>JAHZTW010000005.1:23993485-24136261 GCA_020283515.1 Alliaria petiolata | reverse complement strand
TTTAGAACTTATCCTTGGTCTGTTGAACATCTCAAAACGACTTGTAGGAGGATGTGCGCCAAATCCTGATTCTGGGAAAGCACAGCAAAGGATGCCACTGCAAGAAATCAGGATGCCTCAAGAAGTACTGCGAGTGTTACCAGGCAGGTGTCCTATGTTCAGAGAACTGTAGATGTCAAGATTGTAAGAACTTTGAAGGAAGCGAAGAAAGAAATGCCCTTCTTCATGGACCTCAGGTCTCAGAAACCTACATACAACAGACGACCAATGCGGCTGTCAACCGCGCCATCAACATGTCTGGTTATCTGAACCCTCCTGAATCAAGAAAGAGAAAGACCAAGGAAGCTTCACATTCTGTAGCAGCCAGAGGTTCATCTGAGGTTCAACACCTTGTCCAAAATCAGACGGTAATTTTCCGAATTACACAATCTTTTGTGATTATATGTGATGGTTACATGCTAATATCATCCTCTTTAGCTTCTCTTCCTGCATTGAAAGCATAGTTCTTTGTGTTTTTCTTGTTCTAACTAGGTAAATCACGTTATAAGGAATGGTGACACTTCTCTATTTTCAGTCCCTAACAACAAAGGGGTATCGAGATCTACCACATGTACTTTCAGGTTGGCGATATCAAATCCTTCCTTTGTATGATATGCCCATTCGAAACCACCGTGATAATACCATCTTAAGGATTCATCTGACTGTTTACTTCGATAGGTCTTCTCTGTCAAATACTATCCAGCCGCGACATGTCAAAGAGCTATGTTCGCTTTTGGTCTCAAAATCGGTGGACGTAGCGAATAAATTGTCAGGTACATATCATGCAGTTAGATATAGAGGAGGATATGTTCCTCGTATCATAAGATCTCTGTTAAGAGAATTCCTAATATGGGGTTTCGGGCGCCAAATGTGAAACAGACAAAAGGAAGAAATACGACAAAGACCCTGCACTTGATCCAGCCCAGAGAGATGCTAATGAGGTCAATGACTCTCCAGATTGTGTCCTTGATGCTGTTAGGATGGACGAGAAGCCAATATCTCCAGCAACACGGGCATTGATGTGTGATGATGAACATGTGATCATGGCAGAGAAAGAGACATCAGCCCGAGTGAAAACAAGCCAAGAGAAAGAAGACGCAGACACAAGCTCGGAGATTTACTTAGAACAAGAAAGACAGATCTTGTCAAGCTTCAGGGACTATCTCATTCAGCTCTCGAATCGTGGGAGCATAAATGGTAAGCTGATTTTAGCTTGAGAGACTGTATCATCCTTGTTCAGAAATTTAGGGCTTGGAGATGTGCTAATTTAAGACATTGTTGGTTAAGCAGGAACAAATATCAAAACCAACACAAATCCGAGTAGAAGGGAACCAGAAGACGAAGAGCGAAGCCATCGAGACTCAAGTTTGGGGTAATGCTTAGGGAACTTCTCTGACAAAACTTTAGCATCTAACTCATGTTTAACAAATAATCATGTCACATTTTATAGGAAGGAAAATGAGATAGATTAACTATTTTTCCTGTTGGTCAATTTATAACTCTTCATTTTAACTGCTACATTAGTGCTAACTGATTTCATAAAATGGTGTGTATCTATTTGAATAAAATTGTCACCTAATCTGCAAGTTGCAAGGTCAACAGAAGAAACATATGCCAAGCAGATTGGAAAATCCATGATGTCGATTTGGACTTGAAGATTTGAAGTTAACAAATTTGATTTTGACGTTTCAACAAAGTAACAAAGGACATAACAATAGTATACTCTTGTCATAATTTTCATCTTCTAAAAAGCCAGAAAAAAATAAAGTGGCTTTCTTAAACAAAATAAAAGGTATTTTAACTAAAACACGTCGTCATTAAGAGATAACATCAACCAGCAACAAGCAGTTTAAGCAGGTAGAGAAATTGGTCTGCACGTGCATGCCGTTGACATCATAAATTTCGTATTAAAAAACAGAACAACGAATCTGTTTCTCAGCGATCTCACCGGAGTGATGGAAACGCCGACTAACGAAGCCGATCAGTTTAGATCGAAGTTTCTCANTCTCCAATTGTATCGCTTGATGAGTTCATGGAATCTCTGAACTCAGAACCTCCATTTGGAAGTCCGCATGGGGAACCTTCTGTAAAGGAAGAGCCTGCATCTGAGAAGAATGACTTAGAAGTTGGTTCGCATTCAAAATCACCTTCAAGATCTCCTAAGCAGTCGCCAAAGGAACCCCGTGATAGTGTTTCTCCTAAAACAGAACTCGAAAAGACTAATATAGCTTCCCCAAAACCGGATGCGTGTGTCAAACTCGATGATAATGTCTCTGAGCCTGGAAAAACACATTTGGTTGATACCATTAAAGAAGACCAAATATGGGATGGTATACTGCAGCTTAGTGTCTCTTCGGTTGTCTCAGTCACTGGAATTTTCAAGAGGCAAGTCTCCCAACTTACCTTAACTTTCATCTTTTGTTTGCTATTTGGAAAATTTGGTAGATATATTCTGGAGCACAGGAAAACCAAACCCATGATTGAATTGGGATTGTAAAACCCCCACTAATATGAAGGTGACTATGTTTAGACACTTATTGAAAATAGGTCACAAAAGGGCACATGTAGGATAAACTACACTGATGCTGGTTTAATTTGTTGAACGAAAGATGGGATGAGAATAGCACAACTCAGACATATATGTTTAAGGTATCATTGAACATTAACGCTGACTGGATTTACTCGTGCAGTGGTGAGAAAGCGAAGACGAGCGAATGGCCAACGCTGGTAGAGGTAAAGGGTAGAGTGAGACTCAGTGCGTTTGGGAAGTTTGTACAAGAGCTTCCGTTGTCTCGAAGCCGTGTCTTAATGGTATTCAAAGTTTACTATTTGCATTATCATTGTAGTAGCATTAGCATTATATTGAGTCTCTTCTTTGTTGCTACAAATACTACAAGCATTAAAAGATCCACAAATCTCTCATTTCAATATTGCAAGTCGTTTCTTAAATTGCAGACGCAATAGGGCTTCCCATTAGCTAAAACATGGAACCCAGAAAGCCAAAAAAGCTCACGGTTGATCTACATGTGTGAGACAGGACGGGACACTAAAGAGCCCTGATTGAACCAGAGAATCAACTGTGGATTGAATCTGCAACTTTGTATATATATAAAGAAAAAATCATGAAATTTTTGGATGCTAAATCACTTTTACATGTATTGTTCGGCGGCAATAACTTGGTAGGATTGAGTCTCATTAAAATCTTGCCAAGAATCTTTTCCTGAGATAGTGACAAGACCACAAAGACCAGAGGCCAGAACATATGGTCCATAAACTGTGTGCAGATCATGACCCAAAATAGAAATTCTCGAAACATATTCTTTGTCTTAGAGGAAAAAGTGTTCTCTTACATGCATTTTTTGGTGTAAATATTTTAATCCTGAACCGTTTCTATTTTTTTTTTTGGATTGCAGGTAATGAACGTGGTTTGTAAGGATGGTATCTCTCAGAGCCAACGTGACAGCCTTTTTGAGGTATTAATTCCTATTTCTTATTATTACTCACTCTTTTTAAAAACTTATAATATTTCTAATTCCGGTCATATTCCTCCTTTTACTGCTTGAGACATTTATGGTCTTGCTCAAAAAGTCTTTTTGGCCTTTTCCTTTTCTTTTTGGGTCAGGTTGCTAAGTCGTACGTTGCTGACCAAAGAGTTGGTTACGCAGAGCCTACTTCAGGGGTCGAGCTTTACCTGTGCCCGCCACGTGGCGAAACCTTAGATTTGCTGGGCAAAATCATCTCCAAGGACCACCTGGATGAGGTCAAGTGTTCAGACAATATCGGGTTGATCGGGGTCGTTGTGTGGAGGCGTGCAGTGGCGTCTCCTGGCTCACGCCATAAGCCCGGATACAAACGTCAGAACTCTTCTTCAGGCACCAAGAGGTCTGTGCTGGCTCCGGAAAACAAAAAATCTAGTAGTAGTCTGAATGTGAAGAATCAGCCTCCTGTTGTTGCCGTTGCGTCCATGGGGAGTCATGGTTTGCGTGGTTGTGAAGATGATGACGATGAAGACGTGCCACCTGGGTTCGGACCAGCAGCTGCGAAAGACGACGATGATTTACCAGAGTTTAACTTCAATTCATCCACTGCACAGGTTACTTCTTCTCCCAGGCCAGCGACTCAGACCAGGTCTATGGATCAAGTGAGGGAGCTCATACTCAAGTATGGAAACTCAGAAGGTAGTGGCAGTAAACGACCATGGGATGATCATGATGATGACGACGACGACGACATTCCTGAATGGCAACCGCAAGCCTCAGGCCACCAGATTCAACCACCACCACCTCCTGGCTTCAGAACCGAGTCGGTTCCTCAATTTCGTAGCAGAAGTCCCGTGGCCAGAGCAACCGCACAACGACCTGGTGCGGGACCACCAGATGGATGGAGGGCCAATCAAAACGCAACTAGGCAACAACAGTACAGTGCACGTAGGAACAAAGGATTTTGATTTCTGTGAATGCGTTTGTTCCTCTCTGTAATTATAGTTTGTTTTTGTTAGGTGTATCGACTTCTCTGTCATCGTTTTTTTTTCTTTGGTAGCCTTTTCAACAGATTTGTAGTAAAACCTTTGAATAGTGGAGTCTTTTAGAATAAAAGAAGTCTGAATTCCAATAGAAAGCAACACAATCAAAGATTTGTACAGATTGTTGACGAGGAAGAACTAATGAACAACAACAACGAAAGGTACCATCATCAAGACTGCAAGAGCATTGAGAGGTGGCATTTTTTAAATCTCAAATTCTTCTTCAACCCACTAAGACCCGCTTGAGTGCGGATTTCTGGTCCACTGTCAATCTTGTGGGAAACTGAACATCGAATTTGATCTTTAGATCGCCTCTGTTTCTTGGTTCTTTAGCAATGGGCATCCCTTCTCCAGGAACCACAAGCTCATACCCGGGACTGACGATTTCCGTGACACCAACGGGTAGATTCCGACCATCGAGCGTGTTGACACTCAGGGTTGTTCCTCCTATAGCTTCTGCGAGAGTCACTCTTCGGCTTGTGATGAGATCATTCCCATCTCTCTTGAACAGATCGTGCGGTTTCTCGTCGATAACAAACACCAAATCAGCCGGTAACTGATTCACTTGCTCATTTCCTTTGTCCGGAAACTTGACCTTGGTCCCTTTCTTCCATCCCGGTTTCACAACAATGGTCAGGATCTCTGTCTCTTGCGCCTGTCTCCTGTTCACCATCCAATGATATACATTGAGATACTTTAAATTTTTTGCGGAAATGGGATGAAAAAATCAAAAACCGTACCCGTTAGCGTCAACAATGGACCTAGAGATCTTCATTTTCCTAGTAGAGCCAGAGTACAACTCTTCAAGGCTACAAGGCAATTTGCTCTCAACGGGTGGAGGTTTCTTAGGAACAGTGCCATCGCTGTAAGTTCTGAATATGTTGTTTTCGCCACCAAACATTCCTCCGCCGTCGGATTGAAACCTCGTCGACCTTCCGGGACCGCCAGCCGAAGCAAAACCAAAAGGACTACTTCCAAAGAACTCTGCGAAAATGTCTTCTGCGTTTCTCGGGTTAAAACCGGCCGCTCTTCCATTGTTCCCCGTGCTCCCTGGAGGCGGCATATCGCTCAATCCTTCTTCCCCGTATTGATCATATACCGCTCGCTTCTGTGGATCACTCAGAACCTGATACATTTTCCCACCCAAAAAAGAAAAACTCAGTTTTTGTTAGCAATGCAGCAACATTGCCTCATATGCCTCGGAAAACATGCTTGTGGAGATAACATTTTACTTATACTCCAAGAAACTCATTATAAACACAGAGTTTTGGGTTTTGGGGGATCCAAGGGATCAAGGGAATGAAGATTAGCAGAAAAACGATATATATACTCAGGAAAAATTAAGGGGGAAAATATAATTGCCTCATAAGCCTCAGAGATCTGCTTGAATTTGGCTTCAGCTTCCTTTTTGGAGTTAGGGTTTTTGTCAGGATGCCATTTCATAGCCAATTTCCTGTAAGATTTCTTCAGATCATCCTCCGTTGCGATCCTGTTCACTTTCAATATGTTGTAATAATCCAAACCCATTTTTTAATATTTTATTTTATTTGAATTTAGTCTTCCTCTATATGAAAACCCAGAAGAAAGAATCAGATCTTCAAAAAATCGCCCAATGGATGATGAAATAATTTGTGTATCTAATGTAAGAAAAAAAAAATAAGAAAAGAAAAAGAAGCCTATTTAAGATACTTGATCTTCTGTAGAAAGAGGAAAAACAAAAGATCACCGACTTGTTTTTTGTTTTTTTTTCCTTTCTTTCTATTGTAACAGATGATCTTAATTGCTCCTATTGTAACAGATGATCTTAATTGCTCTAAATCATTATTATTGTGACAGCTTTTCACGGAATCTATTTTCCTCCATTTTCTCCTTTTTTTTTTTTTTTCTTTTCAAGAAAGGACGTAATTAGATGATTCTAATAATAGTAGTACCCAGAGAGAGACAGAGACAGAGCGCCGCAGAAGTAGCTGCACGTAGAATTATTACAGACCCACAGGCAATACATTCGAAATCGTGTTTAGATTCCATCTTGGGGCTTCGAATCTTAAAATTACTGCCAATTTTGACTTCAAAGCCCATCAAGTAGACAATAAGAAATGCATTGTCTAGACTCTAGAGTCTAATATACTGGGGGGCTTCGAATCTTAAATTACTCGGGGAAGATAAAACATTAACAAATATTTCGTTTTGACTGACATGATTAATGGATATTTCGGTTATAAATAACACTTAAAAAGAGGAATGAGCCAAAGCAACACATCAATTCATCGATACGGTGTAAAGAGAAGATATATTGACCAGCAAAATGGGCAAAGGAGACGAGAGACTAATATGGGCAAAAGAATGGAGGCTAATGATTCATAGCTTTCTCCAACCATAAAACAATCCCAATTCTCAACAGCGAGAGAGAAGTCCAAACTGAAAATTAAAAAAAAAAAAAAAAAAATCTATACATTGTACTCTCTTTTCCCAGAAACAAAGGTGAGAAAAATCTAGAAAGAGATCTCCTAAGATTCACATATCACCCATTGCAGGAAATAAGAAAACAACACTTCACATTTTAAGGACTCATCAAATCACGAGGAGGGGACAGGAGCGTTGGGAGTAGCCGAGGATGATGGCGATGCACTTGCTTCCTTACTTGCATTCTTTTGTTTTGCAGCTATCGAGGTTGAAGTCTCGGTGGTTTCAGGTACATCACCAATGTCCAGTGTGTCTGGGAGGTATTCCTCGGCTTCAGTACTGTAAATCTGCAGGATGGAACATCAAGAGTCATTATTAAGCTTAAGTTAAACACAAAAGCTTACAATCTACACACCGTGGTGTCATTAAGTGTGATAGATGGCTATTTAGATGAATTACTTACCTCGAGCTGATTCAGCATTTCGATAGTTGCATCTAGATCACCATTGTTGGCCAAGTATACATCATTGATAGACTCGTGTGACAGACCAGAGAATGTGACTAGAAGGAACTCAATGTCCATGTCCATCTCCAAATCCTCATCCCTCATCTGCTTGTAAGCCGTGTCAGAGGATGCCTTTGGCATCGACATTTGAGAGCCTGGAAAACTTCCCATCACCCCTTGGCCTCCAAAACCATGAGCTACATAGGGTTGGTGTTGCACGTGATGCGTTGCAGGCTTTGCAGACCGCGACTCTTGACCACCCAAATACCCATCTCTTTTGGAGATTGGTACGTAAGCTGCTGCGTAAGGATTCAATGCCGATCCTCCTGGCTTCATTGCTAACTGAGATACTAAACAAGCAGAGAGCGAATTGATTACTCAGAATCATACAGTAAGACAAAATCAATCAAGGCTTTTGCTGCAAAATCTAAGCTAGCAATCAGAAGAACAATCCAAATCAATTAATTAACAGATGGCGAGACCCAACCAGATAATCATTTCTTTGCTTCCAGGCATTGATCACGGGAAATCAAAATTGATGCCACGAAGAGATTAACCGTTACAGATGTAAAGTCGCTGATGATATGATCAGCTTCTCTTGTTCTTCCTAACGCCTTAGGTATCGACCAAAATTAATCTACGCACCTTCAAATCGACTAGGTTTCGACAGGAACGCCGGAAACCTAAGGCGTCGATACTACCAAATGTTATCCCCGAAACAAATCAAGAGGAATAAGTAAACCTAACGGAGAAAGATAACATGAACATACGAGCGAAGAGATACTATCTAGCCTCTACATCATGGTCGATCAAACGCGATTCTTGCTATCACATGAACATAGATCGCAGGAATCAAGAGGCAACGTAAACAGAAACTGAAAATTTCCTCAGAAGAGATATGATCTAAAGAAACTGATTCAAATATACAACGGAAGAGAACACGGACAGGCTCCATCGTTGCGATACGCGTCAACGGAGAAGCAGAAGCGAGGGAGAAAATGAGCTTACCAGGAGAAGAACAAAAGCGTTGAAGAAGATCGTTCAAGAGGAGAGACAATCGTAATGGCAGAGATCTAAAAAAACGCTAGAAAAGTGGGGGAGGAAAGAAAACTACTCAATAATGGACTTATATATCGTAAGCGGACGGAATATCAAAGAACGGGCGTTTACTTGAAGGTCGCATCACGGTGGGGTCTGTTTGGAAACGTAATTATCTTATCCTTGACCTGGTTATCGGTCCAATATTCATCTCGTCAAAGATCTTTTGATATTTTCTCCGGTACGGTGACGTGTCCATTAATAACTGGTTGCCTTTTCGTGTATCTGTGTCAGAATAAAAAGGGCAAACGGAAAACTCTTAAATGGTGAATAAGTTTTTATTTTATTGCTTTTTAAGTTAAAATCTAACAACATTAGAACCTTTACAAATTAATATTCGATTTATTAATATCTCGCTAAATTAATATTTTTTGTCAGTCTCAAAATTAGTTTATCAACTACATAATATACCTATAAATTAATAATCACTATAAATTAATAAATTTTTATAAAACTTCATGGTCTCAGCATTATTAATTTATAGAGGTCTTACTGTAAAAGGTTCAAGAACGCACACTATTTACAAGATTCGAACAAAATACAAAAATAGTGTATTCAATGTGATTTGTATTAAAATGATATATCTTATGTTTCCATATTATTGAATTAGTGAATTGAAAATATATTTTCAAATCAATTGCTATTGGAAATATTTTAATCATTGGATTTAAAAGGATTTTTTGAGTGATTTTAAAAAAAAATTGTAGAATTTTTTTTGTTAAATAAAAATCTAAATCTTATAGTTTTATGTGATATTCCATAAAATTTTAATAGAAAATCATAACAATTTCTCTAATTCATCTAAAATTTTATTAAAATTCAAACCCTTACAAATCTTTTTAAATATTAGATTAAATACCCCAGATTTGTACTTTTAGTATATGAACTTGCTTTACAATTTTTTTTTTTTTGATAACTTCCTTTACAAATTACATAGATGGTTTCTTGATTACAAGACTTTTGCTAGAACAAATATTAACAAGAAATTTCGTTGTTGTTTTGGCCATTTTAAGTGTTTTATCCGTGATGGATTTGTGGGAGACTCATGATAAGGAACATGCTCATCCTTAAGATTAGTCGGACTTTACTGTGACTCATACACCTGATGCTAATAAAAAAAATAAAAACAAGAACAACAAGAAATGAAAGACACAACATGCCTAAGAGCATTTTTATTGCACAACTCCTAAGAGGTCCTACAATTAAAAAAAAAAAAAAGATCGCAGAGAGAGAGGAAAGAACCGCCTCTTCCCGAAAAACCCGAAAAATCAGCTCTTTCCTCTCATTCCGACACGTGTCATGACGTGATTGGTCAACAATTTTTTTTTTCAAAAATTATTTAAAAAAAAAAAAAAAATTTAAAGAGCCCAACCTCCGAATTCACCGATAATGATGCTCTAAAGAATCTCAAACGGCTTGTTGCTCATGCCACGGTCTACAAGCTAGAGTATGAAAGGAACCATAGACTAGCACAATACCACGGGGTGACCTTTGTTCACTACCTCTATGTACAAATCAACAACCAAGGTGCATAATCACTATTTCAATTTCAGACTTACTATTGAATGGTTCTATGTTTACGGATTTATGTTTAGTACGGATTGGCTAATCTTTTCCACGAGTTTAGACGAGTTTGTGCATCCATATAAATTTCTTAAGACTAAATCAAATCCTTGCGAGTTCTCTTTTGTAGGTTATGCTCTTCCGGTTTGGTTAATTAGACATTCCGATTAATGTTATAGTAAGGTTGACAAAAAAAAAGTAAGTGGTAGTTAGTAATAAAGAAACCCCTAAGTTTCATCTCTAAAAACTAGCATCATCACAAACTGTTCTCTCAGTATATTTTTAACTTTGCTTTTTGTTTATCTTTGTTTCCCCAGACGCTAAACTAGTGGGACAATTTTCATTTCACATTTGCCAAGTCAATTCCAAATAAAATAGACTAATATACATTAATTTACAAAATTAGGTTGTTTTTCCTTTTTTCCAGAATCTAATCCTTTTATTTAGTCATTCATTGTGACACTGTAATAAAATTGTAAATCATAAAGAAAACAATACAGTTTGTAGACATTTTGGGTCAAAGCCAATGCTGTAATGGAAAAACAATTTGACGTAATCTACTAATTAAATATCTAAAAATAGTCATACATATATGTTTTACTCCACTCTCACATCTAATAATAAAAATCAGTACTAGCTTTCATTGCTAATTTCTCTCTTTCGCAGAGTTAAATCTTCAACTAAAACCAAAAAAATAATAAAGAACAAGAAGAGTGAATAACAAAACTAAACTCCATCAGAGTGTGATGAGGATTTACAAACTAACCCTCTTAGCGTTCGCAGCCACCGTCGCCTTACTCTACATAACCACCGTCGCGGCCGCCGCTCCTGGTGGGTCTCGGCAACTTCTGTACGCAAGAGACGACCCTATAACCATACCTCCGTACCTGGTCTTCGAAAACGTACGGCTCGAGAGAGCTTACGTGGCCTTGCAAGCGTGGAAACGGGCCATGATCTCTGACCCGTGGAATCTAACGGCGAATTGGTTCGGATCCCGTGTGTGCGACTACAACGGAGTGGTATGCTCCTCCTCCCTCGACGACCCTTCGATCAAAACTGTCTCCGGCGTCGATCTAAACCATGGAGATATCGCCGGTCACCTCCCCGAAGAGCTTGGCCTCCTCACCGACATTGCTCTGTTTCACGTCAACTCGAACCGGTTCTGTGGGACCCTCCCACTCGGGTTTTCGCAGTTGAGTCTCCTTTTCGAACTCGATCTCAGCAATAACCGGTTCGCTGGTAAATTCCCGGAAGTATTAATCGGTTTACCGAAACTAAAGTACCTTGACCTCCGGTACAACGAATTCGAAGGGAAATTACCAGATTCTTTGTTCGACAAAGATCTAGACGCTTTATTCCTCAACAGTAACCGGTTCGTTAGTAAAATCCCGGTTAACATGGGAAATTCCCCGGTATCGGTTTTAGTTCTGGCGTCAAACCGGTTTGACGGATGTATACCGACGAGTTTCGGTAAAATGGGCAAGACTCTGAACGAGATCATCCTGATGGATAACGGTTTACAGTCGTGTATACCAAACGACATGGGGTTGCTTAAGAACGTCACCGTTTTGGATGTCAGTTACAACTGGCTGGTCGGAGAGTTGCCGGAGTCAATGGGGCTGATGGAGAATCTGGAGGTGTTAAACGTAGAGCGTAACATGCTTTCGGGTGTAATTCCGGATGAGCTATGTTCGCTCAAGAATCTTAGAGATTTCAGATATGGGTCCAACTATTTCACCAGAGAACCATCGACGTGTCGTAATCTGGAAAATCATAACAGTACTATGAATTGTCTCAAGGACGAGAGGGACCAGAGATCGACGATGGAGTGTAAAGTGTTTTTGTCGAGACCTGTAGATTGTGACTCTTTCAAGTGTAATCCGGTCACTCCGTGTCTTTCTCCTTCTCCTCCTCCGACGCAAATATCACCATCTTCGCCACCATCAGCGTCTTCTCCTCTTCCAGTATCACCCTCACCCTCACCGTCGTCGCCGCCTCCGGCCAGACCATGTCCGCCCATATACTCACCACCTCCACAGCCGCCACAGTCGTCTCCACGTGCTCAACAACCGGCAGCTCAGATTCCTCAAAACCCTTCCTCGCAGCCACCGATGAACTGATCATATCAATGTGTAGAAACTAGAAAGCGCAGGTGTTGGATATAGTTTATAGCCAGAGGATACATATCTCAGGCTTTTGTAGTGGGAATCGAGAAGGTTACACGTGGAGACAGCAAGCTGGAAATCTTTAGGACACAAAGTGTAGGAGGACTTGTCTCTTTTCTAGATTTGCATGTGTGTGTGTTTGTTTATTTTTTTTACTTTTACAAAATTTACTTAAGTCTCAGATTCTTGTTTGTTGAGCCTTTTTCAGATTCATTAATAAGAACAAGGGTAGCTACCATTTGACCACACAGATCAAGTGATCAACTCATCACTGTTAGATACTATCTCTAAGCATATCAATGCTATAAGAATTTTCTTCCAAGCAAAATCCAAGGTCCCTTGTAATTAAGGAAGAAGCACAAAATTATTATGGAATAATTTAATAAAATTCGTTGTAGTTAAGGAAGAAATTAATAAGTTTAGCTGATTCCTCTGGTCCGCTCCTGAATCTCATTGCAATTTACATTTTGGCTCGTTTGTATTGTCAATATTTATGAGATGTTAATGAGATTTTTTTTTTCCAGCTGAGATGTAAAATGTTAATGAGATTTGTATTCTTAATACTGAAAGGATTGAGAAAAAGAGTTACATATGTTTACATCACAGAAATAAGCTTGATACTTGGATTTTTTTTTGTAAATAAACTAATTAAAAAATCTTCCGAAATAGTAACATCACATACTAATTTTTGTTTGTTTGTTGAAATTAAGTTTTACTACATTACAACGACGACAAAAAAATATAAAGATTTCCGGGGATGGGGAAATCCAAACTTTTAAAGCTTATCAATCATTTGGAAGACACACGTCTCCGCAATAAGTTAATCAAGTTTAACACGTAACTTATTTTGCTAAAGAGTTTAACACGTAACTTTCTCCGTAATAATGTAGTTTTCGATAAATAAATGTTCATGTACATATTTTTGTTGTTCTCTATAAAAATACGATTTTTCACTTGGACAAGTTAGTGGTGTTTTGCAAATTTCATCGTTAAAATACATTTCCGTTTAAATAACATCTCGGTTTTTTTTTTTTTTGTTTAAAAACTAATTTGCATTTTTTATTGCACACATTTTTTTAATCGTATGATATATATACAAGGCATTCATCCCACCTGTGGCATCGAAATATGATATTAGACATTTGGAAACTATCTGGCTACATGTGTATATCGTTTGTTTTTTTCTCTTTTTGAGTGAGATATTAAAACTTAGGGTCCTGAAAATTAATTAATGGTCTTGAGAAATTTCGCTGTCAACTACAAATAATGAAGGCTAAATTCGAAGTATCTGGAAAGTCAAGCCTCTATATTCCTCCCTTTATAAACCACACGCGGGTACCCTTACGTTTCGTCCCCTGAAAACTCAGATTTTCTTCCGTGAGACGTCGTTGTCGTCGCCAGTTTCAATCGAAGGTTACTTGCTTGGAGCGCCCGGAACTATCGTCGGAGAACTCAGCGTGTGTCTCTGAACTTCCCTAATCGGTGGAGATCGCCGGATCGAAAGTTCGTCATATATAGTATGATTCGTAGTGTGTGATTTGATTTATCCTCTTTTTTCTACGTTTCCGTGATTAGATCCTTCATTCCTTGGATTTTTCTTCGGTAATGCGTGGTTGATTTTCTCATACATTTTAGTTTTGATCGATTGGGTTCCTTATAGTTTTTGAAAAGACTTGGAAGATTTCAGAAGAAGCCGTAGCGTAGACCGTCGCAAATTCTGAATTCCTATGCAAATAGGTTATGTTCTCTGTTTTTGATGGGGAGGAAGTAGAAATCGTAGGCCTTCATATGAGCTAATAATCCCTCCAGCAGATTTAGTTTGGTGCTTCACTGACGATGTTAAGCCGGACTTCCATAGACAGAATACATCTGACACTTCTTTGAATTTGAACCATGAGGCAGTCTTTTTGCTGGCAAAGGCACTGGGGCTTCTTGCGGAATCCTTGGTATCGTTGGAGGGCTTATAGGCGCTGTTTCAGGAGTATAAGCTAGATTCAAGGTGAGTCTCAGAGCCTGGTTCTAGTTCTTCTGGTTCAGCGATGAAAGGATCCATGAGATATATAGGTCGTTGAGAAACATCTTCCTTCTTGTTGATCTAGTGAAAAATCCATCTCATTTTTCAGCTTAGCTGCTACCCTTTGCGTAGGCTTCTTCATGGATATTTTCTTCGTTAACCCAGACTTGTGAAATCTTCATTCCGCCTAAGTTTTTCCCTTGATCATGCACTCTTAAATTATCTATTTGTCATCTCTGATTTGGCCAAGAGTGCTCTCGTTGTTTTGTCATCTCATCTGATGTGGATCAACAGAGGTTCCTCGTAGTTATTCCTGAAGAATGCAGCCTGGTTGCTCAGTTTTTTTGTAGTCTGTCTATCTCACCTATGGTTCCCATTTTGAGTTTCCTAAGAGCATATCACTTGGTTGTTCATGATGAAGTTTTTGCTCCCTCGAGCATCCGGAGGTTGTTGGTAGTAGAATTTTCCCGTAACTTTTTAACCCGCTGGCTACGGGGTTACCCTTTAGCTCAAGAGAAAACCAGCTAGCATTAAAGATGGAGCTCGATAAACTTAGAGTACTCTTCAGGCTTTTGTTTCCTTTAAGAAAAATCTGATTCGTATTTTGGCTGAAGAAAATTGGTGCAAAGTGGCAGTGGGAGGTAGGTCTGTCCTCTTTGGACATTAACCCATCTCATTAATCCGGTTATTCCCATTTTTATGTCAGTCCCAAACCTTGTTTGATCGTGTTTGCCTTGCTTTTACAATAGGTTGGGCATATCCAGTTTAAACTGGATAGATTTCCCAAGATTTCAAGGACTGAAGTGAGCACTCAGTGTGCAAATCTTTTATTTGTCTATGAAGGCTCCATCAACCAAGAGGGCTGTTTTTAGTTGTTTAACAGGATACTTGTAAATCTTGTTGTTTTGATGATTCTTCCTCTTGGAGAAAGCTGATTGGAGTCGTTTCAAAACTGGATTGTCTTGGTGCTTATTGGATTGGTCTGCTGCAGTGTAGATGGAGGCAACAGTACATCGAGTTTTTTCCTGGATTTTCAGGTGACAGATGTTGTTTTGGAAATGATGAATATATATTCTAAATCTTTTCTTACTTGCAGGTTTCATAAGCTTTTCCATCAGCTGGCATTGTCTGCCAATATCACTCACAGATAATTCGTAATGGCGCACGTACAGTTCAACCATTTTGTTCAGCAACCCCGGAAGACTGACCGAGAGGCCAGTGAGATTTCAAGAAATTTGTCCCCTCATTCATTCAATGAAGAATCTGAGTCGTCAATTCTCGAATTGGAGGCAGCAGAGTCATTATTAAAAGAAGTCCTTGGTAGAGGACTTATGGAGCATGGGTAATTTTGCAACTTGTTTGAATATTTAAGAGTTTAGCGTGTTTCGTGTATTAATATCTCCCAATGTTCTTGCAGATGTCCACATTACAGAAGAAGGTGTTGCATCAGAGCTCCTTGCTGCAGTGAGATCTTTGGTTGCCATCACTGTCATTATGAGGCGAAGGTAGAGTTCTTTATTTCAAGTTAGAATTCAGGAAACTGCCTTTTTTTGCAACTCTTGCTTTTCTCAGGATCTGTATGCTGATTTTTATAATCATGTCTTGGAAGCAGAACAATATAAATGTAGATCAGAAACAGAGGCATGATATTCATCGCCAGCAAGTTGAACAGGTAAAGTAGTCTGTATATGTTGGTCGCTCTATTTTAGTTATTTAATGCTCGATTTCCAGTTGACAAGGTCTCAATCTTCTTGTTCACAGGTTATTTGCTTACTCTGTGGCACTGAACAAGAGGTGTGTTCTAACTCTTATGCTTTCTCTGAACTTTTGCTACTTTTAGTAATGAGAGATTTAGTGCGATCAGTGTTGGAGCTGAGTGGCCAATAAGCAAAAAAAAAAATGGTATCAAACATTTTCTCAACTTTATTGAAGAATCAACTTTCTGTTTTCTCTGGCCTTCACCAGGTTCGCCAAACTTGTATTAACTGCGGAGTGTGCATGGGGAAGTATTTCTGTGAAGTCTGCAAGCTCTACGATGATGATGTAAGTTTTCTGAGGATAATTTGTTTTCCTAAGCTTGTTTTTTGTATCCATATTCTTTTTTGTTTATGATACAGACTGGGCCTTAAGATTTCCAGGCTTCTTTATTGTTGCTGATTAACCATTATGTTGCTATCTTGTTTCCAGACATCTAAAAAACAGTATCACTGCGACGGGTGTGGAATTTGCAGGTACATTCTTGGACTCGTATTTAACACAAAACACGTTTGATTTACTCCACACGCTATAAATATGTTCATAACTAAAAATCTTACTTCTTTCATTCCAGAATCGGTGGATGTGAAAATTTCTTTCACTGTTACAAGTGTGGTAAGCCATCTTCAGCATCACATTACCTCATAAGTTTTCAGGCTGGGCACTACTATATCTGTTGATTTGTGCAATCTAACCAGCTCTCTGACTCTAAACCAGGCTGTTGTTATTCAATCCTTCTCAAGAACAGTCACCCTTGTGTTGAAGGAGCAATGCATCACGATTGCCCCATTTGTTTTGAGGTAAACCTTATTGTCGTTTTGGTTCTGCTTATATCCATAGTAATTATTAAGGTCCCTTTTTATTTTTTTAAAAAAAACTGCTCTGGCTGTTTTTCTTTTACAGTTCCTGTTTGAATCACGTAACGATGTGACGGTTTTGCCATGTGGACACACAATCCATCAGAAGTGCTTGGAGGAAATGAGAGAACATTACCAGTAAGTAAAAATAACTCAGGTCCCGTTTTCAAGAGTTGTCATTGTAGATATCTTTGAAACTGACAGCTGTAAACGAATGCCTGCAGATACGCGTGCCCACTTTGCTCAAAATCTGTATGCGACATGTCAAAGGTGTGGGAGAAATTTGACGTGGAGATTGCTGCTACACCAATGCCAGAACCATACCAGAACAGAATGGTCAGTCTGAGCTTATCCTTTTAACCAAGTAAAGAAATCAAAATTAGCAGATTATATGACTAAATCTTTTGATGGAGACAAAACAGGTTCAGATTCTCTGCAACGATTGTGGGAAAAAATCGGAGGTACGATACCATGTGGTGGCTCAGAAATGCCCAAACTGCAAATCATACAACACTCGCCAAACCCGAGGCTGAAGCTGGCTTTTGTAAACATGGCGTTTTCAAGTTTGTTATCAGATGCATTGAAGAGCAAATTCACTTGAGCCAATTGTGTCGTTGGCTTCTTAACCTTAGGACCCATCTCTCGACTCTTATCTCTTCACTCTCTTCTTTAATATTCTCGGGCTAGCCTCTTGTTAGCTGGCGTTCTGTAATAATAGTCTAGCCTGTCTAGTTACTACTATCCATTATAATGTCTCCTTTATCCCAACTCTGAGTTATACAAAGGTATCGAACAAAGAACAAAGAACAAAGAGCTTGTGTGCATGAAAATCACATTTACTATTCAATGAATATCGACATCTTTCTCCTCCATCCATAAGAACCTTTAAAAGGTTTTTTTAAAAAGAATGTTTTTTTTAATATATTTAAAATTTAAAACAAAAAATAAAGTATATGAGACAAATGTGATACGGAGTTATCAAACAAATTACAAAGGTTCACAACTTTCTCTTTTACTTTTTCATTACAAACCTCTTTAGACCTTTCACAAAAAAAGTAAAATTAAAATTGTGGTGGCGCCATAAACACCCATGGACTACACAACAATGAGTATTATTTATCATTGTTTTGGTTGGCGCAAAATAAAAAATAAATATAGATAAATATTTTCATTTACTCTTAAATTCACATTTTTATGAGAATCATATGGATTTCCAATTTTAAAGGAAATATTAAAAAAATATTATATATATACATTAGCAAAACATGATAATTTTATGTCACTTTTATTATATTTTGCTCATATTTTGCATATGTTTTACATATATTATGTTTATTTTTGTCAATTTATTTTATTTCTTGTTATTTCATATTTTTGTGTGTGTAAAATAGTAATAATGCTTTCTATGGATTAAAAACGAATTATATTGTAATTAACTAGAACTGGCTAATTTGATAAGAAAAAAAGTTTATGGAAAAAAACAATAAAAATTAACAACCAATGAACGAAACAACACGTAGGGCATTATTCAAATTCAAACTTACAACAACACACCACACACCACACACGCACAAATCACAAAACTCCAATAACCTCAGGATCATCATTTACAACCTCAGAAGGATATGTCATATCACTTCTTTTGCCTTTTAGACCATATTGCAATTGATAGAGATACTGAAATATTGAAAACCCGTTTAAAGACTTAAAGCTGCTGCCGCCATTAGCCGTTAGGATTCTTCCTCACAACATCTCATCTCGATCTCGATGTCACCCGAGATTTTGTTACCTTTTCGGTAACTCTTGAAGCACCAAAAAAAAGAGAAACCCTATAGCAATTATAGTGAAAATGATGAAGAGGATTAGATAGAAGGTTTTGGGATCGATTGGATCCTCTAAATGTTGAGCAGTTGCCATTTTGTCGCTGATGCCGCCGGTAGACAACTCTAAAGAAAACGTCTTTACTAGTTTCAACTGTTTTCTTTTGTTCCCTTTATTTTGTCACAAAACTTATTCCACACGAAACACAAACAACAAACAACAAAAACAAAACCTTCAGCTTCTCACGCCATCTCGATGTTACCTGGCGATATTCGCACTATCTTGTTACATGTTCGGTACCTCTTGAAGCACCACAAGAATGAAAACCCTATAGCTATAATAGAGACAACGATGAGGACGATTAGATAGAAAGATTTGACACCGATTGGATCCTCATACTTTGAAGCGAATGCCATTTTGAAGTTTGAAGATTGAAGTTTGAACAAAAGAGAGAAGAAGTGAGAGGAAGAAGATGGTTTTTAAACTAGTCTAACAACTGTTCATTTACACAACTTAAAAGTTGAACAGTAGCTTTTCATTTACCTAACTTATGAGCTAATTGTGCTTTCCTAATTTAAACAACACACAAGGTTCAAGCTCATCACTGAGTATATACAACACAAATTATCTCAAATGCAAACACAAAAACACCGTCTTAAATTATATCACAATTATAACAAAATGGTCACTTTTATTATATTTTGCTTATGTTTTGCTTATGTTTTGCATATGTTTTACATATTTTATATTTATTTTGTCGATTGGATCCTCTAAACATAAGCTCTTTTGTGCTTGCCAAGCGTCATAATGTCTGAAACCAAGTTGTGGGGAAAAGAAGCTCAAAGTTTGGATCCAAATGCTTTTTACTTTTCTAGTAATTCTTTAATTGTGTCAATCGAAATGAGTTCAATTTCAGAAACTTAGACTGGTCCGCTCTGCAGCTGTTCTTCTCCGTT
Source organism: Alliaria petiolata (assembly GCA_020283515.1). NCBI lineage: Eukaryota > Viridiplantae > Streptophyta > Magnoliopsida > Brassicales > Brassicaceae > Alliaria > Alliaria petiolata. The sequence continues at coordinate 24,116,563 of JAHZTW010000005.1, read as the reverse complement.
GCATTTGGGAGATGGAGTTTTTCATCTCTGTATTTTGCACACACTCTCTGTGTATATATATATATACTAATCGAATGCAAAGAGTATACAATAAGTTAGAAGAAAAAGAAAAAAAAACAAAGTTAGCGTTTACGACTTATAATTTTGTTAGTTTAATCCGACTTTTATATTCGCTGCTAATTAAACATGAAAAACCATACAGAAGTGCATTAGAAAACATATTAATTATTGTTGTACAGAGACTCAGAGATTTGTAAGATACCAATTATCATGAAGCGAAAAAGTAATTTTTAAAAATCTCTAGAGATAATCATTTTTTTTATATATTTGGTTTGTTAACATACATTTTTTTTTTCCTTTAAACATTGGCATTAAACGAAAACTTCTCTTACAAATTTTCAATTAAGAAACTTTGAAATCTAGGATGAAAACATAACTAAGCCTCCAAATTAAGCTTTGAAATAACCTAATTATTTACTTGCGGCTCACTATGATTTGATGATGAAAGCTACAATGTTTTTTCCGCGAGACTCGCGCAAGCAATCAAGAAGAGGCTTCAGCATGTCAACAAGATCACCAAACAAATCAGGCCTATACTCTTTGGCAACTTCCAGAGTCTTTAACAAAACTGGATTCCCGTATTCGTCATTAGCCAATCTCACCAACGTATCTTCATCACACTTGACAATCTCCATCACCATAAAAATCAAAGGCAAATCTTCACCTTCACCGAGAAGCTTCTCCACGATGTTGCTTCCATGTTTCAGAAACGAAAGCTCAATGTAGTGGTACCGAAGCCCAAACGCGATGAATTCCGTACCGTCCGGGTCGTGGAAATTAATCGCCTGTTGTACCCAGAAGTTTCCATTATCAGGTTCCTTTGCTAGGTAGAGAGCGTTGTATCCATTTAGGCGTATGATTTGCTCATAAAATTTTGAGTTTCCTCTTTTCTCGAGAAGTTTTACGGTTCGTACCATGATGTTCTGACCGTAACGATTGATTACGACATCGATGTAGTTTTGCTTGATTGCTTCCGAAAAAACTGTGTCGACTTCTTCTGATTTTCCTAGGATTACATGAGCCATGAGCGAGCCTCGTTTTGTTTTGACAAACTCGACAAAGAGATCAGAATCTGACGTCAGCTTCGAGGCAAGCCTATGAAGCTCTACGGGATCAGATGTCGGGAGAATCTCATCAAACTCTGCCAACAGCTCGTGCAAGCGCGTGTTGTCTTGTGTGGTTTTTTGTGTAAAGTCGAGGTTAAGCACATGTTGGATTAAGGAGATTCCTAAATCGTCCACGCTTAGCTCGTAAGCGTCCGCTGCGAATAGGTCAAGGAAATCAGATTTGAGGGGATCATCAGCTATTGTTATGGCTTTCTTGAGTATGCTGCAACCGTTTTCGTCAAGGGCTAAGAAACGGGCGTCACGGTACGTGTTTTGGCAAAACAAGTTCTTGTCATGAATGTCGCAAACCTCTAGGACTTTTTCGCAACTAGTCATTAGTCTGCGGCGCCCATTGATGAAGTCATAGATGCTCTCCATAATTCGACGGAATTAGTCAAAATAGTTTTATGTGTGTTGTTTGAACGATGGATGTTATAGGTCAGTAATGATATGTATATATATATTTATAGACTTGAGATTCGTTGGAGTTTTCCATATTCCTAGTGTTCCTAAAATTGTTAATTTTCTCATTAATTTATGTTTTTCCATAATCATAATCATCTTGTTTAGGTGTTCTGAATTCCATTCTCAACATTAAACAAATGGTACCATTATTAGAAAAGAAAGGAAATTTCCTTTTAAAAGCATTATGCTAATTAGAATCCAAGTGAGATTCGTTAGAGTTTCCATTTTTTTTTTTTTGGGGTCAAGAGAGCTTCCATATTTTCTAAGTCGTCCTAAATCTACTAAAATTGTGAATTGGTTTCGTGTTTTCTCATTAATTAATATTTTTTTCCATAATCATCTTGGTTTCGTGTTTTGTTCATAATATAGGAATTTACTTTTACAACGTTAGAGACAATACTCAACAAAAAAATGAAAAAAAGGGAAAATTGCTTAAAATCAGTCTGACTTTTGACGAGATCATTTTACAAATTTATTCTCGCTTCGCTCCGAAATCTCTCTCTCTCTCTCGGCGATAATGGCGGAATCACCGTCGCACAGTGGCGCGCAGGTTGTTGCTCATCAACCTCCTGGTCAGCAAGCTGAATCGGATCTGGCGTCTCTCGTATTCGGTTTGTTTGATTTTTTTCACCCTCTTCCTGTGATCCTTTTCGTTCATAAGCGAATTTAGACTGACCTAGGAATCAGGAATCAGGAATCAGCGCGAGTTCCGATGTCAGACTCGTTCGTTCATCATCTTAGGGAAATTCATAAACCTACTGGTTCTTTGTGAAAATCATGAAATGAAATGCTCTGTGATCTGGTATCTAGCTAGTTTGTGCTTAATCGCTTGATCTAAAGTTGAATTCGGATTTATTCTTGTGCTAATACTCTTGGCGAATCGAGATGTATATCAGAAACTCTTAGTGAATTCACAAAACTACTGATTCTTTGTGAAAATGATGAAATCAAATGCTTTGCGGTTTGGAATTTAACGAGTTTGTGCATACTTATTGGCTCAATCGCTTGATCTAAAGTTCAATTCGCATTTCTTCTTGTGCTAATCCACCTGTCGAATCGAGATGTATATTAGAAATCGCCATTGTTACTTGCTTCTCTCTGCGAAAAAATAAACCGAAGCTGATTCTGTAGTTTCTCCCCAATAGATACTTATTTTCGCTTGGGTTACTGTTACTTGCCATATCATCTAAAAACAACTAATTAGAATGAAAGATGTCTAGCATCGTTGTTGCTTCGATCAATTTGGAGTTGCTCTATCTTGTTGTTCAGATTGTGTTTGTTCTCGCTTCACTATCCTATCTCTTTGGACATATAAGTCGTTTGAAGGTCTATCATTTACTGTTTCATGGATTAGATCATTGGGTGGAGTGAGATTGAAATTCATTGTTTTTCTCCATTTCTTTTTGAACTGTGTGTATAGATTTGTTGTTCAACCTTCTAACCATGTCCTGATATATGTTGCAAATTTGCAGAAATGTCACAGCAAGTCCAGATGGGAATGGAGAATATGCTCAAGTTGGTCAGGTAAGTATGTCTCTGTCCTACCACAACAACTAATGGCTACTGCTGAGTGCTTATCCAAGTGCCTCTCTCTTGGTTGACAAATCCTGGCAGTGAGATCGATCAAAACTCTGTTGGAATCAAGGAAGAGATTGAGAAATCAAAGGATTTTGCAATGGAGAAGAAAAGGGTTCTCGAGGAAGAGAAAGAACAGTTTCAGAAAGCTGCTTACACTATTCTTGACATGCTAAGCAACAGAGGCTAAAATACGGTACTCGGATCGATTTTAAACCCCTCACGGGTTCCATACTCTTTGTTTTGACATGAAGCTGCTAAATTCACTATTACCTGATCGGTTCCTCATTTCTCATGTTGCAGGGGGATGCATGCTCTGGAGAAAAACTTTATCAGGTAGAAGAAATATTATAAATGTTAAAAAGACTCACTGGTTTGGTTTTGTATTAGCTTGACATTGCTATTACGTAGTACCGAAAGTTTTATCACAAGAAGTGTGTGCGAATTCAGAAAGTACAAGTGGATAATTTTTTTTTAGGATGAGCTACACACACACACACCTTATTGTCAGTCAGTATATTCGGATATTGAAGTGAAAAAAATAATTAAAACAGATAACAGATAACAAATGAACAAGGAGGATTTGTTCGACATATATATATAATTTTAAATTTCGTTTTGGGATTAAGCGGACCGGAAGATATTCGTATTTTACCTTACGTTATATGAATTTCTCTATTGATATTAATTATAGACTTATAGTATAAGGAGTCAATAATGTACTGTTCAAGTCTAGTCAAAAAGAATTTGTACTGTTCAAGTACAATCGTATGTCAGCAAAAAGACAATTAAAGCCGAAATACTGAAGTATTTCAGAATAGAGGAATTAAAATAGAAAATAGGAAAATACAAGAGAGAAGGGGGAAAGAATAAAAAGGAAAATAATTATAACCCTAGGGTGTTGTTGGATAAATAGTAAATAGTAAAATCATCCCTCCTTTGGCGGGAGATTTTCCCAGAATTTTTCCATTTTACACTCCCACTCCCACAAAACCCCCTTCATCTTCTCTTCTTCCACTCTCTCTCTCTCTCTCTCACTCTCTCCCCGAAAATGGTAACGCTCCGCCAGAGGACATCTGTCGCGACCCGAGAACCCGAGCCGGTGATGAAAGAAGAAGGACTCTGCGGCGACGACTTGACGATTCTGGTGGACGACGATTCGTCCACCGACTCGGCAGTGAAGCACTTGCGTGGACGCTGGGAACTTGCTTCTGTTCTAAATTTCTTGAATGTTCGCCTCTCCCTTTTTCTTAAATTCCAAATTATTCGATTTCTCTTTTCAGGCGAATCTTCGTTTTACCTTTACTTTGTTTGTTCAAACCGAACATTTTCTTCTATATTTTTCCATATACGGGTTTAGATTCTAGAGATTTTGCTGCTCGGTGCATTCATTTCACGGGAAACTAAACATTTCTGACATCGGTTATGTGATTGGCGTTAGGATGTTTCCCTAATTGAGATTTTTGTCGTTGCTGTTGTGACAGGTATTTGGACCACTCGTCTCTTACACCTTCGGTAAAGTCATATTTACTTGTGTTTTTATACCTCTTATATTTGATATATTATGTACCCTAACATATATTATTATTATGCAGACGAATTTGACAAGATGATCAGTGATGCTGTGGATGATACAGAGTAAGAGCCTGACTGCTTTGTTAAGCGAACTTATCTATCCATCATTACTTATCAAGTAGTATTTTTTTTTCATTTGGCTAAATCAACCCTCAGATAATATTTTCATTTGGCTAAATTAACTCTCAGATAATCTAATGAACTAGAATTTAGAAAACATCAACCTGATCTCATTGGGAAGCTCTATTGCCTGATGAGTTATGGAACTGCCAACATGCTCTGTAGCTACTCTATGTCTCGTCCATTATATATAAGTGATGCAAATTGATTTACTAACTGATTCGAGTCGGTTTGATTCAAGAGCTTAAGCATGACGAAACCCATCATTCACTTATTTTCTTGATCAGGGAAACGGATCGAGAAGATGAGGAAGGAAAGGAGCAACAAAGTGCCTCATTGGTGGGTTCAGACGATAGTTCTGAAGGTAACAAGATGAAGTCAACAGAGGATGTGCTGCCAAAAAGAGAGGAAGAAGCACCTGAAAGCGACAATGATGATGTAAAAGAGATCGAGAAAATCAAGGAAGACTCAGAGGGAAAGAGAGAGTTCAATGCCAAAAACAGGCTGAGACAAAGAGTGACGTCAAGGTTGTTGGAGAAACGGTAAAAGCTTTTGAACGACTGTCTAGGAGGACTTATGAGATGATTTTTTTTGTTATATTATTATGTACTACATACATGCCCAACAATGTAGTAGATCTTCACTATCGTCCATCTTGAATATGTAATGCAGATAATAGTTGAGAGTTAAGCCATTTGAATCGAATTAAAGGGTTTTCATTTGAAATTGCGAGTTTTATTAGATGACTCATGTGAAATCGTCATTTCCTAGTTATCTATTTGCCGTAAGTCCCAATCAAAACAATGTACTAAGAAACACAAGAGTTTTCTCAATGGTGGACTAAAGACTTGCTTTTCTTTTTGGTTTTCATTTTTTTTAAAAAAATAGGAAACAATACAAATGAACAAAGAAAAGTGGAATCTTGGGGTTATTGGGAGATGGATTTATAAAATTTTGATTGATTTTAAGAGTTGAGAGATTTGTTAAATTTGTTGAAAATTTCGTTAGATTTGAAAAGAGTTTGTGTATTTAGAAAATTTCTCAAATAGTTTTGTTATAATGACTTCGAGAATCCAAGCCATATAGGTAATCTTTTGAAAGTCTTGTTAAATCTTGTTTTATGAGTTAAATTTTTTAAAATCCTTGTCCTAATAACACAAGATTTTAATAGAATCATAAAATCTTTAAAAACCAAACTTTTTGAATAACAAAGGATTTTGGATAAAATTTTAAAATCTTTAAACCAATAACAATATATTTTATTAGGATTTTAAAAATCTATAAACTAATAATGATGAAATCTCAAAATTTTAAAAAATTTTTAAAATCCATCTCCCAATAATCCCCTTAATTCCTACAAAAGTGGAGAAATTCGGGAGATGGTTCCGGTTCGGTTTGATAAGTCGGTTTGACGATGGGACGTCTCATTAAGAATGACGTTTTTTTTATAAGAAAACTGATGATTGCACATGCCAATAAATTTAAAAACCAACAACGAAATTTCTTGTTCATATTTGTTCTAGTGATTTAAAAACCAACAACACATTATTTTTACAGCTTCAGACATTGATGTGTGGATCTGATTTTAAACCCCATACTCTTTGTTTTGACATGAAACTCTAAATTCATTATTACCTGATCGGTTCCTCATTTCTCATGTTGCAGGGTGCATGCTCTGGTAGAAGAAATATTATAAATGTTAAAAAGACTCACTGGTTTGGTTTTGTATTAGCTTGACATTGCTATTACGTAGTACCGAAAGTTTTTTCACAAGAAGTGTGTGCGAATTCAGAAAGTACAAGTGGATAATTTTTTTTTAGGATGAGCTACACACACACACACCTTATTGTCAGTATATTCGAATATTGAACTGAAAAAAAATAATTAAAACAGATAACAAATGAACAAGGTCTTTGGACCACTTGTCTCTGATAAATTGAAGTTAACAGCTGAAGAAATTGAGATGGGTCTTATCGATTTCATAGTCAATAATTTTCAGGAAAATAAATACTTCTACTAAACAATTCAAAGTTTAACACATTTTCGATAGAATCTATCTATAATAAAAATCTGAATAAATATCAATTGCCTTTAAATAAGTTGTGTCTTTTCAAAATTGTTATTCGTATTTTTTTATAAATTCTAATTTTAATTCAAGAAATGTCATTTGTGGTTGCGTCTTTTCAATTATTAAAAATTGCTTCTTTTTACTTATGTCTTTTGAAAAGCACATAAAAAGGATCATTTGATTCTTTATTAAATGAAATGTTATATTCATTTATTTTATCGGGAATCGGTAAGAATGATAAACATACCGTTATTATTGCTAGAGATGTAACTTTATCTCCAGAATATAGTCCAAGGAATCTGCTTCAATCCTTTTTTTTCCTTCGAGGTTCATTTATTGTTGAAGAAGTTAATCAGCAAAATAATCAAATTTTAGCCGAAATTCTACATCGACTCAGCAAAATAAATATTATTTGTGGTTGCGTCTTTTCAATTATCAAAAATTACTTCTTTCCACTTATGTCTTTTGAAGATTATTTATATTGCAAAACCACATAAAAAGGTCATTTGATAATGATTCATGTCCTTTCAATTATTTTTATTATTGTAAAATTATATCTACAAGATAAGTTAGAACACGTCACAAATAACTTTTACAAGATTTGTCTTTAGTTTTTGAAAGAGATTTTTCACATAAATTTTCTTATTTTGGTAATTTTTTATTGAGTAAACTTAAATTTTTAACTTTCTATTAGTATGAATTATCGGTCTTACTTTAGAAATCTTTCAAATATGTGGAAAGTTGGTCTACAAGACTACACATGGTTTTTGGTTTGCATCCATCGGTTTGTTAACAATGTTATTGATAGATTTTTTGTTTAAGAAAAAATAATTATAATCCAACGATTGTAGTTAATCCTTCCATTAATCCAACATGTGTCACTTATTCTCATTAACTATTCCCACTAAACCAAACATTTTATCCTTTCTCAATTGATACCCTTCTTAAGCATCGTCTATTTTCTTTGTACTTTTTGCTTGTGCTTGTTCCATTTCATTAATAGAAAGAAAATGTGATTTTTTATCCTATATCAATTCTCAAAAATGGCTTCTCTCCCTCTCATTTTTTTATTTTTTATTGTTTCGACTGTAGTCGCTGATGATTGATCAATTTTTTTTGGTATGTTCTGCTTCGTTCTCTTTTATTATAAATTTTTGTGTTACTTAACTTCATTTACGATTTTGGTTTTGATCGTCAAACGATCATATTGCTTTACTCGGCTTTATTATTTTCCTTATACAAACTCGTTCTCGATATTCATTATTTTGTTTTTTGTTTGTTTTGATAAACTCGAAGATTAGACCTAATATGCTTGGTTCAGAGTCAGCATTTAGTTTTTTTTTGCTTAGAAATATTCTTTAGTTTACATTATTACGCAATCCATTAATCAAATGTTTGTGTGTTTACTCCCTCTATCTATAATAACAATCTGAATAAATGCCAATTGCCTTTCAATAAGTTGTGTCTTTTCAAAATTGTTATTCGTATTTGTTTATAAATTCCAATTTTAATTCAAGAAATGTCATTTGTGGTTGCGTCTTTTCAATTATCAAAAATTGCTTTTTTCACTTATGTCTTTTGAAAAGCACATAAAAATAATCATTTGATTCTTTATAAAAAAAATTGTTATATTCATTTATTTTATCGGGAATCGATTTTGATTCATCGGTGAGAATGATAAACAATGCTGTTATTATTGCTAGAGATGTAACTTTATCTCGAGAATATAGTCTAAAAAATTTGCTTCAATTCTTTTTTTACTGAATATTTACGTATTTTTATCATCATTTTTTGTTTTATGTATTATCACTTATAATAATTTAAAATTAATATTTTTGTTTAAGTTTTAATATACGAAAAATACCCCCGCGAAGCGGGGGTTCTATTCCTAGTAACATAAAACAACACAGATAATTAATAGTTACTAAGCAAGACACACATAAAAATCCCTAAGGAATTCTTCTCCTGTCTCCTAGAATATCATAAAACAACACACAAATAATTAATAGTTACTAAGCAAGACACACATAAAAATCCCTAAGGAATTCTTCTTCTGTCTCCTTTGTTGCTGGGTCGACGGTAATTGGTGCCAGTTGTAGAGCAAGAAGCAGAGTAAGAGCGAAAGAGAAAAGGAGGGGGAGAGGGAAAGTGAGAGGGAGAGGGAGAGTGAGAGTGAGAGGGAGAGGGAGAGTGAGAGTGAGAGGGAGTGAGGGTACAAGTAGGGAAGGGTTCAACTGAAAAAAAAGCTGTTGCAACCTGAGCATACGAAGGGGGAGGAGGTGGAGTGCTCCCCACAGAAGGGTAGGAGCAGTCCGAAAAGAATGGCAGTGCCGTTAGTGGCACTCTCTGCCTAGGAGAGTAAGGTGTAGGAGGGGTGTGAGGGGTGGGAGGGGTTTGAGGTGGAGGTGTGAGAGCATGGACCGGTGGTGTTGGTGTACGAGAGGTTGTGGAGAATGGTGACCAAAACGGTCTCTTTCGTTTTGGCAGAGGAGAGAAGACTCTCTGGTGTTGATCGGACTCTGCTCCTCCTCTGTAATGGCAGAGAGAGTTATCATCAAGGGGTTTGAGAGGAGGGTGGTGTGAGGGTGGGGGTTGGGGTTTGAATAATTCATTTTTCTTTTGTTGTTAAAAGATTCACAACTTTTGAAGGTGTGTGATTGAAAAAAACGTACTATTCCTTCTTTTTTTTTTTATCCTTTATTGCATTTATACAATATTTTACTTTACAGCACTTATACAAGTTTTGTTTTCAAAACTATAAATAGATACAGTAAAACTTCTATAAATTAATAATGTTACGACTTCAAAATTTTATTATTTTATAAATTTATAAATTTATAGAGATATTTTTCGGTTTGAAGATAATAGCAAATTGTTTTCAACATTACGTGCAAAATTTGTTCAAGAGATGTACCATCAATGAATTTGGAAGATGAGCCAAACACCATTTATTTACATAAAGTTGTGATTAATAATATCTATTATATAAAAAAAATTAGATGTCAATAGCATATTCGATTATCTAGATAAAAGTGATACATGCTCGGAAGTTCAGAGTTTATAAAAAATTGTGGCTTGCGTCTGATGATAAAGTTGAAGATGATAATATAGAACATTTAGTAGTAGTTACGCGTCAGAAATCACTAATAGATTGTATAACTACACGACATCATTTCGTCTATTTTAGATGTTGGTGGAAGACCAAACTCTTGATTAGATAGATATAAGAGGGTCTAGGATTTTGGAGATGGTTTTTTTTTTTGTTATTATGTACCACATTCCCAACAATGTAGATTTTACTCTTATTCAATATTCACTACCGTCCATCACGATTTCATGGTAAATTATTTTCAGGAAAATACTTCGTTCTTGAAATTAGTTCTTTTAGTATGTATAGCTATTTTGTATATGTGTTTTCATTACATATAACTTATAGTACAAAACTGATTGTAATATTGGACAGTTTTATAAGAGCTGTTAACCAAAAAAACAAAAAAAAAACAAAAAAAAATATGATGTGGCATAGCTTTTTGAGAGAATCGATTCTCTGGGAAGAGGCGGAAGAATCGACTCTGAAGGGGGAGCTTGACACGTGTCGAGACCCCATTCGTCGAATTTTTTTTTATCGTTTTTTGTTTTTTTTTTCAAAAATCGTTTTTTTATTGAAATTAAATGTTAAAGAGCCCTATGTGGGGGTGGTGTTGGGGTTGAATTCCTCGAGCGGGAGGAGAACAGTTGAATTCCGACTTTGCAGCACAAAAACATTCAAAAAGTTTCGAAAATGCACATCCGCCGGTCTTCTTCTTTAGCCAGATTTAGGGAGGAGTACCCGCCGGCGTGGTATCATCCATGAGAGAAAGTTTGTTAATCTAGCAGCAGAACAAGAAGATAGTTTTATAGACAGAGTGTTAGAACACGATAGTTGTTTTCCATCTTTTGACAATAGCTGTTTTCCATATATTTCTCACCTCATTACTCCATCTCTTGCTCACCTCAGCACATCAGTGTTAAAAGACAGAGTGTTAGAAGACGCATATTAAATAATGGTAGGCCATCACATTTTTCTTTTGTTGTTAAAAGATTCACAACCTTTGAAGGTGTGTGATTGAAAAAGACGTACAATTTCTTCCTTTTTGTATTCTTTATTGCATTTATACAATATTTTACTTTACAACACTTATACAAGTTTTCAAAACTATAAATAGATATACAGTAAAACCTCTATAAATTAATAATGTTTGGACTTCAAAATTTTAATATTTTATAAAGTTATTAATTTATAGAGATATTTTTCGGTTTGAACTCTTAATGATCATCAAGAGTAGCAAATTGTTTTCAACAGTACGTGCAAAATTTGTTCAAGAGATGTAGCATCAATGAATTTAGAAGATGAGCCAAACAACATTCATTAACATAAAATTGTGATTAATAATCTCAATTATAAAAAAAATAGATGTCAATAGCATATTCGAAATCTAGATAAAAGTAATACATGCTCGGAAGTTCAGAGTTATAAAAAATTGTGGCTAGCGTCTTTAATGTTGATGATGAAGTTGAAGATGATAATATAGAACATTTGGTAGTAGTTACACGTCAGGAATCAATTATAGATTGTAGAAATTTTCATAATTTTTAAATGCAAATCAAGAAAACAACACCAAAAATTATTGATGCAATAAAAAAGATTAGAGATGAACTTGAATAAGAATCCAATTTTCAGAAAACAACACAATAATAGAATCATATTTTACTACATATATAAGCTTATATTTCGAATTATTAATTTATCTTATTATTGGGATCATATATTTACATCAGAATTTCAAAAGAAATATTATCTTATTATCTTATCGAATTTTACTAGTTTTTACATAAGAGGGTCTAGGACTTAGGAGATGGGTTTTTTTTTTTTTTAATTATGTTCTACATTCCCAACAATGTAGATATTACTCTTATTCAATATTCAGTATCGTCCATCACAATTTCATGGTCAATTATTTTCAGGAAAATACTTTGTTCTTAAAATTAGTTCTTTTAGTATGTATCGCTATTTTGTATATATGTTTTTATATTACATATAATTTATAGCGTTGGTCGTAAAAGTTAGGGTGGCCGAGTGGTCTAAGGCGCTAGACGTTCTGGTCCTCGAGAGAGGGCGTAGGTTCAAATCTCACTTCACAATTAAATTTTTGGGCTTTTCCCCAAAATTCGTGTTACTTTAGCAACATTGGGCCCATTTACTAACATTGGCCAAGAAAATGCGTAATGTAGTATAGTATCTTACGGTTTTCTACAAACAGCAGTAAAGTCTTTTAAGTTAAACTTCTACTTACTATTCAAACAAGAGTTTGTTTAATACATAAGCAGAGAGAGAAAGAGAGTTTTTTTTTTTTTTTTTTTTTTGAGTCGAAAAGAACTAAAAACTGGTTCAAGAAGATACAGTGGCTTTCTGAGCCTGCGATATGATTCTGAGCTTCTCGTATGAGTCAGCACAAGCGTGGGCATAATCAGACAATGCCCTGAAGATCTCGGGCAATCTGATCTTCAAACTGTTGAGAGATTTCTCCCTCACCTGAACACAATGTCTTTGGTGAGCTTCTTCTTCGTCTTCAAGCCTTTTCTTCAGTGTCTCCACAACAATTCTCCTCTCTGTGACATGATCATCCCTACTGCTTGCGTCTTCCCCACCTTCAGCTTCCTCCGTTGGTCCTCTTTTCTGCAAGTGTTTCTGATACCATTCCTCAAAGCCTTGCTTCTTCCTTATAAACTCTCTTCTGGTTTCTTCGCATTTCTCCTTCAGCTTCATCTCTTCCTCCTGATGAAGCAATATTGTTTTGATGACTGCTGCGAAAGACGAGATTGCTGATTTGGCGACCTCGTCGGGAAGTTTCTCAAGACGGTCGTGCCACGAGTGGAGAAGTGCTTGGATTGGCGGGCGCTGAGGCCTTGGAGGAGAGGAAACCTTCTCTCTAAGACTGCTCTCGATGGGGATTAGGTTTAGCTTCAGCCAGCTGTTGAGAGAGTTAATGTACTGCTTCTGGTGTGTCACGAGTCTATCGAACTGAACATGCCATTCTTCCAAGACGGTGCAGAACTGCCGTTTCTGCTGGTGATGTTGCTTTGTGGTCTCTTTTTGAGAAGTTGAGATTTCAAGGGATTTTAGCTCTCCAACAATCTGTAGTTGTGTGTCATGTTTTATGCACATGTTTGTCCACATCTTCGCCATCCTGCAGATTTCATAAGTTGAGAAAACTGGTTAGAGAGGGCTAAAAGCTAATGCTTCGCAGAGAATCATTTGAAGGAGAGAATTTACCCTTCGACTAGGGAGACAAGTCTTGGATACAATTGGTCATCCCTTAAACGGTTTACTTCTGAGACCGTTGAATCCATAGATTGCATGTCAACGATATATCTCGTGTGTAGATGACTCACGGCCGCCTTTGTTTTCTCCACGGTTTCTGCACTCGCACCTCGTTTTTTATGCCTGTTGAGTAAAGATACCTTTTTCTGATACTCTATCTTCATAAGCTCACCTTGCTAGAGAAAGAAACACCACAACCACCACACAAAAAATAAATGCATTCAACTAGACATCCTGTACACCTTTGGTAGAAAATGATTAGCTTTAAGTTAATTTACCTTCACTTCATCGTAGAGTTTCTTCTCCCATGCTAACAATTTGTCCAACACCGTCGCATGAGTTTCATGCTCATCTGATTCTTGATCATCTTTTCCACCTTCACCATTGGAAATGCCTCTTAATGACTTATTCCAAGTTATAACCCGCATTACCCTAGCAGAATGATCAACATATCCTGAAAAGGCAAATTTGTCAGGAAGGTGCATTTTTCATCAGCAAAAAAAAAAAGCAACAATCGTCCAAGAAACAGGCAACATAATCAAATTCCATCAGACTTTGGCCCCAGAAGAAACGCTCTCCTATAGGTAGGGATAGCAAGAAAATGTGGTCAAAGTGTTAATTAGTCAAATCCAGAACTTTGTTTAATGGCTTTAAACGAAAAAAAAAACAATTAAGAAAGTCACCAGATCTATTAATTTAAGGTTCATCTTGGATTCTCTCAAAAGTTAAACCACACACAAATGTCAAAGTAGGCAGACCAAAAAGTGTATCAGAGACTCATACTTTAAGAATATTGCAGACAGAGTACTAAACCATGATCCGATCTACAAAAAAAAAACTATCTCTTTCTCAGACTTTTGGATTTCCTTTTCATTGTTTCAATTAGAGAAACAAAGAATCAAACTTTCTAACCAATCTTATCTAGCACACATTTGAATGTCTCAAAGCTGGGAAAAGAATTGGAGCAGATTGGTAGAAAAGGAAAGAAAAACTGCTCATGTGAACTGATCTTACAAGGACCTTAACCAAAATCATTGACTAGACCGCACTAAATCAGTGAGAATTTTGGGTTGGAAACTCAATAAGATTCACCGAATTGCAAGAAAAACACTTAAAATGCTTCAATCACAAGGACAAACAAGCCTGGCTAAGAAACCGAATCATAAAAAGGAAAAAAACGACTTTAGTACCTCGATTATCTGCAAAATTCGAGTGATAATGTAGCCTTGTTGCTTCCAGCATTTTGGAGACCTCCTGGGCGCACTCTGACGCTTTGAGGAATCGATCATCAATCTCGTCCAGAATCTTCATCAAACTCACGCTTGATGCGGTGGTTTGGGCGACCGCACGCCGGAACTCCGCTGGAGCGGTGGTGGAATGCTCAATCTTAGCTTTCCCTTTCTTTTTCTTCTTTGCCTCTGCCACCACTGCATCCTCTTCATGTTCTTCCTCTTCTTCTTCTTCATCCTCGTCATCTTCTTCCTCTTCTTCTTCTTCTTCTTCATCAACTTCTTCCACTTTCTCCGGCGTTTTTGGCTCCATTTCTTCAACAGCTTTGTGACCGGAGTTCTTACGGAATATGCCAGATCTTTCCTCTACTTCTTCTTCTTCCTCCTCTTCATTGAACTCAAAATGATGATTGTTCTGAGTCTGATACCCGTTTCCCATTTCTCTATCCTCTAAGTTGGGTCCAGGCATATTCTCAACCATGAAAAAGTAATCCCAAGCCATGCTATTCGCCGGCGAGGCACTCGCAATCTCCGGCGTCTCCGGTCGCTTTCTACCATTTCCAACATTCTCCGGCGTTCGGGGCGAAGACTGTTCATACTCCTTACGAGCGGTGGCTCTAGCACCGTCCTTCACTCCCTCCTCTTCTTCCTCTTCCTCTTCCTCTTCCTCTTCATCTTCCTCCTCAATCGCCATGGAATCCACGGTCCGGAGCTTCCTACCTCTAACCGCCATGGAAGGCAAGCTAATGGCGCGCTTAATCGGAGAAGGAGAGAACTTAGGGAGAGGAGGAGGCGGAGGAGGGAGATTCTCTATAGGCGGAGGCGGAGGAGGCTGAGGAGCAGGATCCACGGTACGGTTATTCTGTTGCTGGTAATGGCTTTGATCCAAGACATCTAGGGTTTGATCAGATTCGCCATGGCCGTAGTCACTGAGAGCAGCGCCAGTGTTCTTCAAAGCAATGGCGTAGGCGAAATGACCGGCGGCGAAAGCTTTGCTAGCCGCAACCGCCTCCTTGATGACGTTCCGTCGCTCCTTGCATCTCGCCACCGCCTCTTCGTTGTCAACCCTAGATTGCGCACACCCCATTGTACCCCCCAGAAGCGAGATTTTAGAGAGAGATAGAAATGAAAAAAGAGAGTACTGACAATGAGGGACAAAGATGCACAGAGAGAGAAGAGAGAAGAGAGAAGAGAGAAGAGAGAGAGAGAGAAGTACTGATTTTTCCACGCGCCGAGAGTGGAGATATCTAATGTACTCGCGCTCTCACGGTATAGTGGTGTCTTGTCTATATATTCATAATATTTTAAATAAATAGGATGAGCTAACGGTCACATATCTCAACGCACTACGGCGTCGTTTTGTACACCTTACTATTCGTAACGTTTTGTAACCAAGTCGCAAACGAAAAGGTTTTCTTTTTTCTTTTGGTTTCCTTTTTTTTTAGGATCAAATCTTTTTGGTTTCCTTTTCAGAATCTTTAACACTTGATATTTCTACAATGAACAATTACATCCCAACTTTTCCCAAAAAAGAAGAGATATTTTCGTCCCTTTGAGACTACAATTGAATCAGATGTGACTAAACAGCAATGAGAGACAAGAAACTGAAAGTTGATTTCCTGCAGATTTTGATCGGAATTTTATATCTGGAGAAATGAGTTTACAGTTGAAAGTTAGTTGGGGTTAGACACGGCAGCATCATGTTCTTGGTATGATATTACATCAACCAAACTATCAAAATCTCGTGATTGTCATGTGTGTTCTCCTTCTCATGTACAATTCTTGATTCTTCAACACAAGATGATAAACTCTTCACACTAGCTTCTTCAGGGGACTTTTTACTTACACTAGAACAGAACAAGACGATGCTGAGACTAAGGATGTTTTGGCTTAAAATCCATCCGCCACCTCGTTTTCTCCTCCATTTGTCGCTACAAAAACGTAAAAAGATTTGCGTTCAAACTAAAGAAGTCAAAGAAAGTACATTGAGTTGCTATGAGAGAGATAACATAAAGACAGAAGAAAGCATGATATATCAGGAGAAAAGATATAGATGATTGAAGAAACATCAAACCAAGACTGAACTACATTCAGTATCCTACTTTTTGGTGATAGATCCTATTAATAGCTCCAACCAAACTTAACATAAATAATTAACCCCGACTCAAGAAAAGTCAACTGTACGTTTAACCCTTCCCTGATGGCTAGAGGATAAACTTTTAAAAGATTTCGGTTTCTTTCACTATACAAGAGTAGGGTTTCTTTAGTATACACTGCCATAAACTGGACATTTACCCAGAAAAAAGAAGAAGAAGAAGAGTTCTTTGTTTTGGGAACAGTGGTGGTAAACGTTTACCTCGTATATCCTTTTCCAAGTCAGCTCGTATCTGTCTAGGTGCAAGCACCAATCCAATGCCAATTCAAATTCAAGGGTGTTAACCTGAGAGGAGTATGAAGTCCCCACGGCATTTGTCTGCAAAATATATAAAAAACAAACGACGGAACATTGCGTAAGGATCGGTGCCTTGTCACTTGTACGTCTTTTAGGGAGAGGCGTCAAAACAATACCTTCCCTCGTCGCCTTAGAGTTCTCGGATTAACATGGCCAGTGAACCGCAATGGAGGCATCGCTGGAGTATTCACCTTAGTAGCAACAAGTATCCTGTCCAGTAGAAGAAACAAAAGTTCTTAATACATAAATTCGTATACGCAACTAAGCTTTAATCGACCAGAAGAGATATATGAGCTATGAAGCTATATGAAATAAGAATACAAAGGCTGTACTTCTGAAAGTCTAATGTTTTTGGTATATATATGCAAATGAGTGCCAATTCTCTTTTGCTTCTCTTTCGCATTATCACCTTTTGAAGTTATACATAAAGCGAACAGAGTCAACAATCATGAGTATTACTGCTTCGTGAACTCATGTCTACGTTACCAATTAATGTCAACATCAACTTATTCAATTAGATGAATGGACGTGAAGAGATTACCCTTTTCATGTGAATAATTGGAAGCTAAGAGAAAAAGAGGAATATCTCATGTGAAGCCTTACCTTCCTTTTGATAGCAACAAGCATCCCTCATTTAGTCTTCTAATTACCCTTTTCGCAGCATCCTTTGTCTTGAATATCACCAAAGCTTCACCTGGATGAAGGCCAACATGAGTTGCCATAGTAATGCTCTTTATTCCAGTTGTAGATTTAGATGGGAAAAATCAAAAGGGCAGAGACTTTCTATTGTCAATTTATGTCGGCCACCGTCGCTGTAAAACCAAAGTAAATAGCATCTGGACTTACCAATATGAGGAATAGTAACTGACGTCCGCTCTATCATCCTCGCCGTACATTGCTCATTCAAAGCAGAGTAGACTATATCCTGAAGCATAATTCATAAGTTTGTTACATGAAAGTTGCCCCAGCAAAAAGCTGTACTGCACAGCTTGAGCGATGACGGTTATATCAGTTAAAAAATATATATTAAGCCTCCTAAGAAAAAGAAAAAGAAAAACATCTCCAAATCGAATAATACCTCCACTTCATTAGATGTATAAGTAGGATCCAAGTTTCGAAGAAGAACCAGATTCCCTTGCCCTTCTGCACACCTGAAATTTTCTTCCCAAGTCTGGGTATGATTTAAACAGTTTAAAAGTCAGTGCAGATGTAAAGTCCAGATGGTAATACCTGATATTATTCAGAATCTGGTAACAACGCAGACTAAAGGAGGTTGCAATGGGTAGCCATAAAAGGCGTGAATAAAAATTTAAAAAAGTTGAAGATTTCAAAGAAGCAACTTTAGCTAATTCAGAGAGTAAAAATGATTGAAAAAAATGGAAATGCTCTCTAACTAGCTTATAACGCATCACTAGAACGGATAAACATGTCACTCTATTCACATCATAGAAAAAGCATGCGAGCACAATAATGAAGGTAAAGCAAACTGGTGTGGTAAAGAAGGGAGAAGTACTTACAAGATTTCGGTACCATTTGCTTTCTTCCTGCGATCAAGAAAAAGGGAACCAAATAACTGTTAGAGCATCCATGTCTACAAATAATTTGGCAACAAGTATTGTGACAGATATAATACGACCCCAAAAATATATATAACATGACAAAGCATAGCTAAAACACACACAGAGGACTGCCTAACAAAATACCATATGTCTGTAGTTTAAGTTGCTGCAGAACCCCACCATTTTTATCTAAGGAAGTTTAACAACATACTCCGAGTGAAATTTCGTAAGCAGCCAATTCTAGACCAACGTCATTCAAACTATAGCATGGTTGACATATAAACTTGGTTTCATATGTAATATAAAACTTACAACATTCGGCTTTGGGGTCACTTCAAAGACTCGATAGTGTCTTGTGTAATTGGCATCCGTCAACATTTTCTCCTCAGTGTGTTCTGATATTTTACAATCAGAGCTCGGTTTCTTGAGTAAACATTTCTCAGTTGCAGGTTTGGTCTTTTTTCCTTCAGAAAATCTTGGTATCCGAAGATCTTGCTTCTTGTCAGTGAAGCTATGCTTCTCAGAATATACTTCCCCTCTGGTGACTTTGTCTGTATAACTTCTAATAGGTCTTATATCTTTTCTACCATCATGACTTATTTTCTGCGACATTTTTGTCCTTCCATCTGATACTGCAACAGAATCATCTAGCCTCCGTTTCTTTTGAGGCATGTCATACAAACAGTAAGAATCTTTACTGCGTCTTTCCTCTGCAAGCCTTGATTTTTCTACCATCGCATCTTTTCCAATAGGTCTTATATCTTTTCTACCATCATGACTTTTTTTCTGCAACTCGTTCGTCCTTCCATCTGATACTGCAACAGAACCATCTAGCCTCCGTTTCTTTTGAAGCATGTCATCCAAACAGTAAGAATCTTTACTGCATCTTTCCTCTGCAAGCCTTGATTTTTGTTTAGTCAATTGAATTTCAACTTCATTGTCTTGGTCTTTCTTTTCATGGCAATCATTTCTCCTAGAAGCAGAAGCGTTACAACAGTCAAGTTCACCATCACGCCGGCCAGAATCCTTGTTAGACCTTTCTTCTGCAAGTGTAGATTTTTTTCTAGCCAACTGTTTGTGACATTCATTATCTTTTTCTTTCTTGTAGCCATAATCGCTCTTCCTATGACCAGAAATATCACTGACTTTACTTTCATTCTGCCTAACTGAACCGTTAGTTGAAGAATGATTTGGTTTCAAACTATCTGCAGTCCCCTGTACATCAGTTGCCACTTTTCGCACAACACTAGCTTTTTTCTCACAACTGGTTCTGTTAAAGATAAATTTAACTGCAACAATTAGAGCGAAATGAAGATTCATATGAGGTAATAAAGATTTAAAATAGCTATCAACCACATAGCTGAATATGAGAGGGATTAACTGAAAGAAAACAATATGTACCATCAACTCCAGCAATTTTATCATCTATCTTATCTACGATTTTGGAAGTTCCAACATCAAATGTTCGGTGAAAAAGGAAGTCAGCCAACTTGACTTCTTCATCTGAGGGTTGTGGATTTCTCACGTCCTTGGAGATGCATAGAACATCACATTTTCCAGAAATTGCTTCCTGGTGTAGTAATGTTATATCAATACAATAATAAACCAATGCCAGGAAGGAGAAGAAAAAGTTTTAAGTAAAGAGAAACAGCAGAAACAGATGTTTCAGTTAGACTATGAGTCAGCATGAAATGGGATGCAATCATCAACTAAAAACAAAAAGTTTTAAAATAACAAAAAGAAAAGAGAGAATTTTCAGTTACCAAATGGTTTTCATTGGTGAGGCCAACACCTGACCCCGAAGCCAAAAACAGTTCGTTCGGAAGTACATGTTGAACTCCTTCAAGATGCAACGAAAGCTCATAAGGTTTGAAGAACCAGAGTAGCCCGACAATCCTTGGGTTTTGACGATGATCATTGTATTCCCACATGTTTATGATCTTGCCAACAAAGAACTCCGGTGAGTCTGGTTTACTGGCATCGCCAATTGAGACACAGTCATAAAGAGAGTACTCAGAACCACCATAGGTGAAAGATTCATAGAACTGGACATCCTTCTTTCCCACACCGGTTCCTCTCTTTTTGCCCCACTTAAATTGTAAGCCTTCAACTTTTGCTGATTGTTCCATTCTCTCCTATCAAATGCAGCAGAAAAGATCCCCCCCAAATCAGCATTAAACATCATTTGAACAGAGGAGTTAAGGGCAGTGATAAGTTTACAAAAACCATAGTTTCTTTAAGCAAATACTAAAATTAAGATCCGCTGGTGAAGAATGCAAAATGCTTGATTCATCTTCAATAGAAACAGGTAAATAAACGCAGAAGAAAACCAGCCAATACATTGCTACGCTATGACAACCAAATCATATAGATTTAAAAGGAATTCTACAATTCAGAGAGTGAAAATGTCAAAAAAAAAGGAAAAAAAAAAAAAAGAAGGTTGAACAGGCCCCACCATGAAGAAGAAGAACATATGCAATTATAAGAAAGTCCAAAGACAACGCGAAAGCCGAGGCAATAAACACAGAGTAGGGTAGTCGGATAATCAAGTTCATGACAACGAAACGCAAATAGTAGATCCTCGCAATTTTGACATTTTCCGCCAATAATGTTAAAATCCATCAATTGAGGAAACGATGAGGAGCAGTTTCCGATACGACGAAAAACAAAAACAAAAAGTGCAGCGAAGAGAGAAACAAGTCAAAACCTCGGGAAACCAAACAGTGCGAGTTCAAAAAAGCACGGCAGTGTACTAGAAAAGAGAAGGTGAAACCGAGAAATCCCACTTTCCCGGCGATCGCAAGGAGGAAAAACCCTAATTGCTCGCTAATCCACCACACTCCTTCTCCGTTCTTACTCGCTGGCTCGCTCTCCAGTTTCAATCAAACAAACGAACAAAATCGCTTTTGCTATTTACTCGTCGCAGTTCCCAAAGTAGACAGAAGAGTGTGGCCGCACGTGTATAGGAGGAATAAGCTTTTTTTCCTCTTCCCCTCTCTTCTTCTTGTGCAGCTTCTTCTGCATGTTGCCTTTCGAATGTAACTTACTACACTAATCGTGGTTTAATTAGTCAGCGCATAATCTCGGAAATTGAAATATTTACGGATAAGCCCCTCGGAAGATTAGGATTATGTTTTATTTTTCGACCATAATATTTTATCGAATTGACTATCCAACATTACAACCACACCAAATAGTCTTTGTTGAGATCGTTTGGTGGTCAAACTACGTTTGAAATTTGATTTTGACTATATTCTTTTTTTAGAGTTGATTCAATTTTGATTTTTATGATTTTTAACCTCCCCATTTCCTTTACAAATCAACTTTCACATCAAAGAATTGGTTTATTAAAGTAAATAAATATTCAGCTAGCAAACAAATTTCGTTTGAGTGTCACACTGACTTATTTTCAAAATTCACAGAAACAACATAAAATGGATTCAACCATCTTATTTTCAAATTCAGCCAAAGAAAAGGGAAAAATATATATTTTTTTTGAAATCCCAAACTCGAGTCCGTGGTCAAATGGCCGCTGTGATTGTGCCACGAGGCCAAGAGAACATCTAGAGGCCGAAAATAAAGGGTTAACGATCTATTAACATTTCAATTCTAGTTTTATTATATTATATCTTGCAAAAACAACAAGAAGCAATCAGGCCATAATAGACAACTACGTTAGGTAAAAACATATAGATGCCTTCATTCTTTGATTATATGGAAACCACGCATTACTATATATGTATGTATATTCATAAGTCATAACCAAAACATCCCAAAAGATAGATTGTATCAAACATTATTACATAACCCACAATATAGAAAGCATATCTAGTAGCTGAACCAAACAACATGGGTCTCCGGGAGGAAATGGCAGACCGGAACGGTACCAGGCTTCACCTTAAGGACTTTGAAGGCCAAGTGGTTTGGGTTCCAAGCCGACGTGTTCTTGTGGCACACCGCAACCGCCTTAGCCCGCAGACCGTTCTCTCCTTCGAGCGGAACCGCGTAAACGCTCGTCATCATCGCCTTGTGGCAGTAGAACACCGCGAATGGGTACTTCTGTTTGTGACACACCACTGAGTTGTCGTCCGACAGCTTCTTTATTCCAGCCGCCGCGATTTTGTACTTCTGCATCGGTGCGTTCTTCTCAGCCACCTGTAGAAACCAAGGTTACATCAATCAAACCAGAATATTAACACATATTAGATGTCGACATATGAATCAAATGGAACTAAACCGAAGCAAACCGTAAAAATGGAGACTAGTGTAACAATATTACCTCAGTGGAGACAGCACGGACGCGATCTTTGTCAAGTTTAGAAACGCTGAAATCGACCATCGACTCCAAAGACGTCGCACAATACTTCTCCTCTCCACCGACTCTTTTCGCTTCACACTCCTCAATCGTCTTCTTCATCATCTCCGCTTCTCCCGACCCTGTTTTCACCGAGAAAGTGTTCAAGATCTCCGTAAACTTCTCCGACCCTAAAGGCACCGTTTCCGCCTCCCCACGTGGCAAGAACGCCGTTTTGCCGTCGTAACCGTCCTCCGCATTAAACCGGAGATTCATAGCTTTTCCGGGAACCATGTCCTTCTCCAAGAAGAATAGAGCCGCTTTGGGATCGTCGTGGAGCTGAGTCTCGCTCGCTGCATAGTTATACACAAAAGGGTTTGGTCCTGGTTTCACACCGACGTAGACTGGCTTGCCCTTGTGGCGCGTGTGCACTATCACTCCGCCTTTACCCACTCCTACGTCGGTTCTCTTTCCCGGTTTCCCGGTGTGGACGCCGACGCCGCCGCCGTGACCTTTTCCGCTGCCAACGCTCACGTGTGTTCCCTTACCCTTCCCGGTGTCCACGTGAACACCTCCTTTGCCAACGTTCACGGCGGTTCCTCCTCCGGGCTTACCTTTTCCGCTGTTAACGTTCACGCCTCCTTTTCCTACTTGGACGCTGGTGCTTTTCTCGTCGGTAAAACCTGCAACAACGAAATAATTTGGTAAGGATGCATTTAATTTCAACTAACGTACAGATTCACAAATTATCAGAGATTGTGTAACCAATCAGCTTGATACACATATCTTCAAATATACGCTAAAAAATTTAAAATTTGTAATAACTACAAGTCAAACACTTTTTTCTTTGCATTTATGTCTCTAATATATATATTTTTTTTTGTATCTGTCGTAAATATTAGATTGAAAAAACCGTTTAAACTAGTAAAAAAAAAAACCATAATATAGATATATATCATACTATAGAACAAGGCTAGAAGGAAACATATATAGAGTCGGTAAAGTAAAAAGAATTTAACCGGGGGTAAAAAGCTGGCGGAGAGAGCTTGGCATGGGAGTGTTTGGTAAGGCAGAATTCCAATAACGCTCCGGTGTTAAATCAGCCGCAATCGCCGTGACTGAAACAAGAAGACAGATCAAAGGAAGACGAATCGCCATTTTTTATAGGAGTTTAGAACAGAAATGGATTTGATGAATTTGAGGAGAAGAAGTGGGAGTGGACGTAGAATATATAATAAGAGGGTTTTAGTAGAAAGATCTGAGGTTGAAGTTATTACTTATTAGTATGGATATAGACGGCTAACACTTACCAATCTATTTGGGCCGATTAATTATATCACATACCCCCTAACTACCACTTGCCTTCCACTCCTTAAATGCTCTTTGTGTCCATGTGTGGACATGTGTTTTTAATTTCGGTGTGTTATGTTACATACGCCGTCGTTTTCTGTCTTTCTTTCATAGAGGTTCTTATTTGGGTTGCTGTACTTTGTTGTCTTACAGAAATATTCCATGGAAAAGCAAAGAATCATTCACGAATGTTTCTTTGGGTGATTCCGTTTTCCTCAGGTCGAAATCTAAATTAGGTTGGGAGTTACGTACCATCGACATGTGAATAGATCAAATTTGTATACTTATATGGGATCAATTCATAGTTTTGATGAACGTAGCAACATCTTGACGTTTTACGTTGTAGTATAGTCTCTTAACATTCTCACTTCAAATTTAAGCCTATGTGTTTTGCTGATTTTTACAATTTTTTCCAAAATTACAAACATAACAGTTGTGTTACTTCGTGGTTTGTGATCTGATATAATACCATAACTTGTGTCATTATCTATAGTCAAATCTTTATAATGAAGGTTAAAAAAAAAAGAATGTAATAAGTCACACAAATTAATACATTTTTTCTGAGTGGTTTATTTCTTCCTTTTTACCTTTCTTTTGGCAAATGGGTACAACGAATCAGAGAATCCATACTATTTCTTGTAAACTTTGTTCACAACCATTTAATTAAAATTTCAATTTTTTTTTACTCATGCTCTCTAACATTTATTTGATCGTTTGTTATATTATAATGGACCGACAGGCTCTATATAATTACGACAATGACCCTCTCTATGCTCCGTATAATTTTGATATCGTACAGTCCTACATTTAACATGACTAAGTGTGCGGGAAAAAAATGAATTGTTACGAAAATGAAAAGTTAGATATTGTAATTTTAGTTAGATATTGTAATTTTGTTTGGTATTGTATAACTTATATATATATATATATAAAATATGAAAATAGAGTGTTGGGGATAAATTTTAGCTATCATGAATCAACTGATTACTACATAACACGTGGCATTTGATTATTGCATAAAGAGCACCCGGCGAAATAGTATTTATCAGCGGAGGGAGATGGTGTCCCCGTCCCGCATGGCCATTAGCCCATGATAAAGGTTAAAGGAGACGTAACCGAACAAACGCACATACGATATACTCTTTTTAAAATATATAAATCAAAATAAAAATGAATTAGCAGGAGATCCCCACTTTCAATCCAGGAAAAATACATGATTTTAAAAGAAGAAACATTCATAAATTCTCACAAACACACACTCGTTTGCAACCACATAACGAGTTATGTGTTTCCCTTATTCTTTAACTATTTTTTGGACAGTTCTGACTTGAACGTTGGATCATTTTCGATAATCATTTGTTTTCATATTCTTCGAGATTTTGATATTTTCTCCCTTGGTGCATGTTCATCTACTATCCAACAATCGACTTTTATGATTTCAAAGAACATATCCTTAATGCAATATTAGATGATCTGTACACGAAAAACTCCTAAAAATCTTTAAACTTATGATAATTTTCTTTTTTTAAATCGATTAATTATATACAAATCAAACTACCATTTAATGAAGGACGGTCTTCGGCATGTTTAGATGGTTCTTCGGTGTCATGTGGCGATGAATTTGTTTCACTCCAATCGAGAAAAGTTTTAAAATCAAACCAAAAGAGACAGTGAGGATATGGTAATCTTAACTTTCGTGTGGACTTTTCAGACAAAGAGAAAACTAAAACGAACAACCACCAACTCATTTATGGCTTACCAATACATTCGTTCTCATTATTATTTTCGACTTTATTATTTGTATCCATGGATGGAGAAGGGGAATGAATATGTACATCCATGTATTTAATGTTGTTGATCATGGGTTCATATTATTTTAGTAGAAACTCTCACCCCTAAGAAGGCCATTCGTGTGATCAACGAGAACCTCAATTTTATCACGCTTACTCTATCACTTGAAATTCCGCAAAACTCTGAAACTCCCTAGCTCCAATTTAGCGTCTTAAAAATCCTAATAGGCTAGTCTTTATGTAAATCGTCATTTCCCCCCTCCCTCAATAAAACTAAAAAAAAACTATGAAGAAACGATGGGCCTTATTCAAAAGGCCCGAAATCAATCGTGGACAAAACCCAATACCCCCATTTTTATTGATCAAATCAAACGTAACAGTTACCTTCCCTAAGTAAATTGCATATACGAATAAATTCCAAACCATGTAAATACATTTGTAACGCTTTGTTATCATCAAATTGGGAACTTATACATGATTCAACCGAAAAAGAGGCCCTGACACACACACACACACGTTGAGAGATATTATTTGCTTTCTTACTTGTAAAAGAAATATATTGAAAACTGATTAACTGAAAAAGGCATAAAGAAGTGAGAATTTAGGAGAAATGGGGGAGTGATTGAGTATTATCACACTGTCATGCTTTCACCAACCATTAGCCCCACAACTTCTGATATGCCCCAATTTTTATCATTTGAGTTAATTAATTTATACATTAACACTTTGACTGATACATGGGTTGAGGATAGGGCTGGGCAAAAAATCCGTTATATTTGATTCGATCCATTATTTGCTTCGATTCGATTCGAAAAATCCGGATATCCGTATTTATACGGAGCAAAGCAAATACTAAAAATCAATATCCGTTGAAAACGGAACAAATCACAAATACTAAAATTTTAAGAGACGGATATCCGATCCGCTCCGATATATGTATATATATGTATAAGTATATAAATAATTACATATATATTATATGTATATGTAAGTTTTTGTAAATTTTTATTTTTATATTAGTTATTTTAATACTGAAGTTTAACAAATTATAAAGAAATTTGTTTTTTATATGAATTTTTTCATTTAAAAGTTAATTTTTTATTTTTTTTATAATTATTTTAATATTTTAATTGATAGTTTAGTTAAAAAAATATATATTTTCATATAAATGTATGCATTTATAGTATTTTTTGTATTAAAATATCAAACTCAATATCCGCAAATATCTATAAAATTTTCGGATATCCGGATATCCGTATTTTTTCGGAGCAAATCAAATTATAAAATTAAATATCCGGTAAAAACGGAGCAAATCACAAATACTTGAAATTTTCCGGATATCCGATCCGCGTCCAGGCCTAGTTGACGATTAATAAACGTTATTACTCCATGACTAAATAAATGATAAATCAATAGAAGAAGTAAAAAAACGAGTAACAATGGATATAATATAATGTATCAGTGAACGCAAGTTACGTAACCATCTTTTTTTTTGGGGTAAAATTACGCAACCATATTTTTTAGCACAAAACAAAAAAAAGTTACGTAACCATATGAGTATGATAAGTAAATTCTTGACAAATATAAATTGACACCCACCTTAGCAGCTAACGTCGTAAGTACGCGTTGAAAAAGATGGTGGTCAACTATCACTAAGTTACGCCTAGGAAAATTTCTTTTCATAAAATAAATTTTAATTTCCCAATGCCAAAATAAAATGTGAGACAACATATTGCGGAAATACAGGTGGATTTAGAACAGAAGGGGACATCCTCTTTCCATAAAATAACAAAAAAAAAATAAAACCACAACAACAATAAAAAATATCATACAACGAATGAATAGAATGGAATAAACCCCTAATCAACTGAATAATGAGTATGAATAGCCCAACAATGAGTATGCACGATTTAATGGCTATTCATGAACTGTTGGATTTCTTTCAGGATGAACAAAACTCTGATTCTAAGTATATTCTATGGCACTTTATTCTTTCTCTTGTAATGTAAGCTACGAGAGAAAAATAGAAGAGGGAAACAAGTATCCAATAATGAGTATGCACGATCTTACGATCCGTCTTCTTCGATTGACCTATTAAAGGGAAAAAAAAAAGAGAGAAGAAGAGTGGACCCTAAAGTGAAGAGACCTCACTTTTGTAATCTTAATCGCTTGCATTTCACTGGGAAGGCATTAGTATCTTCTGAGACCTTTTAGTTAGGACCACTCTTTGCACCTCATTTCCACACTTACTTCCACTATATAATCTTTGTCTCATCTCTTCGCATGTGTAAGAGAGAGATGTTTGTGTGCAGTCATCTGATTTTTCACACATGCATCCGTATATAGATACATTTTTCTTCAATATGAAATGCTTATTAATCCTCAATTTTTTTGTAAGAATGATTTATATGGAAAACTCTACGTAGAATTGTTTGATTCAAATTGCCATAGAATATGAACTATGTAATATTTTCATTATGCCAGTATGTATCCCTATTTTTGGTTTTCTTTTAAATTTTGTAAGCCTAGTATTTTTGTTCAGTTTGTAAACCCTAGCTAATTGTTGTAAGGAGATCTGATCTCCTAACAACTTTAACACACTCAATGTATTTAGGTTCCCACTTTAACACTATAAGAGAACAATATATAGCTTATACGATTCCATGGTATCGGACTGTGGCATGCATAACCGCTAACTCATTTTTTCAGATTTAATATGCATGGAATTTTTTTTAAAGCAAATTCTTCCAGCTAGTGAATAATTCAGGCTATAATTTGCAAAGTAACAAGAATGGCTCATGATTACATATTTACATTTGACCTTCATAAAATGTTTTTTTTTGTGTTAATTGGGCTACTATACGTGATAATAAGCTACACATTTGGTTAGTTACTGTGGCTTTTATGAGTACATGAACTAATGCTGATTGACGTGTGTGTTTCTCATATTAAACTCTACGCTTTTTTAACTATACAAAAAATATTTAAAATTGTGAAAATTTCGAGCGATCTCACCGTAGATAAGCTTACCCATGATATAAGCATATAATTTCATAAAATTGAAAGCTAAATAATAACATCAATTAGAGATATATATACAACTAATTATGTTATTTATAAATCTTTAAATACAGATAAAATAAATTTCTAATAAGTACGTATCCTAGCCATACAGAGTGATGAAAGGTGTTTGTGCTTGAGTCACTAGAAACTCATCGAAGGTAATCATCACTCTGGGGGAGGAGCCGACTCTGAAACTGATGATGTTGAGGCCTCCGACATATCGGGATACCGGGCTACATGTCTTATGTTGATTGAGTAGGTGGTATGTGATGTACATCACAAATCAAAACCATAATGCTAGCTTTGAATCAAAGTGATATTTGTTGATGTTGACCCATGTGTGCCATGTATTTTCTAGATTCATCATATACTTTTTTCACCAAATTAATCGAAATCCATTTATTCTGATTTCTAATAGATGATAAATTAAGATCTGTTCATGTTATTTTCTTGAACTCATATCACGATTTTCGTGGCAAACACTCTGAAAAAGAACAGTTTTCTCATATAAACCAATTCATTAGTCTTACTTGAATGAAAGTTCTTTTCAACATCATGATATGAATCATGGGTTAAATAAGAACTATAAATATCATCGATTTTCATCACGTAGTTTGTTGTCGGTTTTTTCAAGCCATTATTATGTGTGTGAAATGCATATCATCGACTATAATATACATACTATTTGTTTTGAGTAACTCATCCGGTTAACAATTAATTAAATGGTATTTATTTTCATGTATTGAGTTGCATTAGAGACGCATGCATTTGTGTGTGTGTGTGTGTAAACTAACTATAAGAGACACATGTTGTGGAATTAAGATACTCCAACACACCACCACTCGTGATTTTGTTGGCCAGCGATTGATTTTTGAAAACCTAGCCTAAAACCCAACCTAATTATTTGTATAACCATATCTGTAAACACTGAAATTTTGGTCCAAACACAATGATTGAAATTAGTATGAGTTTCATTAGAAGAAATCAGGTTCAATGAAAAAAAATAATGAGAACAAATATATTGGTAAAGTTTGGTGTGGCTTTTATTAGTTAAAATCCTCGTGACTAATTATGGAGGGATGGATGCATCGTCACGTCAAATCTGGTGACAGAAATTTCAAATCCGAGATTACTCTTTTTTAATCATTGATCAATCAAAGCCTCAAAGATCCATAACCGTGGGATGATAGGACCAGCCACGTTTGACTGTTAGTCTCACCGTCCGATCTTTGTTTCCCATTCTAATTAAATTTATTAAACAAAATTAACGGACAAAAACTGAAATGGTCCACTTGAGACCGTTAAGATAGTGAATGCGAAGGACCAGTGAATGTTTAAAGCCCTTCGAATCGGATGGTTGAGAGAGAATCAGGACCCACCAGTGCCAAATGTACGACAGCGGCTGGATCGTCCAGCGAGATCACTTCCTTGTTGTGGAGGAGGAGGAGAAGGTGCACTGACGACTCACATGGACCACAATTCCCAAATTCTCTCACTAATACTTATGATGTTATTAAAGTTTTTCAAACTCATTTCCCTCTTATATTTTGAACTTAGATTTTTTTTGTTTTTGTTAATTGAACTAATAGTTCTTTCCCGCGGAAAATTTAACGATTTAGATTTGTTCTTTTCCCTTATTTTTTTTTTCAATATTAGACTATTCATCATTTGTCTAAATGAAATAGCAATTTAACTACAACTAGAATAAATTCAATCTTACATCAAATAAAAATGAAAAATCAGGTATATTACACAAATGAGACACCTTATTTGTAATTTTTAATGCTATAATTTACAAATAATTTTTTAGTCTGTAATTATATTTTTTTACCGAGAATGAATAATTTCGCTTTTTATTATATTAGTTCTAAGCTTATGTGATATCTGGATTATATCATTCTAAGTATATATAAACATATCATCATATTTATATATTTTATTTGTACTATAAAGATAGTTCTTTTGTTGATGGCTGAATCATCCAATGGCTCATGCACTTCAGTAACTTGTTCGAGCTACCGAATTTGAGTCCGAATTCATTGATGTTACACAAAATAATTGATATATCAGCCATCAATTATTTTTCTTTATAGAAAAAAAATATATTTTAAAATTTAGGAATATATATTAACTTTATATTGATATATATTTATTTACGCCATTAAATTTTCTTTACGCTTTAGAGCTCGTTAATTAGAAGGAAAGATGACGAGGCCCAATTATGCATTGTACATTGTACTCAAATTTAATGGGTCGACTTTTCGAATGAAACTTAATGCATGAAGTAAACTGGAAATTAATTTAAAAATGGCTAATGGTTTGGCCACGAAAAAAAAAATCCAAAGACTGTCAATTTTACTTTAATTTTTTTTTTTAAAATGCAGTTTTATGTTCATGGAACATAACCTGTTTATTACTGCTTTCGTCTTCAAAATCCAATTCTTAAACTAAATTTTCAGCATATTCAACAGATATAAATTTAAAAAAATTCGAGAGGAACCCTTCTGGACAACGAAACTATGTTTAGATGAGACGTTGTAGCTTCACAATCATTTTAAAGATGGCAGTTAAAAATAGAAAAAAAAACATAAATTTTAAAATCAAAATTCAAAGGCATACCAAAGGTTACGTCTCAGCAAATTACGGCCAGAGAATATGATAAACATATACTATTAAATTAATATTATTGCCTAAAAAATGCAAAATAGAGTTGTTTAACTAATTATTAAAATGGATGTGTTCTCGCTTGGGTTTGCAGTTTAACTCTGTTAATTAGCTTCCTGAGATTTGATCTGTATTGGTAAAATATGTTAAATTTAAAATTACATTTTGATTATGTCGGTTTTTATTTATTTTAGTGAAACTATCAAACCCTAGTTTTTTGTTATTGTTTTTGGCCATTTCCCCTCCTCCAACAGTTCATAATACATAGTAATATTTAACATAATTTAAATTTGAACTCATTACTTGATAAAATGTTAAAGATACTTCCACTATTAGCAGTTCTTCATCATTGTGATAATTAAATGAATCTTTAAGAAATATTTTCCCAAGAGCACATATACCTTTTTTTTTGTTGGTTGGTGGTCGCAGCACATTAATATTTTACAACGAACTTCATTTGTATAGTGCATGAAAATATCGTCAAAGGTATACTGATTTTTCCCAGTCATATGTACAAGATATATGGACGCAATCATCTATACCGTTTACTGTCGAAGGGCACCAGTCACACCACTTTCCAACACAATTTGGTTGACAAGCCAACTATATAATTCAGAGCCAAGAAAAAGCACAAACTAAAAAAGGTAAAACTAAAGAAAAAGAGCTTCAGAAAAGAAAGCAGAAACATGATTTGAAAAAAAGCAATTGTGCTTCTTATGTTTAAACTGTGGGACTAGGAACTGTAATGATATATCAAATCTGTTTGCCTACTTGGAGTCAGCCACTACTAATTACTTCACCAAAATTTTAATTTAAATAAAAAGTGAAGTTTGGAATTAAAGATTTGATGTTGACAAAAATAAAAATTGAAAGATTTGATTTGGAATCTGAATATCTGATATTGTTTCCTAAAATTTCCCCAACAGCTTGGCAAAAGTGTAGGGCTCCAGCTTGTTACTTATGTGCCTTTTACAAAAGTAAATTTCTGTAAGATCCTTGTTCCCTTTTTCCCTTTTCCCTTATGTTTGCCAGTATTTGATATTTATTTCACGTATTAATATCTTCTGATGGATTAAAACATCATAATTTTGATGGGTATATACATCTGAATGAAACACAGTTTTGTTTAGATTTGAACAAGTTACCGGCCAGTTAAAAAAAAAAAACTCATTTCCCATGACAACCTAAACAATGAACCCACATGGTTTTAAGGTCAGTGTACATTCTCTAATCACATGACTTTTATGACTAATGGTCCAGAGACTTCGAAGAAACAGAAACACAGTACTGTTTTTTTTTTCTTTTTCTGTTGTCCGATTTTGATATTATGTCTCAATCTTCTGTTGCCAAAAGCTTATAATTTCGTGGTTAAGTACTAAGGAATTCTTGGTACCAGTACAGATTCAATGTATACAATGACGTTTAAATAGTTGATAAAATTACAAAAAAGAGCTAATATTGAAATATAGTTGATCATTTTTTTGTTATATTAAACCAATCAGTATAAATGTGATCCGCCTAAGAGTATCTTCATTGGTTAGATATCCAAAAAAGTCTCTCATCAATTATTATATTAATTTTTTGAAGGTAATTTTACTTTTTAATTAATTTTTGAGGTAAGAAAACAATTGATCTACTCACAAGTAAACAATTGTCTAATGAATCTCTAGAGAGTTTCTCAAGATCTCTCATTTGAGATACCCTTCTCATTCTCTTTCTATTATTTTATTATTATTTTTTGTTGAGAAACTCTCTTGAGAGACCTCCAATAGAGGTGCTCTAAGACCCTTTCAATCAACTATACAATTAATCGTTTGAATAATATTAACGTTTTATTATTCATCATTTACGATTTTCGATAGACGAAAGATATATGCAAAGTCGTCAATTCACAGAAAAATAATTTGTGATGATGACTTGGATGAGACAAAAACTGCATGGTGAAGTTGATCTCTCTGCCCCATAAGTAGCTTTCACAAGACTTGGTTTATGCTATGTATATAGTTTTGGTTTAACGACTTCGAGCCGAGCTCGGCAACTATATGTCTATGTCCAAATGTTCGATGATTAGGATATAGTTTAGATTTTTTGGCCCGTCAACTATATTCCTTTTGACGATGAATTTATTTTGATTATATCTGTTTGACGTCGCTTGCTGCAAATCATATATACCTGACACGGTGATTTTCATTTTGACTCGGTTTCACAAAGTTTTGCTGATTTTTTTGTCTGAATAGATTTCTTTTTCCCGCAAAATCATAGGGGAATAATTATAGGTTTGATGAGGCTCTTTTGCAGGGCAGACTATATATCATTCGCTTCGTTTACATATATGTAACGTTTTTTTACCATATTTTTCATGAAAATTTAGGGATCCTAGCTATTAATACGACCAAGATAACAAATTCATGAAGGAATCTAAACCGAACGATTTATCTGACATGAGATCTAGGATAGATTTATATCTTAGCTAAATTAATATATATAAAAAAAATGACAAGAAATCATGTGGAGACCGTACATCTAGCAATAATTGGAAAAAAGGGTCAGCAGAATTATAAATGTGCAGGTCTTAATTTCTGACGAATGTACAAACCAGTGGTCCAGATTTATATGATACTTCAACTAGGGAATGAAATCATTTCGACAACGAAATTTCATTGACACACTCATTGGACATATTTTCTAAGCTCTTTTGTTTATGTAACAGTTCAATTACTCTTTATTATTATGTCCGTTAAAAAAAAGCAAGAGTTGTTTAGTTAAAACAAAAGTTATGTATATAACACAAAAAAAAACTCACCACAATACGCTGCCAAAAAAATTGAACCAAAGAAGGGAAGAAAAACAAAGAGCATACCTAACTAAGGAAAACTAAAGAAAAAGAGGGGAAAAAAGAAAAGAAAATTAGAAAGATTTACAAAGTGGGTTATAAGCATGCAAAGAGAGAGAGGGAGAGGGTCCCCTCTTCTCCTTTGGGGCAGATGATCATCAATTCCCACCACCATCACTCTCACTAAGTTTCCTTTTCATTCTTTCTTTTTCCCCAATTTGCAATATTGCAGCTGGAGATAAGTCTTAATTTACATCACTCCTCAATTCTCTCCTTTGAAACCAAAAAACCCATCAATTCTCTCGATCGCTACCCGGCCCGCGTGCGTCTTCGAGTTATGTTTCTTTCTCGATAGAAGAAAACCCTTAGTTTCTCAACCGTCTACTCTACTATAGGCTTGATGATCAGATTTTCTTGACATGAAGTACTTGTATATGTCTATAGGCTTGATCAGATTTTCTTGACATGAACACTCGTCTATGTCTTTAGCTATTCTCTTTGCATCCATTGATGCTCCGAAAATCCCACGTTTTGTGAATCCGACCGCATATAGCCCACATTCCCCTCTCCATCCCTCCGGGAACTCTTGTATCGGAAATCCATCTTTCTTACTAAACATTTTATTCTCCTGCAAAATTATTTGTTTCCCAATACCCATTACTAATGCAAATTCTTAATGGATATATTTATAATATTCTCTAAGAAAAAGAGGGAATTTTAATAAAATTTTAATGTTTGTATTAAAGAAAGAGTGGACAAAGGTAAATAACTATATTATCATTATTGACTACCTTTAGCCAAGAGGGTACGTTGCTTTTGTAGCCAGTTGCCAATATTATGGCGTCAAATCTCTCCGTTTTCCCGTTATCGAACTCAACTTCATGCCGTTTTAACCTTCTTATCCCGGAACACACCTTTTAACATTAACAATTCAATTATCACACAATCAGCAAACCGGTTAATTATAAGCATATGTATATATATATTATTTGATTAAGATATACGGTACCTTGATGTCTCCGGTTTTGATCTTGGCAAGCGTCCCCACGTCGAGAACCGGAGTTTTGCCGGTGAGATTTTTGAGCTCTAATGGGCCTAACCGGGGCCGGTTAAGACCTAACAGGGTGGTATCCCCGAGGAGGAACCGGGAAACAACCAAGAGGAAACGGTCAACGAGCCGGATGGGCAGCCATTTGAGTAACAACATGGACAGCCCAAAAGTCGAAGTACCCAACATCTCTCGTGGTAGGACGTGCACCTTCACCAGTTAAAAAAATAAAATAAAACATAATTAGCAAATACTGCATATACTTCAAATGAGAAAAACTATACTTTACTTGTTTTTTTTTTAAATAAAAAATATTGAGAGACTGTTTTTATTTGTGAGAATGTTTGCGCGTGCTCGTGATAATCCCAATAAAGTTGTGTTCTGATACTTCTTATTCTGTAAAAATATTATAAAAATAGTATTTCCGTATTAAAGAAATTAGGTAAACCTCTTTATTCATAAAAAAAAAAACTACAGTATATTCAAAATTGTTGGAACTTGAAGTCACAAGGACCTAAAAGACAGAATAAAATCTTAAATTAGGATGATACCCAGCCTTTGTATTTTCCCGTAAATTTTTTAAACAGATTAATAAAACTCAAATATGAATATTATGAAACTGAAAAGCAAAAGAAATACTATATAATACGTTATTTTCAAAAAAATGTCATCAAAACACACAAAATAGGAAACAAAAGTTTTCACAATTTTTTTTTTTTCTGAAATCATCAGCTAATAAATTAAAGACGCGGTGATTAAATCAGAATTATAGTTTGTAACTTTGTATAAATGATTTGGGTTCTTTATGAAAATAGTACAATGAAATATAAATCTTTTATGAAACACTTTTTACTAATAAATACAATTTTGTTAAAGCTATTCGATGAATAAAGCATAAATAAACTTTTAAGAAAGAAAATCATTCAAATTAATGATGTTTAACATTGAATCACGAGTGTTCAATCAAAGTTCTTTTTTCAAATACTTGACTAGAACAGTTTTTTTCTCTAAAATTCGTTTATTAGAACATCTCAAAACGTATTCACAGAACGGAGTATTATATAGTACAATCTAAATTTAAAAGAATCTTATATTGATATCGTAGTAAATTTACAGGAAAACTGGAAATTGTAAAAATTTAGAAAAAAGCAAAAGTTTGATACGAAGTAGGTAATATCTTGAGTTTTAGAAAAAAAGTAGGTAATACCAGAAGATCAACTTGAATGGAAAAAAAAAAATCTTTTAATGTGATTTTTTTTTTTAGCATAGAAGAACTCTACAAAACATGAAAGAGCCAAAATATCGAAAACGCATAAGAAAAAGTTAATTTAATCTCCACGCTGTTTTTTTTTTTTTCTTAAAACAAAAAAGAAGAAAGAAAAAGGAGAGAAAAAAAAAAAGAGAGACTCACAGCGTCTCTGACAACGAGAGAAGGCTGAGCACCGAAATTGCAGAGATCCAAACAAACCTCCATGCCGGAGTTTCCGCATCCGACGACCAAAACCCTTTTTCCGGCGAAATCTCCGCCGGTCTTATAATGACTCGTGTGCTTAACAACCCCGGTGGCCACAAACTTGTCCATCCCCTCAAACCTCGGGACCACCGGCTCCGCATTCTCCCCCGTCGCGGCAACCAACCACCGACAAACATACTCCGTCGTGCCTTCTTCTCCCATGCTCGTCACGCGCCACATCCCGAGGTTCTCATCAAACTCCGCCGACTGAACCGTCTGACCAAACTCCGGCCGTATCTGGAACCTCCGAGCGTAGTCCTCTAGGTACTCGATGAACTGCTGCTTCGTCGGATAAGTTGGGAAATCGGCGGGGAAGGGTATAAGTGGAAGTTCACAGAACTGCTTAGGAAGGTGGAGATGGAGTCGGTCGTAAGTCTTGAGCTGCCATAGTGAAGCTATGCAGTTTGATCTCTCGAGTAGTACCGAAGTTATCCCTCTCTCTTTGAGACAAGCCGCCGTCGCTAGCCCCGACGGTCCGGCGCCAACGATCACCGGTCCGGTGACGACGCAGATGCGACGCGGTGACGTCATCATGCCGTGGTGGCTCTTAGCGGACGACAAGTAGTCATGTGCTTGTTTACCTTCTATCTCTCTCTTCCAACAGAAATCCATCAAGAAAGCTAAACCAAGAACCGCTTCTCTCTCTTTCTCTTGCTTTTATATATAGGGCCCTGCCTTTGTCTTGGTGTGTATTTGTAATGTATACTAAGTACGTATTCTTAAGGAAAATACAACAAGGGTTTGTAGTATAGAAGTAGTGGTGGTGGTGGTGACAGTAGTAATTAAGAGCAAAGGACAGATTGAACAATTTGACATTTATGGTGTGGAGTAAGTAAGAAAAGCAGCAAAAAAGAAGAGAAGTAAAAAAAAATATTTTGTTAAAATATTTATAATAATTGGTTTTTGAAGAGAATAATTAATATTGTCCGATCGGAATCAAAGAGGTTAGGGTTTGGATTGAATCTGCGGAAAAAGAGGGATAGAGAGTGATCTTATCCAAATGAGAAGAATGAGTAAAGAGAGTGAGAGATTATCGTTGGTTTGTGTTTTGATGAGAGTGGAAACCGGAGGATGATCAGAAAACTACGGGTGTCTTAAATCACCATTCAAAGTTCAAACTATTAGGAGAGAGAGATATAAATTTTTAGTTGTGATGTGACTCTCTCATATGTGTGTATATACATGAGTGCTTAAAAATGCTTAAATAGAAGTTTATATATTTAATGGAGTTCTCTTCTTTTTTCTTTTTTTTTTTTCTTTTTTTCTTGATTGCCCACCTGTGAGATTTTTGTGTTCCACTACACTTTTGACTCTTTACCTCATGGAAATCTCAAAGATTGATATAACTAATCTTTTGATTGTCTTATGATCACTCAATGTCTCGACAAATAATATAAGTTTAATACAAAAAGAAGATTATTAGTTATATATATATTTATTTATTTATGTGTCTATTACATCATTTTTCAATATATACCGTTCACGAATTTAAATATCTTACATTTAACATTTTATCATCTACTATGAACAAATTAATAAACAATTTCCAAAAAAAAATCTCGCTCATAACATCTACAACAGTCAGTTAATTTAGGAGTGGACAAAGAAACCGTAACTGAAAAAATCAAACCATTCCAAACTGAAATAAATGATTTGGTTATGGTTAGATTTAAAAATCCATTTGGTTATCATTTTTATAAAAGTTTTGGTTTACTTTTCGTTTGGTTAAAAATTGTCAAACCGAATGATTTTTTTGGTCTTAGAACAAAATTTAAATAATTTATATTTTCTTAGTTTAGTTTTAGGTTTTTATTTTTTTTATTGGGCTTAGTTATCTTTATAATTTACTAAATCTTAATTCATAAATTTAAATATAATATTTACAAGAAATATTTATATAATAATAAAAAGTTATAAACTTTTTTTTGACAGAAATGTTGTAAACTTTATTTCTGAAAACGATTAGTAATGGCTGAAAATTAAAGACGATCGTAAGAATCTAGTTTTGATTTTTATTGATGATTTACTTCTTATGATTTCGATTCCATTCTTTAAACCTTTTTATTGTTTCACTCATTAACGTAATTTGCTATTACTATTTCCATTCATTGGTTAAATCAAAGTTTTCCGTATTAGTATAGTTTTGGAAACCGAAACCAAACCGAACTAGGTTACATATGGTTTTAGTATGATTTTAATTTTTATAAAACTAAAAAATTGAAAACCGAAGAAAAATGAACCATGCCAAACCGAAATACATATGATTTTTATATAGTTTAAATTTTTATAAAATCGATAAACCGTAAAATCAAAAAAATCAAACCAAAACTAAACCGAAAATCGAAGTGCCCACCCCTAAATTAACCCATAAAATTTGTATTCTCCTCCCCTTGTATCATGATTTTGTACCCAAAGTTTGTTAATGGCTTTGTAAAAAAACGCATGATTAAACAGAAAACGAGAATTAGATATATCCCATTGAAGGCAAAGAAATCGAGAATAACTTATATGAACATCTCTATGAATACAATACAATGATGAATAACTAGATGACTAGTTAATAATATTTATGATAATACTATCTAAAAGTATTAACTAAAATTACTAAGAAATTTAAATATATATCAAATATTGCATAAAAAAATACAAAGTCACAAAAAAGCGAAAATAAAATTGCACTCTTATATGACAGAGAAAAAAGTCCATTTGATATAATATGTTTAAACCTCTTTTGATTATTATGCCAAAATCTTTCATTACTAGTTTCTTAATTATCAATTTATCATCTTCTATACTGTCTTTTTTTTGTTATCAAATCATCTTCTATACTGTGATAATGCAATTAATCTACATAGTGGTAGTAACTTAGTATCGAGGAAATGGCGTGCCTCGTCAGCCACATAGATCGTACATTTGGCAACTTTGTACTTCATATGTTTTTTTTTTCCTAAATGGTACCATTTTATATACATTCTTTTTTTTCCCCTCCCCAATAATCATTTTATTGCCAAGCTTTGATTGGGTGTATATGGACATTATTATAACATTTTCTTTTAGATTATATGTCAAGGGAGTTTTTTGCTTTATTTTTTTAAAGCTATTATAGAAATAATAATAAATCTAAGGTGGTTGATGAGTGATTAATCATCAGTAACAGTATTAGAAATTTTGGCTTTAATTAGAAACACTATATAGAGCACGACGGTGATTTAATTAATAATGTAATCATATCAAAGCTAATATAATTATTAGAAAAATATAATAATAATTTATTCATAGAAAAATAGTTATCTACTTGTTTGTTTTCATATGAAAAAATAATTAAATTTTTAATTGATTAGTAAAAATAGTATTTTGATCTGACGGATAGCCGATGTTCTATACGTATTATCTAAAATCTACGGGGTTATTGAGAGTTGGATTTATATAAAATTGGTTGATTAATTTTAAGAGTTGAAAATTTTGTTAAATTTGTAAATAGTATTGTTAGATTTGCATAGAGTTTGTAATTTTATATAAAATATATCAAAATATTTTACTATAATTACTTTAAAATTTAAACGATATACATAGTATTTTGAAAATTTTATTTTATATGTTAAATTATTTAAAATTCATGTCTCAATAACACAAGATTTTAATAGAATGATAGAATAATTAAAAACTATTTTTTTTAATAACAATGGATTTTGTATGTAATTTAAAAATATTCAAAACAATAATAATAGATTTTGGTAAGCATGTCAGAATCCAAAAATCAATAACAATCGAATCTAATTTTTAATAATTCATGTCCCAATAACACAAAATTTTAATAGAATGATATAATTATTAAAAACCAAACTTTTTGAATAACAATGAATTTTGTATGAAATTTTTGAAAACCATCAAAACAATAATAATAGATTTTGGTAAGAATGTTAGAATACATAAACCAATAAAAAAAAATATAAATTTTTAAAAAATTCTTAAAAATTTATCTATCAATAACCCCCTATTGGGATATGATTGGCTACGGATACTCCCTCTGTTTCTTATAGATGAATGTTTTAGAAAAAGAAAATTGTTTCAAAAAGATTTATTAGTTAATGATAATAAATAATAAATATCAAGAAGAGTAGTTGAATTTATTGAATTACTATTGGTTCAAATTTATAGTAAATTGTTAATCACAAAAAATGTTTTTATAGTAAAATTTCAATATATTTTCTTAATTTGTATAAAAATTCTAAAACATCTTTCTAAGTATAATATTGCGAATAGTAATCAATTATAAATTAAGAAAACACCAAAATAGAAATTAAATGATATTTATATATACCCATACAATCGTTTCGCATTTATATCAACAAAGAATTCAGAGCTAAATTTCATTGCATAATTAAAGAAGACAAAGCAAATACAATACCAATTTGGTATAAATTCTCACCACAGTTCTAGCCTTTTTGGCATGCCCTTTTGCTATTTAAATGGTTTTTTTTTTCTCTCTTTGGCCTTCGATTATATATATTTGCAAAAACTTCGTCATTTCGGATGTCACAAAGAGAGATAGAGAGAATTCATTGGATGGGGATACGAGTGGAGCAAAGATCCCGAGCCAGACAAAAACACACACACCTAATCCATTTTGTTTAATTGACCACTTCGAGCGTAAACGTAATTAATCAAATAACATCACCTAGTTGAATCTAGTATAAGTAGTAACCTACCCTACCATATTGTACCTTGTACATGTGCTTAATATAAGTATACTAGCTACACTATATAATATTTACACAATGCGCGAGATTTAAAAGAATAAATTTTGTTTGCCCAGTCCTACAATCTTTAAAAAAATTTGAATTAATATTTAATAAAACATGAATAGTATAAATATTTAAATTTATATTCTTAATATTGTTATATTTATAATTTTGATTACTTTGTGTGATCCGGATTAATATTGGACTGGAGGTATATGACTAGATGGTCCAACCACAACCGACTTAAACTGGCCGATCAATCGCAATATGTAATTGCTTTTAATGTTTCTTTAAAAAATTATTATTTTGTATTTCTACAGTTTAACATTGTCACTTTTATGGAAAACAAACATAGTTATACACTGTATGATATTTCAAATTCACTTATTACATATATCATCACAACATGTAAATTTTTTTTACTTATAATTACTCTTACTTTGACACAATTATTTTTTATAAAATAATTGATATATTCTTAAAATATGATATTTTATTTGTCCCATTATATAAGTTTTTCTAGTTAAAGTTTAAGAAAGATATCAATAAGTTTTTCTAGTTAATTTTTTTTTACTTATAATTACTCTTACTTTGACACAATTATTTTTTATAAAATAATTGATATATTCTTAAAATATGATATTTTATTTGTCCCATTATATAAGTTTTTCTAGTTAAAGTTTAAGAAAGATATCAATAAGTTTTTCTAGTTAATTTTTTTTTACTTATAATTACTCTTACTTTGACACAATTATTTTTTATAAAATAATTGATATATTCTTAAAATATGATATTTTATTTGTCCCATTATATAAGTTTTTCTAGTTAAAGTTTAAGAAAGATATCAATAAGTTTTTCTAGTTAATTTTTTTTTACTTATAATTACTCTTACTTTGACACAATTATTTTTTATAAAATAATTGATATATTCTTAAAATATGATATTTTATTTGTCCCATTATATAAGTTTTTCTAGTTAAAGTTTAAGAAAGATATCAATAAGTTTTTCTAGTTAATTTTTTTTTACTTATAATTACTCTTACTTTGACACAATTATTTTTTATAAAATAATTGATATATTCTTAAAATATGATATTTTATTTGTCCCATTATATAAGTTTTTCTAGTTAAAGTTTAAGAAAGATATCAATTCTAATTTCTTTTGTTTATTTTTACATTGAAAACACCAATTAATATATAATTAACATAAATCAACCAATAAAAAAATACTGTAAAATACTAGTGGTCATAAAACATTTAACTTAAATTAACTTTTACATAGAAATTTGAAAAACTCAAATAAATAAAAACAAACAAAAACTTCTAAAACATCTTATATAATGGGACAGAGTGAGTATTATTTAAAGGGATAAACCATATATATAACTTCAAATTCACATATTACATGTTGAACAAAAAAGTTATTGGAAAATGAATTTGACATAAAGCAGTGCAATATAAGGTAACAAAAGAACAATATCTAATTTATTTATTCAAGCTGATATCTGAAAAGGCCATGGGAACTGACTTTGAGTGTGAGATCAATAAAAAGTATAAAGGACACACGTTAGTAGGCTTTGTAGTGCCTACAATGTAGCCTAGGCGTTAGAATTGTCTTTACGCGTTAGTTTAAAACCGTCTTCTTTTAAAATCTACTTATGCAATCAGAGTATCATAAAATCATACTAAAGTAATGCTATTGTTTAACTTTAGTAACCCTTGAGAAAAATAGGAAAAAATAATAATAATCTAAACGCATTAAGAGGGTCTGCTCCAATGGGAGAGTTTATATAGGATAGTGGAATATTTGTGGAATGAAACAATGAATTGGGAGAACGAAAATCGTTCCGTCAAATTTGACAAACAAATGCAGAATTCATTTTGTTTTTCACATGATCTTCTACGAAATTAGTATATTCATACGTGTAATCGTGCATGTGCCTTGCTTTTCTTATAAAGATATCAAAGTTATATATTTCTTATTTCTGGTTTCTATAAAAACACACGTATAATGTTCTCTTTATTCTTGGGGATAATCTGAATATGGAAATCAGAGTCTTGCCATTTCTGATAAATGCAACACACTTTTCGAGAAACTATCATGCAAATCTAACATTGACTTGATATGGTCTT
Organism: Alliaria petiolata; assembly: GCA_020283515.1. Lineage (NCBI taxonomy): Eukaryota > Viridiplantae > Streptophyta > Magnoliopsida > Brassicales > Brassicaceae > Alliaria > Alliaria petiolata. Next base: position 24,072,563 of record JAHZTW010000005.1, on the reverse strand, counting down.
TGTTTGTTTTCAAAATTTTATGCATCCTGTTTTTTTTTTTTTTTTTTTTGTCGCCTTATGCATCCTGTTATATATAAAAAATTATTTTAAATATGCATGACCTTCAAATTTTATGTTTGCACACGAGTTATTTTTTTCCAAAACATCTATAATTATAAAACAAAGTGAGTATAATTTTCCCATCCCTGCCATAGAAACGGTTCTCATTACTTGTCCTTTGCTTCAATGTATTTTCATTTATCTTCAATCCAATGCGATGAATCCATTTGAGGCTTTGACCCAATGCTAAGTTTATAATTGTCAACTCGTTTAATCGCTTAACTCATTACATGTTTACTTTACTATTGCTTAATTGCTTTCTTGTGTTTCCTTAGTTTACTTTAGTTTTTAATTTGATCATCGAATTTCTTTTGTTGTGTACCAATTTTTCTTTATATTCTATATGTTCTCTATGTTTTTCTCCTTTGTTTTGATGTTTTTCTTTACCATGAATAAATAATCCCCTTTAAGAAGTGATTAATTAGTCATTTTTTTATGGATTAGAGTTGACTCATGGCTATGAACTCTATTAGTATTGAGAATTTTTATCAATCTTGCAGATTATAATGTTAAATAGTAATTCCTTTTTTTTTTTTGTCGCCAAATAGTAATTCCTTTATAATTTTTTTATTTTTTTGTGCAGATATTGATTTTTTATTTTGTTATATTTAATAGTAGCTAGATTTAACCTGATCCCATAAACTTAACTATTAACCTTAGCTAAAAGTCAATTAACGTTTTTTGGGTGAATAATTATGCAGATATAAATCTATTAAATTTCATAAAATTTCAATTTAAAATCAGTTAATAATAAATGGATTAACCCTATATTCTTCACACGTCCATTTCCAGATAATGGTCCATCCATTTATTAATCTCGATAATATTCTATTACATCATTAATTTAGAATTGATCGGCGGGACTAAGTTTGGATTGGACCAATTTCGATTGAGTTTGAATCGAGTTTTCATTTGGGGTGGATATCGGATATTTATTTGATCTCTAATATCATATTAAATTTTATGAACTTTTAACTGGTAATTAGTAAAATCAATAAATTGACCACATGTTCAACAAAAATAACAACATTTTAACAAATTACTAGACTGCATGTTCTGATAAACTAAGTCAATAAACGTTTATTAAAATGCAAATACAATTAAAGATGGATCTATCCGTAATCCCAAGCCCACTCAGCTCCACTTATCAAATAATATCCCTTTCTCTCCTTTTTTTCTTCTTTTCCGATCACGAGACATTCGTGGGGAAGAATGACTTCTGGTATTTTAAAACAATATTTATAGGGAATTTCACACTGGCCGGTTCATTTGCTTTACTTAAAAATATGATAAAGCAAAGGAAAAACAAAGTGATGAATAATTAATCATGCTAATTAAGTTTTCTAATAGCAATGGGGTAGCTAATAATTACCCAATCTGTCTAATGATTATAAGTTTAAGTGGGTTTGTGAGAAAGAAGAAAGCAAAGGTTGGGATTCAAACATGATGAAAGAACTTACATGCTTAATTAAAAGCTTAATCGCAAGGTAAGTTCTTTGTATAAATATGTAAGTACGATCTTTATATATATGTTACTATCGTAGTAATTTAGAATTGTATCTGTTACTCGTTTTTTTGGTATATATTTATATTTATGAAACAAAATTGGTTTGATTTAGTAAGCAGTAATTTGTGGATATTCTTCAGCAACTGTAAATTCTTATAATGTATAAAGTGCAGTTACCATCATCCGTTGGTTAAAAACTATCAATTTGATGATAGGCTTAATTATTTTGGTAGTTTGATTAAAAAAAAAACAGAGACAGAATATTTGTGCCAAAAATATGCGGATGTAAAATCATAAATAATTACTTTTGTGTAATTTAAATAAATAACATTATATCATAGAAAATAGTGTGTCATCGAATATTATAGTATGATATATATCAAAATATGTCCGAAATCTATGCTATTTTTATAAAACAAGCACAATAATTAAAACAACTTATTTATGATTTTGTTTATTGTCGCTTTTGCCAAAAATATGCGTGACACTATTTTGACTAGTTAATTAAATGTGAATGGTTAGATAATTTTATGTTTGAAAGGATTTAATCCCTGATCTAAATCAACATGATAACACTTTTTTAAATGGAACTACTAGTTAACTACCACTTAGTTTGATGATAGTTTTGTTATTTTTAGCATGAAGATAATGAACAATTTTAATCGAAAGATGTTTAGAATCCTTGAAAGGGAAAATATATAGAGATACTATTATTTTATAATTTACATATTTATGCATTTAAAATGAAAATCAAAGCTCATTAGAAAAGGAAGAATTAATGGGAAATGGACCAATAAAGATCTGGTATATCAATCCACATTCTTACCAAATGGGAGTTTTTAAAAATTTTAGATCTTTCCAATAAATTTTCTTTACGTGGATTCAGCCTGAATTGGTAGTTTAATTGTATAATTGCTTTGTTAAGTTGTTTTTTCTCTTCTAATCGTCTAATTTTCTCCCAAAACAGAAGAAAACAACAACTAACAAAAAATAGAGCAATAGTTCAGAAACTCTACAATATTTGTTTTTAATATATATTTGTTTTTTTTGGTCTGATGTAACAGACAAAGGTCTCCCACGATTTATTAAAACTTTAAAACACAATTATATTCACACATTTCGTGCTCTCGCAATTCCATATATATCCTCCATCATAATCAAATCAACCTCCGCACAAGAAGAAGCTAAAAAACGAAAATCTAAAGGTAAAGAAAAGACATAGTTTGCTAAATCATCTGCAAGATGATTTGCCTCTTTATACACATGTGTCATCCGGACAATTCAGTCTCTTGATATGAAGTTATGGTACAAACGTACCAGGAAAGATAGAAGATGAATCTCACTAATCTCCTCTGTCAGAAAGCCAACCACAATCGCTGAGTCGACCTCTAGCTCGAATCGAGTAACTCGCATAGATGTAGAAGCCAACCACAATCGCTGAGAGCTTTATTATATATTTGTTTTTCTGCAATACATGGTTACTTTGAAATTTAATATTAATTAAATATATAATGTGGATTGGGTTCTACTAAAGTTGTTCCTCCATGTCATCAGTTCTGCATACTACCTATGCACGTACATTTATAAGATTTCCGAACATTTTTTTCTAAATCCAATTTTTATGAAAAATTACAAAAAGAAAAATCAAATGTTCCATAAATGTTTTAAAGTTTTCTAAATTTACTGAATAGTCAATACAGTATATACTTGTTAAAGGAAACTTGAATGCCGCCAACAGATTTCAGCAAAGCATGATAAACAATGACACCAACAAATTTTAAGAGATGATAAACAATGACACCAACATATCTAAAATCTAAGAGGGAATACTTCTGCTATTTTTCTAAATATAATGAGCAAAGACAATCTCCTTTAGGCTTTATGTTCCATCAGGTATCATGCAAGCACATAATGCTGAATCTATTCGATAAAGACACGCCCTTTAGGAGAACAAAACAAACTTAAATTTAAACAAACGAGAGAAAATAACATTTAACTATACTTTATATATATTGGCATTTAAGCCAATTTTATTTATAGCCACCAACACTATAAATTTACACTAAAGTATTTACAAACTACACTAACTATTCTTTAGCGAAAAAATAAAAAACTACACTAACTATTTAGAAACTATTTACTCCTACCACAAACGACGTCCATATCTACAAATCATATTACTAAGAAAACAGTTGTCCCACTGTTATATATAAAATAAAATAAAATGAAACAATATCGATTTTTTTTTCAAAAAAATAAGAATTTCAACTTCTCGTAGATTCAATCAAAAACTCAAAAGAATATTAGTTTTCGATGCTACAATAAATAATTAAGCGTATTACAAGTATTGCTAACGGATTGTGACCGAAGCAAAAAAAAAAGAAAACGCATTTCCCGTCATTATCCGTTGTGAGATGTAATGTCACCTATGCGCTAGTTATTGGGGTGAGCGGGTTTCAAACATACACTTAAAATCTTAATTTTTTTTATAAAACATAGAAAATTGTATTGTTGATGTGCCAAATACACAAATCAAGTTTTTTTTTAACATGGATTTAGTTGGTTGACCCTTATATATTCGGAGATTCTGAAAGAAAAAAAAAGTGACCATGAAAAGAAAAAGTTGTCGTCGAACCATCAACGAGTAAGTTGGTGAATGGTGATGGTGGCCGAATATATATGTTCATTGTTTTTTAGGATTGACAAGGATTTGATATTAAATTTTTGTATTCGATTTCGTGGAACTGATCTATATTAAAATCCATCGTCATTTTTTGTTTGAAGAGTGATACAGAAACCTGATTTAACTAAACATTGGACTGTAATGTATTATATAATTAATTAGAATATACATGGACGTACGCAATTTCTCGCAATAAACATTGGACTATAATTTGATTGGAGGCATTAGCATAAATAGTTCATAGTAGAAGATGATGTGTCAAAACAATGATCCTTCGTCTGCATGTACATGCCCACGTCCTTAAACAATAGTCAGCGCCTCGTCAAATGGAAAATAATATATAGTGTAGTGTGATGTCAATTGGTATATATATAAATAATAATACGTACAACCAAAAAAATTAATGGACGATGGTTATACATATTGGTGTTTCTGCATTTAACAAAATATTGGAGCGTTGTATCGTTGGGGGCTTAAGATCCCACTACCCAATCTGCTCTTGCCAAATAGTAGTCCCCTAAGGTATAATTAAGAGATTAGACGGATTACTATTTCGTCTTATCATTTTTATTTTTGTTAATCAACCAAATATGTATTGTTAAGTGGGTGCTTACCAGATCTCACACTCATCATCCGTTCGGAAACTCCTTTTTTTTGTTAAATGTTTTGATACATTTCAAAACATTTTGAATGCTGATAAGAATGTAACCAATTATGATAGTTACATTTTCTTCAATTATTTCCATCAAACGAGGGCTAATTCTTCTTTTTTTTTTGTGGGGAGATAACTTAATAAAATTAATATACCCATCGCAAGTTTTTTTTTTTTTTTAATCAACTACCTATCGCACGCAAGTTATTAATTTTATTTTGAATCTTTCCCTAAATATTTTAATACATTTTATAATTTTGATTATTGATAAAAAAAATAACATATTAAAGATCTAATGTTCACGGTTCACCTAAAAATTAATTTGTACAAGTGGGAAACGATATTCTTGGATTTGATTACCATGTGGTTTTACTAGCATGATCTTTAAAAAAACAAATGGTCTTTTAAAAATGCGGTGAGCGTGGATCGAACACACAACCTTTCGATCTTCAGTCTGACGCTCTCCCAACTGAGCTATCTCCGCTTATTGATGTAAAACATTACGTATTAAATATAGTTAAAGGCGAATTGTGAGTGCTATTTAAAATGGCAGCATAGTATGTGAAGGGATTTTACATCTACAAGAAATATAAGTAACAAGAGGAATAGCCAAAAAAATAGTCAATAGATCGTCTTGGTCATAATCCAAGAAGGTGCTGTGCTGTCTCAACAATTAGTGGATAAGGTGATGAAACTCCCTTTGATGACAATTTGACTGAAACAGACATAAAATGTCAAATGTGTATTATATAGTATTGAATATTCAATGCTGCCTTACAAGTTACAAAATCTTGAATATTCAGTTTCCGGAATTGCGTTAAGAATCAACGCTGCATCACAAGATCATCATCATCATTTATGGTTTTGAATGGGAAAAATCTTCCAGCTTTGAAATAGATTTCAACTTGCCTTGCCGTTTAACGTTTCGAATGACGAACGTCGTGACGTTATTATACTTCGTTTTGAACGACGTGTTGTCCAGTTAATGGATTCACTATAGAATTTTGATTGGGTTGGGCCTGCGCCGACCCATGAATCGGTAAGAACAATTTCTGAAGGCACTACAGATTTTTAACGAGAAAATAATAATACAACAAAATATGAAAAAAACATTTGTGGACAGCAAACGAAAATTCTCACGAAGTTAAATTGTCTTTGGTTTCCTTATCTAGTTTCGTTGTCTTCCTTATCAAACTCATTAATAAATGTATTTTCCTTTTTCTATGGACCCTATCTCTGCGCATTGAGTCTTCTTCTCTCTCTCTCTCTCGAACATGAGAAGTGAAAGACAGGTGGCGTTTCTTAGTTTCATTTGAGTTTTCTCTCTCGCAGAGATTTTTTGTTTGAAACCTTTAAATTTACATTGTATTCGTTGCAGAGGCATATTCTTTCCCGACAAAACATGGGAGGTTTCGAGGAGAACGAAGCTCCTATTATGTCTGACGCAGAAAGATCCACGCCGATTAAGGTAACAATCTCGAGAATCTACTATAGCTCGAGTTGAACCATTTTGAACAGCGACTCACTATTCAATTAGTTGATTTGAGTTTGATGAAATCTGGATATGCCGAATCTTCTCGTCAGGTTAATCGAGTTTTTTTTTGTCTGATTTGGTCTCTCCGACTAATTTTGGATGACTTTACTGTTAATGATTTTTCGAATTGCAATTTATTGTTTCGAGTTATCAGAGCTATGTCCCTATGGTCCACCTTCTGGTGAGCAAAGGCTTGCTTTCAACTCTTTTTGCAGACTACAGTTGACAAAGGAGGAGATTATCGCTGCAAGTCATGCGGTGAAGGAAGCAGTTGCAGGACAGTGAGGTCAAGAACTAAGCTGATGAACGTTCTGATCGAACGCGGACGGCCTCACGAGGTGCAAACCGTTTTCAAAACATTGGCAGTGACAGGACACAGGCCGTCCTTGATCACTTACACAACTCTTCTTGCTGCCATGACGGTCCAGAAGCAGTACGGTTCCATAAGCTCTATTCTCTCTGAGGTGGAACAGAGCGGGACGAAACCTGACTCCATCTTCTTCAATGCTGTCATCAACGCTTTCTCTGAGTCTGGTAACATTGAAGATGCGATGCTGGCTCTGTTGAAAATGAAGGTACTTGGTCTAAATCCGACTACGAGCACATACAACACTTTGATCAAAGGGTACGGGATTGCAGGCCAGCCTGAGAGATCTTCCGAGCTGCTGGATCTAATGTTGGAGGAGTACAATGTTGATGTTAGACCGAACATAAGGACGTTCAATTTGCTGGTGCAAGCCTGGTGCAAGAAGAAGAATGTGGAGGAGGCGTGGAAAGTGGTGCAGAAGATGGAAGAGTGCGGAGTCAAGCCAGACACAGTGTCGTATAACACGATCGCAACTTGTTATGTGCAGAAAGGAATGACCGAGAGAGCTGAGAGAGAGGTGGTCGAGAAGATGGTTATGAAGGAGAAGGCTAAACCGAACGGAAGAACGTGTGGGATAGTGGTGGGAGGGTATTGTAGAGAAGGGAGAGTGAGAGATGGTTTGAGGTTTGTGCGGAGGATGAAGGAAATGAGAGTTGAAGCGAACCTTGTGGTCTTCAATTCTTTGATAAAAGGCTTCGTTGAGGTCATGGACCGTGATGGTATCGATGAGGTATATTAACATTCTATTGATTTTTAATTAATGGGGTCTGGGGTCAGCTTGAATTTTTAATAAAAATGAAATTGCAGGTTCTTAGCTTGATGAAGGAGTGTAAGGTGAAGGCAGATGTAATCACGTACAGCACTGTGATGAACGCTTGGAGCTCTGCTGGATACATGGAGAAAGCTGCACAAGTGTTTGAAGAAATGGTCAAAGCAGGAGTCAAACCAGACGCTCACGCTTACAGCATTTTGGCCAAAGGGTACGTTAGGGCTAAAGAGTCCGAGAAAGCTGAGGAGCTTCTTGAGATTATGGTTGAATGCAGGCCCAATGTTGTTATCTTCACCACGGTGATCAGCGGTTGGTGTAGCAGCGGAAGTATGGATGATGCGATGAGGGTTTTCAACAAGATGTGCGAGTTCGGGGTCTCACCAAATATAAAGACGTTTGAGACGTTGATGTGGGGTTACCTGGAAGTGAAGCAGCCATGGAAAGCCGAAGAGGTTTTGCAGATGATGAGAAGATTTGGAGTGAAGCCTGAGAATTCTACCTTCATGCTGTTAGCAGAAGCTTGGCGTGTCGCTGGACTCACTGATGAGTCGAACAAAGCGATCAACGCATTTAAATGTAAAGACTTAGAGATCGAGAGGTTAGAGAAGCTGTACCAGAAACAGTCCTCCGGGAATTTTAACCTATTGCAGATTCCAATCGGGAAACGGGAGCTTCCAACTGCAAAAGCCATGAATTTTTCTGCTTGCAAACTCGGAGCTCGAGTTTCAATTATATGCCAGAAGCAGTCCCAAGCTCAGTTTGGGATCAGTGGGCAGTTTGTGCATTCTTGTACAGTGTTCTTGAACTAAAGGACAAAACTGGCTTTGGCTGAAGCCAGAGATTTTATTTTCCTATTCTTGTGTTGAAATTTCAGAGTCAATACTGTGAGAACTCACTATATGTACATTACAACAGAATGGTCTTATAAAATCTATTGTACAGTTTCTGTTTCCAATAGCTGCAGACTCGCACATTTGGAGAAAAACCTTTCTAGTGTGTTTAACATAGACAAATCAGTGATATAATTCTGCTGCAAAAGAATTGGCACTTAGAGAAACTCGGTATAGAGCCTGTTCTTCCGTTACACAGGGAATTTTTCAATCTACCAACTGTTCATCAGCCTTAAGTTCATTGGGAAGCTATTATGTACCTGACAGGAAAGTTACACTGATTTTCGCCTCACTTTTTGGGGGATTTTTGAACCACTTGATCCACAGGTTCCGAGGGAAATTTGCTGAGAAGCCAAACTAAGACAACACCAACAAGAGCACCCGAGAGATGTGCAATGTGATTAACAGTCTGCAAAGAATAGCCACCATATATAGTTCCTGATAATCCAGCTGAAGCCTGAGCTGCTTCCATTACCTGTGAGAATCAGTGAACTAAAAGATTACCGTCTCCTGAATTTTCTCACCAATCGTAAAATCGTAAGACATTTTCTTCCATATACTGTATGGTACTAAAGACATAATAACCATAAGAAATGGGAATGCAAGCAGGAATAATAGTTATAACCATACTGATGGTGTGCGTAAATATTGAACGATCCTTACCCTCTCAACAACGAACTGACCCAATATAAGAACTTCAAGGATTTTCCTCCAATCCCAAGACATCTACAATATCAGTTTTAATAGACGTTTAAAAAAAAAAAAAAGCCGCTGTTTACAAGGACCTGGAACAAAGAGATAAGAGAAATAAAGTACCTTGACGAGGACGCTGATAGCAAAAAGCCCAAAAACAGCTCCCGAGGCTCCAACAGAAACTGCATTTCTCGGTAAAACTAACCAAGAAACCAGGTTAGCTCCAACACCAGTGAACAAGTAGGACAGCCACAAACCAAAGCTTCCTTCTTCTTCTTCAACGAGCTTTCCTGTTAACCACAGAACGAGTCCCGTTGTTCATTAGCTCTATACTAAATTGATAAACCATTTAGTCCAACTATGTGAAAATCTTGAACTCTCACCAAAGATGTACAGGAAAAAAAGATTGCTGGAGAGATGGTTCCTAGAATATATATATATATATGTACAAAAGGAAAAACAAGAACAATCAGGAAGGTCAGCATCAGCCAGAGAAAAACTCAGATGAGAAAAACCAAAGGAAGCATAGAGGTCTCACCAGTTAGCATGACAGAATGTTGCAGTCACAAACTGGTACCACGCCGGAAAATTGTGGTACAAATACAGAGATTTGATGCTGCGAACCTATTGAATAAAGAATGTAATCATATGCTTCTTTTCAAAACATCATTTTTTTCCAAATTATAAAACTCGTTTCAATAACCAGGTCAATCCAAAGAGGAGATTCAAGAGATCAAACCAAAAATCTGCTGCGGTAATGTAAAACCACATCTTCAATACCTGAAAGAAGTGATCTGCCACATAAATGCCAAGATTGATAAGTATGATCCAAAAGATGCCATTGGCTCGCTTTTGTGGTTTCCGTTTGTCTTTTGCTTTGCCCAGCTCGAACTGTGGCGTAATGTCTGAACAATACACCAACAGTAACTACAGTTACTTAATAGAGGAGAGGATTGTATGGATAAAGTCGAACCATTATTGACAAAAGACTCACAAGTCTTAACATCAGTATATGATTCCACTGAACATTAGCATACAACCTCATGAACATAAAAAAAAAAAAAAAATCCAAATTCGAACTTATAACTTTCAGAAATATGAATGAAATCGGAACCCGATTTGAGGTAAAGTCTCACCGGATTGGCTGAACCTGCAAGCAATACGAGATTTGGCGACGGTGAGAGGACGAAACACGGTAGCTTCAGTTGAATTGAGCTCTGAAGTTGAGGAGAAGGGAAAGTTGTTGGTAGGTGGTTTCGGCGACGAAGCTGCACGGAGGCGATGTATGGAAGGTAAAGGCGGTAATCTGAAACGAGTAGAAGATTGTGGGAGACAGAGACGGTGAAGGTGAAGTTGGGACATTTGGGAATTGGTAGGGAGTGAGAATTACGACTTCTCACTGTGAACGAGAAAACACGAGGCACAACAAACGGCGATGAAATGAAACTTTTACGGCGTCAAGCTTTTCTGGTTGGACAAAAAAACCGGTCTAAAGAGACCGGATTATATAATATGAACCGGTGATTGGGGCAAATCTACAATCCGACCCGGGAACATTGCGGTTATCGATCTTCTCTCTGTAACCCTAGCTTAGCTTCTCGTCTTCTCTTCCTTCGCGTCCCTCTTTCCGTTCTTTCTACTAAAATCACAGTTCATCAGCGAGACTGTGAAGGAGGCTAGATTCTGCAATCATGGCGAGCAACTACGAGTTCGAGGATGCTCCGGCGAACTACGACGACGTTCAGCGGCAGGGCGGCCAGGACACTGTCTACGACCCGAACTTTGTGCCGGATTCCGTGAAATCGTTCGTGGTTCACATGTACAGACACATTCGGGAGAAGAACGTCTACGAGATCCACCAGATGTGCGAGACATCGTTCCAGACCTTGTCTGAACGGCTATTCAAGGACACACCTTGGCCTTCTGTGGAAGCCATTGCTCCTTACGTAGACAACGATCACGTTTTCTGCCTTCTCTACCGCGAGATGTGGTTCCGGCACTTGTACGCGAGGTTGTCGCCTACGCTGAAGCAGAGGATTGATTCCTATGATAACTATTGCAGCCTATTTCAGGTGTGTTTCTCTCGAATTATCTGTTTCTCAATGGGATTGATGTGGACTTGGATTGATCTCAATAGAAGAACTAAATGTGATCTCACAGATTTGGGAGGTGAACTTAAAATGCTCTTGCTGTATGAGATTAAGATAGAGTAATCTTTTGTTCTAGTCTTATGGAAATTATCGTTGGGTTGACTGTTGGAAGTTGATCTCTTTTTGCTCCGATTGCTCTTACTATGCGATGCCTCTGATGTATTTGAGTGAGTTTCTGGGTTTGTTGTGGAATTTGGTAGGTGGTGTTGCACGGCGTAGTGAATATGCAGTTACCGAACCATTGGTTGTGGGATATGGTGGATGAGTTCGTCTATCAGTTCCAAAGTTTCTGTCATTACAGAGCCAAGATGAAGAACAAAACAGAGCAGGAAATTGCTTTGCTGAAACATAATGAAAAGGTATATTCTTCCGCTGTTTGTTCTCGTGAGCTATGGTCATTTGGTTTTTCTGTTTCACATAATGAATGTCAAGATAGCTTAATCTGACCGCAATCTGCATAACTATCTCAGGCGTGGAATGTGTACGGGGTGCTCAACTTCTTGCAAGCACTTGTGGAAAAGTCTACCATCATCCAAATTCTGGAGCAAGAGAAGGAAGGACTTGAACAGTTCACTTCCACTGATGGGTACGATTACAGTGGTGGAAGCAACGTGTTGAAGGTCCTAGGTTACTTCAGCATGGTCGGTCTGTTGCGTGTTCACTGCCTCCTGGGTGATTACCATACTGGTCTGAAATGGTTGCAGCCCATTGACATCAGCCAGCAAGGTGTTTACACCAGTGTCATAGGATGCCATATCGCAACCATATATCATTATGGATTTGCCAACTTTATGTTACGAAGGTATAGCCTCACTTTTTTCTGACAATGTCTTTACCATTTGAGAGACTGGAAAGTCTTCTTAAGGGAGAAAGTTTCTCACGCTGTGATACCTTTGGCAGGTATGTAGATGCCGTTCGTGAATTCAACAAGATTCTTCTCTACATTTACAAGACAAAGCAGTATCACCAAAAATCACCGCAGTATGAGCAATTACTGAAGAAGAATGAGCAGATGTATGCATTACTTGCGGTTTGCCTCTCGCTCTGCCCTCAAACAAAACTTGTTGATGAGTCGGTCAATTCTCAACTGCGAGAGAAGTATGGTGAGAAGATGATGAGGATGCAGAGGTACGACGATGAAGCATTTGGTATTTATGATGAGCTCTTCTCTTACGCGTGCCCCAAGTTCATCACCCCTTCCGCACCAAGTTTTGAGGAACCTCTTGTTAATTACAATCAGGTATTTACAGTTTAGCAATAATGCGAGGATTTTTTGTGTTTTAACAGTTTTTAACTTTCCTGACTCGGACATCTCAGGATGCATACAGGCTTCAGTTGAAGATGTTCCTTTATGAGGTAAAGCAGCAGCAGCTGTTGTCTGGGGTGCGGACATTCCTGAAAGTCTACTCCTCCATTTCTTTTGCCAAGCTCGCAAACTACATGGAAGTTGATGAACCCACTCTAAGGTGAGGAACCACGGGCAGATAGCTTTTACTAGAAGTCTTTAAGCATTTTTACTTGTTGTCTTTGACATGTAGTGATTTTAATTGCAGGACCATATTGTTAACATACAAGCACAAGACTCACTCAGTTGACTCTGATGGGAGGATCGTCTCCAATGCAGACATTGATTTCTACATCAACTATGTATGTTTTTCCTTCTTCTTTCCGTATCTCTTCTTCCATCGATACTTCAGTGCTTTTAGAAGTAACTATAAATCTGGTGAAACTGCAGGACATGATTTATGTAGTGGAATCGAAACCCGCAAAACGTTATGGCGAGTTCTTCTTGCGGCAAATTGCCAAGGTATGCATACTGAATCAGTCTAAGATGTGTGCACAGGCTCGCATAGTTGCCGACATGATAATAATCTGACTGTTTTTTGTTCTCGTTGTGCATGCAGCTTGAAGGTGTGATAAACGACATGGACCGCACCAAATTGGAATGAGGAATGTCTGTGTAACCTTGAGCTCTTTTCAATCGGGGAAATAGATCCACTCTTTTTTTTTGGTGTAATCGTTTATGAAATACTGTCATTTTTGCATTGTAGAATATCCTGAGAGATAAAAATATTCCTTGGATCTCAAGCTCCTATTACAGCATGTGTCCTAATTTGCTATGCCAAATCAATTGCTTCAGCGGATACAACTACTTCCTTTGCAGTGTACCAACTTTTGATAGCTTTTAGGATTCATTTCGAATTCTATAGAGATTAAAATTTCTTTTATATTTGAAGAATGTGTTAATACTTATACGTGGTAACTGGTAAGTAAGAGTCATCTTCAAAAATATTTGGGAGAGAAACTCGAGATCCTAGAGAGCAAGGGATTTTTTTGTCTCTTATCTACAGTGCCACAATCAATGCAAAAAATGACAATGTTTCATAACATAGATGATCACACCCAAAAAAGAAAAAGTGGATCTATTTCCTGAATTGAAAAGATGAAAAAAATGTTACACCATTTGACTAAATGAAGAGAGCTTCTCAAAAGTTTGGTTCCAAGTAAATTTATGGTTACATTAAAGCACAAAAGAGCATATCAATTGAGCACAGGGATGAAGGTAACAGAGACAAATCCTCATTCCAGCTTGATGCGATCCATGTCGTTTATCACACCTTCAAGCTGAAAAACGCAAAAACAAAAGCAGTTGGGACTCTTTTTATCATGTCTGCAAGTATACGTCTGCCTCCGACTCTGAACACGCCTTAAATACAGTTTACATACCTTGACAATCTGGCGCAAGAAGAACTCGCCATAACGTTTTGCGGGTTTTGATTCCACAACGTAAATCATGTCCTGCAGTTTCACCAGCTTTAAAGTTACTTCTAGAAGCATCTGAGTATATCGATGGAAGAAGAGATAAGGAAAGTAGGAAAAACATACATTGTTGATGTAGAAATCAATGTCTGCATTGGAGATGATCCTCCCATCAGATTCAACTGAGTGGGTCTTGTGCTTGTATGTTAGCAATATGGTCCTACAATTACATTAGTACATGTCAAAGACAGACAAAAAGTACATTGCTAAGACACTTTTAGTAGAAGCTATCAGGCAAAGGTTCCTCACCTTAGAGTGGTTTCATCAACTTCCATGTAGTTTGTGAGCTTTGCAAGAGAAATGGAGGAGTAGACTTTCAGGAATGTCCGCACCCCAGTCAACAGCTGCTGCTGCTTTACCTCATAAAGGAACATCTTCAACTGAAGCCTGTATGCATCCTGAGATGTCCGAGTCAGGAAAGTTAAAAACTGTTAAAACACAAAAAATCCTCGCATTATTGCTAAACTGTAAATACCTGATTGTAATTAACAAGAGGTTCCTCAAAACTTGGTGCGGAAGGGGTGATGAACTTGGGGCACGCGTAAGAGAAGAGCTCATCATAAATACCAAATGCTTCATCGTCGTACCTCTGCATCCTCATCATCTTCTCACCATACTTCTCTCGCAGTTGAGAGTTGACCGACTCATCAACAAGTTTTGTTTGAGGGCAGAGCGAGAGGCAAACCGCAAGTAATGCATACATCTGCTCATTCTTCTTCAGTAATTGCTCATACTGCGGTGATTTTTGGTGTTACTGCTTTGTCTTGTAAATGTAGAGAAGAATCTTGTTGAATTCACGAACGGCATCTACATACCTGCCAAAGGTATCACAGCGTGAGAAACTTTCTCCCTTAAGAAGTCTTTCCAGTCTCTCAAATGGTTAAGACATTGTCAGATAAAAGTGAGGCTATACCTTCGTAACATAATGTTGGCAAATCCGTAGTGATATATGGTTGCGATATGGCATCCTATGACACTGGTGTAAACACCTTGCTGGCTGATGTCAATGGGCTGCAACCATTTCAGACCAGTATGGTAATCACCCAGGAGGCAGTGAACACGCAACAGACCGACCATGCTGAAGTAACCTAGGACCTTCAACACGTTGCTTCCACCACTGTAATCGTACCCATCAGTGGAAGTGAACTGTTCAAGTCCTTCCTTCTCTTGCTCCAGAATTTGGATGATGGTAGACTTTTCCACAAGTGCTTGCAAGAAGTTGAGCACCCCGTACACATTCCACGCCTGAGATAGTTATGCAGATTGCGGTCAGATTAAGCTATCTTGACATTCATTATGTGAAACAGAAAAACCAAATGACCATAGCTCACGAGAACACCCAGCGGAGGAATATACCTTTTCATTCTGTTTCAGCAAGGCGATTTCCTGCTCTGTTTTGTTCTTCATCTTGGCTCTGTATTGACAGAAACTTTGGAACTGATAGACGAACTCATCCACCATATCCCACAACCATTGGTTCGGTAACTGCATATTCACTACGCCGTGCAACACCACCTACCAAATTCCACAACAAACCCAGAAACTCACTGAAATACATCAGAGGCATCGCATAGTAAGAGCAATCGGAGCAAAAAGAGATCAACTTCCAACAGTCAACCCAACGATAATTTCCATAAGACTAGAACAAAAGATTACTCTATCTTAATCTCATACAGCAAGAGCATTTTAAGTTCACCTCCCAAATCTGTGAGGTCACATTTAGTTCTTCTATTGAGATCAATCCAAGTCCACATCAATCCCATTGAAAAACATATAATTGAGAGAAACACACCTGAAATAGGCTGCAATAGTTATCATAGGAATCAATCCTCTGCTTCAGCGTAGGCGACAACCTCGCGTACAAGTGCCGGAACCACATCTCGCGGTAGAGAAGGCAGAAAACGTGATCGTTGTCTACGTAAGGAGCAATGGCTTCCACAGAAGGCCAAGGTGTGTCCTTGAATAGCCGTTCAGACAAGGTCTGGAACGATGTCTCGCACATCTGGTGGATCTCGTAGACGTTCTTCTCCCGAATGTGTCTGTACATGTGAACCACGAACGATTTCACGGAATCCGGCACAAAGTTCGGGTCGTAGACAGTGTCCTGGCCGCCCTGCCGCTGAACGTCGTCGTAGTTCGCCGGAGCATCCTCGAACTCGTAGTTGCTCGCCATGATTGTAGAATCCTGGTGAAGAATTCTGATGAACTGTGATTTGAGAAGAACGGAAAGGGGGAGAAGATGAGAAGAGACGGAAGGAGAAGGAACACACCAGCTAGGGTTTACACAAGATCCATAACCGGGTTATATCTTTCAGGTTTCCGGGTTAGTTTGGTTTAGGATTTGAAATCAATCTATTCCAAAAAAACTTCAAGCACCAAGAGTTAAAAACAAAGCATGGCTAGCAAAAATTTGCATGGTTTCCATGGCCCATAGCTAAAACTTATAGACCCGTTAAACAAATATGTTGGATCTCACTTGAAAATGGTAGTACCCTCATTCAACCTGTTTAAAGAACAAAATATATAATAAACACTTGTTGTGTCATTAAAAGGTACTTACCGATGCATTTGGCTCTCTAATTCACATTCAGGATTTATTCCATCTCGTTAAATAAAAGAGATAAAAAAGCAGAAGAAGCTTCAACGCCGTAAGAAGTTTCATCGCCGTTTGCTGCTCTTCCTCGTTCTCTGCCTCTCTCTCGCTATCTCTGATTACTTCCAGGTAAGAGCTTCATTGGTTTTCCTTTTTTATGCCAATTATGATTTCGCATCCTTCCTATGACTTGGTTTCAGAACATCAATATTCTCCCTTTCCAAAGGTTTGTGTCGATCTCAAAGTACAGAGATTGATACTTTACCTAGATCAGGCGGAATTTAATCCTAATCATTCCGGATCTAATTGCTTCGAGATACCCTGATTTGGTGGATTTTACTGAGAAATTGGTCTTGTTTAACTTTGCAGTTGGCGATCGTGTTCTTGGTCAAATTGTATCTCACTAGCACCAATCAGACATGCAGGTTTCACCTTTCTCATCTTCTATTGCCAATTCATGTGTGTGTTGATATCGAATACTGGTTTCTTGAAACCCGGCTTAATGTATAGGCATCACGAGCGAGACTATTCAAGGAATACAAAGAGGTTCAGCGAGAGAAAGTAGCTGATCCGGATATTCAACTGGTCTGTGATGATACCAACATATTCAAATGGACTGCACTTATCAAGGTTTTGTCTCATAAAAACTTTCTCTTTTTTTCGGAGGAAAAATGGTGAGTGAAAGCTTTGGTTTTTGTTAAAAAACGGGTCTTGTTGTATCTTTGTTCTTATGACGCAGGGACCATCGGAGACCCCTTACGAAGGCGGGGTTTTTCAGCTTGCATTTGCTGTTCCTGAACCATACCCTCTGCAACCTCCTCAAGTGCGGTTCTTGACCAAAATTTTCCATCCGAATGTGCATTTCAAGGTAATGAATGAAACTACGTGAATGTTGTGTGTTTGAAAACTTTGGCAAAAGAGAGATTTGTTTCTACTACCCTTTTTCTTTGTGTACTTTGTAGACAGGGGAGATATGCCTGGACATATTGAAGAACGCGTGGAGCCCCGCGTGGACGCTTCAATCTGTGTGTAGGGCGATCATAGCATTGATGGCTCATCCTGAGCCAGACAGTCCTCTTAACTGCGACTCAGGT
Source organism: Alliaria petiolata (assembly GCA_020283515.1). NCBI lineage: Eukaryota > Viridiplantae > Streptophyta > Magnoliopsida > Brassicales > Brassicaceae > Alliaria > Alliaria petiolata. Next base: position 24,054,712 of record JAHZTW010000005.1, on the reverse strand, counting down.
ACCAGCTCCCTCCTATTTAGTAAGTAGTATTATACTATGCAATTGCGTTTAACTAAAACCTGATTTGATGCTTGTTTGTGGGGGGTTTTGCTAATAAAGGAAACCTTCTAAGATCTGGGGATGTGAGAGGATTCAATTCAATGGCACGCATGTACACACGCCTCGCCGCTATGCCTAAGAAAGGATGATCCTCTTGCTTTTTCTTTCTTTCATCGGTTAACTCCTTTTCTTTGAATATGTAATGAAAATGATTTGGGAAAATGGAATACATTATTAAAAATTCAAATGTAAGGGTTACAAGGAGATGATGATGTTTCTTCGTATGAGCATGAATGTATTGGTTTTACAATTTTATTGCTGTTACATATCAACCAGCTTTAATCACAAGTGGTGTGTTTCCTTATTTAAGGAATTTGTCAAACCAATCTGATGATTCTTTGATCATGAAACTCGTCACTTCGTGTCCAACTTTATCTTCTGCTCTGAACTTCTCTCTCGAACCAAAGACCCCAATACCAAAAAGCCTTTTCAAATCTCTGTATCTGGTTGCAATAGAGCTATATAGATCAGATCAGTGATTTTACCTTGAAATGTCCAGGAGGAGCAGTTTTCTTATACGCCTCGTCTGCTCTCTTTAAAGGAACAACTAGTCCGCCAAGAGGACAGCGAGGATCCTTCGCACCTGCACAAGGAATCCGTAAAAAAAGAAACCGGTAAGCTAATGTATTTGTTGGTCAGTAAATAATGAGCCAAACATAGAGAAGAAGATTGTGCTCGCCGTTAAGGATGTAAAGAGGCCGTGGAGCAATCACTGGTAATGAGTAGGGCGAATCAAACTGAGAGGCTAGGCCCGGAGCTATTCTGTTCCACACCTGTCTCAGTAAATGCAGTTACAAACCAATCGTTCGAGTCGCAATCTGAACAACTCATAGTCACTGTTATGCTTCTTAGTTCTTACCTTCTCGACCACTTCTTTGTCGATCTCCTTCTTTCCCATATCAATCCTTGCTTCTGAAACCATTTTAAAAAAAAAAGGCAAATGAATTAGAATCCCCGTACTTAATAATCTTAACTCATATCTGTGTTTAATTCAAAAATGAAACCTTCAAATAAAGGCTTTAAACTGTTGACTCTTGCTTCCCACTCATCATTGTCTATCGCCCATCTAAATCCCTGCTCAACATACAAATTTAGAACTTGATAAACTTGAAGAGTCTTCTTAGTAGGAGGAAATCATCCTCCGCATACAAATCAGTTGTAGTTGCTATGTTGTTTATCACCTGAACACCGATTAAAGGGACAGCCACGGAATAGCGAGTGTCAGCTGCAGCAGCAAACCAAGCATGCATCCCTGTATATGCTCTCACAATGAACAAAGTCAGTATATATTCTTACTACCATAAAAAGCAGCAAATCTCAGTACTAGAGATTGTTCTATGACTGACCTCCTAGCGAAATACCGGTGATTCCTATCCTTTTTGTGTCTATATCTTCCCTCTGAGTAAGATATTCAGCTAGTTTGATCAAGTCCCAGACCTGAAAACAAGAAACATCGATTGAATTGCGATAACAAATGCTTACACACTAAAGTGAGACGAGACAAATGGAGATGAGAATAGAGGCAATGGTTTCTACAGTATCAAAGATAAAAGGCATTGTGTTTCCATTTCTCCAAGATGATATAAGAGCCTGCATTGAGATTTTTCACCAAAACACATATCAGAGAAGTCAGAAGACTAGGAAAAGTCAACAGGTTATTATGGAATGATAATTGTAACAATGATTTTACATCTCGATAGGCAGTTTTGCAGTCAGCACGTTCCCCGTGGTAGCGAGAGTCTAAACCGATGGCTACATATCCCCGTGAAGCAAACGCCTTGAGAATAAAAAAGTATAAATCAACAGAGGAATGTGGGATGATTTATTGGGTTTAGGAGAAATCAGAAGTTTAGATGTTTTGGTTTACTTCAAGCCATGGCCTTAACCATTCTTTGTTTGCGTTTGAACCATGCATAAACACAATAGCTGGCCTTCTTTCTTCAATGCTTTCCTTCAAGCTTAGAATAAGCAAAGGCAATCTTCCTTGCTCTCCAGCCTTATTCCAATCATACAATAGGACAACATTTTAAAGACATACAAAAAGATAAAGAAATTTTTTGTTTTAAAAAGAGAGAATCACCTCAGTGTGCAAATGAAGGTTTTCCTCTATAAGCATCTCTTTTAAGTTATCAATGTTCTCCTTTGGACAAGATTCTATTGCCTGGTTTTGGTAATGAAGAACAGATCAAATTAGATATATATATAAAAAAAAAAAAAGGAATGCATTTTTTTTTTTATAAAGATCTATAGGAGGAAAGAAAAAAAACAGATTCAACATCTCACTTGTGTAGATGGAACATCAGCTTGAAACATAGGATTTTCCACTGGCTTCGAACAATCCGCTACCAATGGAACTGAAAATGTTCCCAATCATCAAAAGCAAACGCTACCCAGATTTAACTAATATTTTAGATCAATCCAACAGTTAAGGAAGGTAATCAATTAAGTCTGTGATTATGAGATTGGAAATGAAAAAAAAGAAACAATAGAGAATTCATTACAAAGACTGCGAGAATCAAATCTTGAATGTATTGTAACATTTTTTTGATTATTATCGGCAAAACAGAGAGAAGAGAAAATCAAATAGAAGTATTAAGCAGAAATTAATAAAATTCATCAAAAACCTTCGGCTGATCGTCGACTACGAAGAACACTGAGAAACTTCGATCTAAACTGATCGGCTTCGTTAGTCGGCGTTTCCATCACTCCGGTGAGATCGCTGAGAAACAGATTCGTTGTTCTGTTTTTTTAATACGAAATTTATGATGTCAACGGCATGCACGTGCAGACCAATTTCTCTACCTGCTTAAACTGCTTGTTGCTGGTTGAGGTTATCTCTTAATGACGACTTGTTTTGGTTAAAATACCTTTTGTTTTGTTTAAGAAAGCCACCTAAATAAAATTAATTAAGTAATAGTCCGTACGTGTTTTATACCTAAAGCCACTTTTTCTGGCTTTTTAGAAGATGAAAATTATGACAAGAGTACACTATTGTTATGTCCTTTGTTACATTGTTGAAACGTCAAAATCAAATTTGTGGCTGTTGTTTGTGGTAAGGACAGAAAACAGAAACCTTCACAACGATGGCAAATGTTGCTCATAACGAACATAAAAGAGTTTTCAATCACTTTTTTTTTCAATCATTCACAAACCAGGTAAAAAGTAAACGTTAAATGTGTTTCTTGCTGGTTATGTGAAATGTTGATGTATATTATTGTATTGTCACAATACAAAACTATGTTAACTTGAAATCTTCAAGTCCAAATCGACATCATGGATTTTCCAATCTGCTTGGCATATGTTTCTTCTGTTGACGTTACAAGGTTGACCTTGCAACTTGCAGATTAGGTGACAATTTTATTCAAATAGATACACACCATTTTATGAAATCAGTTAGCACTAATGTAGCAGTTAAATGAAGAGTTATAAATTGACCAACAGGAAAAATAGTTAAATCTATCTCATCTTCCTTCCTATAAAATGTGACATGATTATTTGTTAAACAAGAGTTAGATGCTAGAGTTTTGTCAGAGAAGTTCCCTAAGCATTACCCCAAACTCGAGTCTCGATGGCTTCGCTCTTCATCTTCTGGTTCCCTTCTACTCGTATTTGTGTTGGTTTTGATATTTGTTCCTGCTTAACCAATGTCTTAAATTAGCACATCTCCAAGCCCTAAATTTCTGAACAAGGATACAGTCTCTCAAGCTAAAACCAGCTTACCATTTATGCTCCCACGATTCGAGAGCTGAATGAGATAGTCCCTGAAGCTTGACAAGATCTGTCTTTCTTGTTCCAAGTAAATCTCCGAGCTTGTGTCTGCGTCTTCTTTCTCTTGGCTTGTTTTCACTCGGGCTGATGTCTCTTTCTCTGCCATGATCACATGTTCATCATCACACATCAATGCCCGTGTTGCTGGAGATATTGGCTTCTCGTCCATTCTAACAGCATCAAGGACACAATCTGGAGAGTCATTGACCTCATTAGCATCTCTCTGGGCTGGATCAAGTGCAGGGTCTTTGTCGTATTTCTTCCTTTTGTCTGTTTCACATTTGGCGCCTGAAACCCCATATTAGGAATTCTCTTAACAGAGATCTTATGATACGAGGAACATATCCTCCTCTATATCTAACTGCATGATATGTACCTGACAATTTATTCGCTACGTCCACCGATTTTGAGACCAAAAGCGAACATAGCTCTTTGACATGTCGCGGCTGTATAGTATTTGACAGAGAAGACCTATCGAAGTAAACAGTCAGATGAATCCTTAAGATGGTATTATCACGGTTGTTTCGAATGGGCATATCATACAAAGGAAGGATTTGATATCGCCAACCTGAAAGTACATGTGGTAGATCTCGATACCCCTTTGTTGTTAGGGACTGAAAATAGAGAAGTGTCACCATTCCTTATAACGTGATTTACCTAGTTAGAACAAGAAAAACACAAAGAACTATGCTTTCAATGCAGGAAGAGAAGCTAAAGAGGATGATATTAGCATGTAACCATCACATATAATCACAAAAGATTGTGTAATTCGGAAAATTACCGTCTGATTTTGGACAAGGTGTTGAACCTCAGATGAACCTCTGGCTGCTACAGAATGTGAAGCTTCCTTGGTCTTTCTCTTTCTTGATTCAGGAGGGTTCAGATAACCAGACATGTTGATGGCGCGGTTGACAGCCGCATTGGTCGTCTGTTGTATGTAGGTTTCTGAGACCTGAGGTCCATGAAGAAGGGCATTTCTTTCTTCGCTTCCTTCAAAGTTCTTACAATCTTGACATCTACATTTCTCTGAACATAGGACACCTGCCTGGTAACACTCGCAGTACTTCTTGAGGCATCCTGATTTCTTGCAGTGGCATCCTTTGCTGTGCTTTCCCAGAATCAGGATTTGGCGCACATCCTCCTACAAGTCGTTTTGAGATGTTCAACAGACCAAGGATAAGTTCTAAAACTATCAGCACAACATTTGTAACAGGGACACGACTTTTCGGAGACAGAAACGCCAAAGCATTACTAAAGCCCAATCATATTGATTCCTTCCAAATGCATAATCAACTGTTTGTTTTGGGGTCTGTCTCCTAACTCATTGTTGTCATGTATAAAGTTACAGTTTTTGGAGACAAAACCAAGACTTTTATTTAAGTAGTAGTTAAGTAACAAACATCACACCTGCAAAACTTTCATTCCATGAGGACTACCAGCAATCTTGGGCTTGAACGCATCCGGATTGCGCTCTAAGATACCCGTGATGGCTTCTTGTCTTGAGGTCTCCTTCTCCAAATTGTTGTGACAATTCAAACAGTTGCAACCATTGCAATAAGATCCCGACGCAAAGCATTCACAATACCTGTACAGATTATCGGGGAAAAAAAAAACATTTTGACGTTTAACATCAACCATCAAGAATTGAAAAAACTATGGTCCAAGTCATTAAGCCTATCATAACAGAGAATGAGATATCACCACCACCACATTGACCACAAATTAGAGAAGGCTTTATAAACAAAGATCTACAGAATGTTTAATCTCTTAACAGAAATGGAGAAGGAGTACTTACAGCTTCAAGCATCTCGAAGCTTTACAGTTGCAATGCCTCTGTTTATTCGGAGTACCATCATCCTTGGACTCAACTTCCGATTGCCCTCGTGGGGTCAAAGGATCTTGATTGCTTCATAAACAATCAAAACGATGACTCCAACGCAATATCCCAAAGCAAAAAAATGGATCAAGTCTTCGAATCAAATTGATAACTATAATCTCAATTACCTCACTCGACACTTCCCCAATGGATTCTTCTGCAACTGGTGACCAACCCGATGAAGCTGCGGCGTGGCATCTTGTGTGCTCCCTTCCGTCGCTGCTGGCTGCGAAGATCTAACCGGGGAAGACGACGGCGGGTTCAGCGAGTTTACCCCTAATCGCTGTTGCTCCTCGGAACCTGACGGCGGCGGCTGAGGCTGCGAGGGCAAGTGTTCTTCTCTCTGATCTTCCCGAGACGACTGTGAATCGAGAACAGAATGCGACTGCTTCCTCCCACTTTCATGAGAAGAATCAATCTTCGCCTCCACAGCCGCCGCCGGGACGGAGAAATCCAATTGACGCGGCAAAAGGCTCCGGTTAGAACCCAAATCCTGATCGGATTTCTCCATAGCAAAAAAAAGTTATAGAGAGGAAAATTCAAAGGGAGGGACAGAGATTTCGCTGCTTCAGCTGAAGAGCTCTCTCCTTTTGTTCTTCGTCGTCTCTTGGGATCTTTTGAAAATTAGAAAAAAAAAATTGAATTTGGAGGATTTTGATCACTAAATCTAACGGTTGAGATGAAAAGGGAATATCAACGGTTTGGATCGCTCAATCAATATCGATCTAGGTTTTCTCGAGGATACGAGCGGAATTTGGCGCTAAAGAAGACTCCGAGTGACACAGCGAGTTTGTTTCATTATCACCTAAAATCCTCAACTTATATCTTGTATACAATCGATAAATAATCCTCGTTAGAAATTATTTATCAATTTACATCATGAAATATTGATTGATATTGGTACTCTTTGAAATGGCAGAACAGTGGATGATTCCGCAATTCCATAGGCTTTAAACAAATTACACATTTTGTAAAAAATCTCGTTTTGGATTCATCTATTTCACTAATCCATTCTATGGATAATTTTTTCATTTAAACCAGCTCGATTGTTGTATCTGCTTGGACTTGAAATTCAACTCTATATAAATGTAAATCGCTGCCATAAATAGAAAACCCTAAAAAGTTATAAATCAATAATTTTATGAAAATAAAATACTGAGCTGAAGCTAATGAGTGTCTGTCTGTTGTGTGCTCATAAAGAATACAAAGGAAAATTTTGAATAAAAAAAAACGGTATACAAGGAAAATTTGGCGGCTGTGTGTGCGCTTATTGCTTGATACCTACAAAACAGAGAGCTACTTCTGCTTGTGCTTGAAGTTCTTCAAGAACCTTCACAACTTTCTCACGGCAAAACCCAATTTCATTCTCATCTCTAAGCATTTTCCGCACTCTTCATACCCACCAGCAAGAAACAGTGAGTAACAAATCCAATCAGATCGCAAATTCACAAGATATTCGTTTTCCCAAAAAAAAAAAAAAAAATAGAATAAACAAACAATCAAGTGTCACATTGTAAACCACCAGATTCTGTTCTGTAGCTGTTTGTTTAAAACACTTAAGATTTGAGTTGAGTGCTACAAACCTGTGTACGATGGATGTGTCTCCGTGTCCGGTGCAAACTATAAACATTGCATTTGTGGGTAATGCAGCGTGAAGAGCATTGACTCTGTCACCCATTTTCTTTAAGATTCCCTTCGTTTCAATTGAAACATTGCTTTTTCGGCGTTTCTTGAGGCCTGAGTCATTGCTACATGTAAGCAATGAGATCATCTCTGCTAGCCTGGAATTTACTTTCTGTGGATCATCCGCTCTGCTCTGGAAATGTGTATTCAATTCTGAGAACTGTGTCCAAACGAACTGTGACCGCCTGTTCTTTACCTAGAGAATCATATGAAACACACATGTATTAAACTTTTAGGAAGATGGCCAGAAAATATAAAGGCATAGATGGATTTAGAAGTTTTACCTCCTTCATGGCCTTTGAAAGTGCTTCGTCGTCAGAAGATACTGGAATTGAATTTGATGACTCAGAAGCATATCGCTTCACGATGTTGATATGGTCGACGATAGAAGTGGTTTTCCCGCTCTCGTTCAAAATAGCGAGGAGCTTCTTTCTTATCATTTCCGGTGGTGAACCAAAGTCAGGTCCTAGAGGAAGCCCGGAAAAAAAAATCACTTCAAAGGATACAGACAGTAAAAACAAGATTTAAACAAATGAGGTTAAGAGTAGGAATCTCTTGCCATGTTTTATCTTCAACAGTGCCAAATCCATGGCTGCTTTTGCATCCTCGGCGCTGTCATGTCCGGATTCAGACATCTGTATCTCTCTAGCAAGAAACTTTTTCGCTAGAATTCGAAGTTTAGTTTTATAAGATCCACCCCGTGGATGCTTGTATAGTACTGCAGTGTCAATCACCAGGCTGTGAGAGATCTTCAGAGAAAGCAAGTCATTTTCCAAGGAGTGTCCGACTAATACTGTCTCTTTGAAAACCAGCTTTAAGAACTCTTCCTGAACATAGCAAATGGCTCTAATTATACTAGACCGTTAGAAGTCTTCAATTCAAACCTCCTATAATAAAAGTTGAAGGATCTCGTGAAACCTGAATATCTTTAATAGTTGTTGTAACGCCCTCCATCATCTCAGCTGTTATTCCGCTATACCTGCAAACCGATACCAATACCCTGTTTTTTAGACATGCCTTTTAAGATGTACTAGAAACAGATACTATTATAAATTTGTATGTGATACAAACCAAACCAAGCATATCAGCATGGCTTACCTTGTATTGTAATCAGTAATATGATTTGTTGGCTTGACTAATTTATCTAATAGAACCTGCACGATCATGGCAACTTAGTAAACAGAAAAGAAGAAATCTAACAAACTTAAGGAAGTAAGGAAGAAGATACCTGTCCTTCGATATCCACCAGTGTCACTCTTGTCAACTCCAAACCATCCTTTGTAATACACTAGGGTGAAACAAAAATAAAATAAATAAACCTCCAAGAAATATTTGGCTGTCGCTCTTCAAAAAAAAACAAAACTTTACAAGATGATTAAAAAAAAAACTGTTTATATGTTTTGAGAAAATCATATATGGCTCAAGTAATTATATCACAAAGCATCATCATGAAAGGCAAGAGAACATAGTTGTTTACCATCTCGCAATCAAGAGCCAAAATTTCATGGGGTCATGATCCTGATGGTGCAGGAAGTGTAGAAGTAAACTCTGCATAACGAAAAGTAAATTTTCAAACGATGTGACACAGAGGCAAACGGTTAACAGATTAAACAGGATTAAGCTGTGAATCTCAAATAGAAGGAGCTCCTACCTGTCTCAAAAGTGTATCCATTTTGTTCCATTTCCTTTCGACTTAGAGTGTAGTATGTAACAGGGAATGGTATATCTTTAGTGAGCTCAATGAACGATTTCCCCATCAGATTGCATGCTTCTACAAGCAAAAGATGTTATGTAGTTAGGGCCTTATATTGGGAGAAGAATTGTTAAATATGAAACTATTTTTTTCCATGCATGGCTGATACGACTGGTAACACTGAAACCTTCACAGTTAATAACTAACAATGATCAAGAATCATCGAGCGCGGTTTGATCAGATCCAGTTTGTAAGGAGTCCATTACCTGGCCTAGATTCTTGGAGAGGAGGTGGTTCCACTGAAGTAGTAACAGTTTTCTTTTTTTCACCCTTGCAAGTAAGGATCGTATCGATTGTCTTCATCTCATCAACTACACAGCTAACACAATGACAAGAAAAGCAAAAGATGTTTTACCAACAATTAACCAAGATAACTGTATTCGATAAGCCACTATGTAAAGAGAAGCACCAAAGCTTACACCAACCTCAAAGCTAAAAGCGCTATAGGATTGCCACAACATGATTTCAAACTAGCAAGTGCTTTAGACTGTGATAGGTATAAAGCTGCATCCAATCCAGGAAGGTAGAGCATGACAACTTTCGGAATGAGAGGCTTGTTCTGCAAACCATACCCTTGAATGTTATTTAAACCAACCAAAATCATCTAACGAAACCGTAAAGACAACACATGTGTAATTTTACATATATGAAGAAAAGACAGCTCCAAGCTCAATTATAAGCACATATCCAACAAGTTCCAAACTATAATTGGTCAATACCTTGATAAATACCCACGAAGGCATATAGCCTTCTGCAAGAACCCAGGTCACAAGTCCCTGAACATCCTGTTCGAACCCATGTAAAACATTACTCAAATCTTACATTTCCATACATTCAAATTAGAATAGGTGTTATTGAGCATTCGAAACCTACTTGTAAGTTCAATGTTGTTTCAGGGCTGTTGAAAACGAGTTCTGCTTTCGCCTGCCAAGAAGAAGAATCTAAATCAGACGCACGATTTGAGCAACAAAGCGCATAAAATTTCAGCATAAAACCAATCAATCAAAATCATAAAAAGCTTCGGAGGAGGCGTTTACTTCCGGTCCATACACATCGAAGAAACTGTTCTCGGGATTGCTCTTATCACTACCGTCGGCACTTTCTCCACCATCCAGATTCTCTTCCCCGGCGGTTCCGGCGTCCCGCTTCCGCTTCGAAGAAGACATTCTCGAGACGGAGACAAGTTTCAAGGAATTAGAAGAGAGATTGATAGAAACCACTCCCGCCGTCGCCTAACACCGCGGTCGCCCTTTTTATTCGCCGTCCGACAAATTGAGGGGTTTTATTTGTTTTTCTTCTCAACCTTTTAAAAAAAAAAAGATTTTGATTTTTTTTTAAATATTCAGAAAATTATAATTCTTAAAAAAAGAAATAAAAAGATATGATCTTCCTAAAATAAAAGAATATAACAATTCGTTTTATAAAGAATCAAATTATCCTTTTTATGTGGTTTTCAAAAGACATAAGTAAAAAGAAACAATTTTTGATAATTGAAAAGAAGCAATTTTTGATAATTGAAAAGACGCAACCACAAATGATATTTCTTGAATTAAAATTGGAATTTATAAAACAATACAAATAACAATTTTGAAAATACACAACTTATTGAAAGGCAATTGACATTTATTCAAATTGTTATTATAGATAGAGGAAGCGATACAAATACTCAAAACTAAGAGACTTAGATAAAGCGATATTATCCTCAAAATTAAAACACACAAACGTTTGATCAATGGGTTGCGCAATAATGTAAACTAAAGAATATTTCTAAGAAAAAAAAAAACTAAATGCTGACTCCGAACCAAGCATATTAGGCCTAATCTTCGAGGTTATCAAAAAAAAAAAATGAATATCGAGAACGAGTTTGGATAAGGAAAATAATAAAGTCGAGTAAAGCAATATGATCGTTTGACGATCAAAACCAAGATCGTAAATGAAGTTAAGTAACACAAAAATTTATAATCAAAGAGAACGAAGCAGAACATACAAAAAAAAATTGATCAATCATCAGTGACTACAGTCGAAACAATAAAAATTAAAAAATGAGAGGGAGAGAAGCCATTTTTGAGAACTGATATAGGATAAAAATTCACATTTTCTTTCTATTAATGAAATGGAACAAGCGCAAGCAAAAAGTACAAAGAAAATAGACGATGCTTAAGAAGGGTATCAATTGAGAAAAGATAAAACGTTTGGTTTAGTGGGAATAGTTAATGAGAATAAATGACACATGTTGGATTAATGGAAGGATTAATTACAATTGTTGGATTATAATTATTTTTTCTTAAACAACAAATCTATCAATAACATTGTTAACAAACCGATGAATGCAAATCAAAAACCATGTGTAGTCTTGTAGACCAATTTTCCACATATTTGAAAGATTTCTGAAGTAATTAAGACCGATAATTCATACTAATATAAAGTTAAAAATTCAAGTTTACTCGATCAAAAAAAATACCAAAATAAAAAAATTTATGTGAAAAAACTCTTTCAAAGACTAAAGAAAAACCTTGTAAAAGTTATTTGTGACGTGTTCTAACTTATCTTGTAGATATAACTTTACAAAAATAAATAATTCAACACATATAAGTTTTTTCGATGAAGAAATCAGATAGATGGATTAAGAAATCTCTTTTTTTTATTCACCATTATAGCATGAATCATTATCAAATGACCTTTTTATGTGGTTTTGGAATATAAATAATCTTCAAAATACATAAGTGAAAAGAAGTAATTTTTGAAAATTGAAAAGACGCAACCACAAATAATATTTATTTTGCTCAGTCAATGCAGAATTTCGGCTAAAGTTTGATTATTTTGCTGATTAACTTCTGCAACAATAGGTGAACCTCGAAGGAAAAAAAAAAGAATTGAAGCAGATTCCTTGGATTATATTCTGGAGATAAAATTACATCTATAGCAATAATAACGGCATTGTTTATCATTCTTACCGATTCTCGATAAAATAAATAAATATAACCGTTTTATAAAGAATCAAATGATCTTTATGTGCTTTTCAAAAGACATAAATGAAAAGAAGCAATTTTTTATAATTGAAAAGAAGCAATTTTTGATAATTGAAAAGACGCAACCACAAATAATATTTATTTTGCTCAGTCAATGCAGAATTTCGGCTAAAGTTTGATTATTTTGCTGATTAACTTCTGCAACAATAGGTGAACCTCGAAGGAAAAAAAAAAGAATTGAAGCAGATTCCTTGGATTATATTCTGGAGATAAAATTACATCTATAGCAATAATAACGGCATTGTTTATCATTCTTACCGATTCTCGATAAAATAAATAAATATAACCGTTTTATAAAGAATCAAATGATCTTTATGTGCTTTTCAAAAGACATAAATGAAAAGAAGCAATTTTTTATAATTGAAAAGAAGCAATTTTTGATAATTGAAAAGACGCAACCACAAATGACATTTCTTGAATTAAAATTAGAATTTATAAAAAAATACGAATAACAATTTTGAAAAGACACAACTTATTGAAAAGCAATTGACATTTATTGAGATTGTTATTATAGATAGATTCCTATCATCATAAATTATTATTTTTTAAACCCGACTACTAATAATGATTTGTCTAATTAGGTGGATTCAATTCAAATCCCAAATTATCGCAAATCAACTTATACCACAATGTCTTTTACATGATTTCTTATCCTTTTACATGATTTCTTATCCTTACAAATTCACATAGTTACTAAACTCATGATCATATCTTTCAAATAACATAATTTTTTTAGAATCTTGAACCATTTTCAGTCGATCATCAAGCAAAAAATATACAGTAGTATAGAATAAATAAACATGACAACGAAAACCAAGTGATAATTAAAAAAAGACTACATAATTTACACACGATAAACAACTCTCAACATATAAATATGTAATGACGGTTGTGCATTCATATCGTAATTACGTACGTGTCTGGTATTGACTTGATCCGAGATTTGATTATGACAATGACACCTCTTATTCCCCTTTCATTGTTCCCACTCGAACTGAATCACCTCGATTGATCGCAGTCGCTCAGCAATGTCCACGAACCAACACTCATCAACCTTTGATTATCGGTAATATTCTCACTCAAGTGACTCAAATCTCTTTACATAGATTATATATAGAAAGTCAATATAAGCTACTAAGCTCACCAAAATTTGGAAGCATCCTCGTCATCCTATAAAGTGGCAGCAGATAAGCATCCACGTGAAGTAGAGTACATGGGTGGGTGATTTAATTAGTGTGGAAATATTGTATCTCCTTCATGATATATATATATATGCAACAAACTTCGATGACGCAAACTTGGACCTCTAGCTAGAGGTGTTTGCACGGGCGGATCTATAAATTATTTTTATCCAGAGCAAAAACACTACTAAATATATGTCTTTATAAAATTGAATTTTCAACAGCTGCATTATTCCAACAAAACCTTTACAAATTTACACTAATTTAAAAAAATTATGGTGGGTAATTGCCATTCTTTAGCTCAACGTCACTGGGTGCTTGTGTGCGTTAATACAAATGTTTAGGGAGACTGACAATCCATACTCGATGACAAACCTTCTTCTATTTAGGAGACTTGTTTCAATGCATATTTGTATTTTAGTCAAACCCGTTTTTGTTTTTTGTGTGTTAGCTGTCGTTTTAAGCTATTGTTTTCTGTTTTCATTTTTATTTCTTTCGGTTTTTTTTCCTGGTTTTAGGATTATATATTTTCTAATCTTGTGTTATTTTGGTTTTCTATCCTTTTCTTAAAAAAAATGATATAATGCCTAAAAAAACCCCAAAAAAAAAACCGAAAACCCACTAATGGAAAAAATGGGAGATGATTTTTCTATATGAAGTACCAGGAATGGGCAAAGTATATGTGATGTATGTTTTGGTCTGTTATCCATTATTGATTCAAAATAAATAAATAACTGTAAGTTTACAAAGCAAAATAAACAGTCAAATTTAAGATTCATTAAAATGGAACAATCACAAATATTAAAATTTGAAAAAATCAAGATATCGACTCTGTTCCGTACATATGAATATATGTGTATTTATATAAAGATTAATAGACCCATATAAACTATATATTTAAAATAGTTCACTTTGTCCTTCTTCTTTATCAGCCTTTTGTTAACACTCCCTTAGTGTTTTGCAGAGACTATATTATGATAATGCTCTTGGCATAATTAGTATATACTTTTCCATAATGTCTCCTTGTCAAACAAAAACAAAAAGGTTAAACAAGATTTGTTTGAGTGAGAACTCAATATCCGTATAGAGCGAAAGTGACAAGAGGTTACAGAAGTGCTTACTTTTGGAAAGAATCATGTACCTTCGATTAGTCCACTACAAAAAAAAGGATGGATTGTATCACTTAAATTGTATCACAAAACTAAGTGATACTATTTTGAATTAGTTATTTATAAATAAAACAAATATACATGGCTTAACATCAATTATGATGATTGATGTTATAATTAACTAGTTTGACATCAATTCAATAAAAGTGATACAAATTTTATTAGTTTATATCATTTAAAAAAATTGATATTAAAATATAAACTTACATCAATTAGGTGATCGATGTATTTATTAATTTTTGTTAACATCACTTCTAACAATGATGCAAAATTAGCATCAATAAAAACTGATTCTAATAAAAATTACCCTAGTAATATAAACATAATTATGTGAATTAGCTTCAATTATTAAAAATGATGTAACAGTTTAGTTCATTAGCATCATTATAACAAAATCGATACAAAATTATAAATTTACATCAGCTAAATAATCGATGTAACTAATGATTTTGGTTAACATCATTTAGAAAAATGATATAAAATTTATATCAGTTAAAAGTGATGTAACTAACGTTTTTTACTTTATCCCACATTGCTAATAGATGAAGAAGTTAAAGAGAAACCATCTCTATATATACTGAAACTTAAATATCTAATATTCATATTTATTGGTGAATAAAATTAATTTTTTATTTGGTTTTAACCAATAAGATTAATTTTCTTTTTGGTTTTAACCAATAAGATTAATTATATAAAAATAAATAACATAATTATTACAATCAATTATGATATCTCGCATAAATTTAACATCAATTATATACAAGTGATAGTAATATTTTAAATCATATATTTTAAATGATACAAATATTAAGTCAGTTATTGTAAATGATACAACTATTAAAATCACTTATTAAAATTGACGCTAATTTTAACATCAATTATTATAATCGTCACAAATATTAACATCACTTTTAAAATTTGATTTAAAAGATAACATCAGTTTTTGTAATTGACACATATTGAAATCAATTATAACAATCGATACAAAAATAAAATATATTTACATCGGTTGATAACTAACTGATGTTAATTATTTGCATCACCACAAACAGAGTCACTTTTCTAAGTGATGTAATATTCATTTGCATCAATTATAAGTAATGCAAAAATATATAATAAATGATACAATCCACCTCCTTTTTTGTAGTGGTTGATCAAGTCCTCTGAAGAAGATATCCTGTCGGAGAAGACAACTAGGTGTGGAGCCTATCAATTATGTCGTGGCTGTGGCGCAGAAGTTGTGGTGAAAGAGATCAAGCTCAGGCCGAGCTGATACAGAGATCGAGTTGCTAAAATCGCAACGCAATAAGAGGTCCCCAGTAGGTGGAGCAGATGTAATAATTAGCATATACTTTGCTTGCAGTGCTATATATGTATATAACAATTCTAAGATTGCTCTGGTATTTTTGCACAGATGTCCCTAGTTTCCAGTAGTAAAAACCCCTGATCTGATGTTCTGTGACGCTTACGAAACTTACATTTTAATGGCTGAGAAAAACGATTACAACATTCATCTACGACGATCTAAATAGGCTGTATGTGATTAATATTCATTATTCCAGTACTTTTGAAATATAGCTTATTTTTCCATATATATATAGATATATATATAACCCCACAACGGACTATATATAGTATAGGTCTGTGTGGTGGAGCGTTAAGCGCTCATACGAACATGCATGCAAGAGGATAATGGGCATATATATATATGCTAATATGCATATATATTATCTATGTGCGTGTGTGTGTTTGATGGTGTGATGTGCGAAGAACCAAAAATCAAAAGAGTTAAAAGGAAGTGAGTGTCACATGCAATGCAAATCTTTAAATGATGCATTGGTGGTGGCCATTAGGCCCATTCCCCTAAACCTCGCACTGTCTCGCAAAACCTCCTTTCCTATATGTATATATACGTCAATAATATGCACGTATGCATATGAAATAGAGCATGTATTTTTGTTAATGTATCGACAAAAATATTTACTAACATGCAATCTTTTTTTTTGTTAATGATTTTTATACTTAGTTACTCTGTTTTTTTTTTTTTTTTGAAGACCTGTTACTCGATCGGTAGAAATTATGGCCTTTTAGAAGGCATGCATCAAGTAAATTATGATTGGTCGAAGATCGGCGGTCATATTTTCTCCCAGAATAACCTTTTTTTTAACAAAGAAAGAATTAAAAAATTAATATTATTAAAAGATCCAGAGACCCGACCGCCACCAAAGGCAATATAATTTTTAGCTGCCAAACTTGTTGTATATATAATTTTTATTATTATCTAGCAAATTAGTTTATGGAATAAGTGAAAGTAGAGAGAAAATACTGCTAAAAAAGTGTTTAAATGCATTATATCATAGGTTATCCCGACGGGTGGGGTATCTCATGTGAAAATTCCTCCAAACCCCCAAAAAATACACACTCTGAAATAAAGAAACGAATATTGCAACAAATAAACTACACCTCTGTTCATGTGAATCATCCCTTTGTAAATTTGAAAAAGGTATTAGGGCTATATAAATTTTAATTTACTTACTGATCAAAAATGGGCTTTTCTAGGGCGACATTACAATTTTATAGTGCCTCTTTAGGGTTTATTTTATTGTTATCAATCCTCCCCAACTTTCCCTCGTTCCGCGTGCGATACACGTTCCAATGACTTTCCACCTATGTGCCTAGAAGTCTCGGATCCGCGTAAAGAGGCGGGTTCTATATTACACGCGCGAAAGGGAGCTGCCTGAACTACAACGCGCCTAGGGTTTTGCTCTTTAGGACACAACCACACACAGTTTGGTTTGGTTTGTAATAAGAACCGCGCATTATCTTCACGTGGCAAGTTCTTGTTGGTTTCGTGTTGCGTTCACCGGTCGCATCAGACAGAACACAATTTGTAAATATATTTTTCTGTAGGAAATAAAAAAATAAAAAAACATAAATGAAATGAACTTCCTTTTTTTTTTTTTTCACTTCAACTCAAATTGAAATATATTTTGCTAGTTGTTGTCAACATCCAGATTTTAATGGAAATATTTTAGTTATTTATTAAATCTAATATTTTAGTTGTTTCGACGTGTGCAATCTACAGATACATGGCCTTATAAAGCTTACAAAGATGGGCTTCTTCTTATTTTTATTTTTAAATGAATCGATTTCCAAAATTCCTTATTTATTTATTAGTAAAATCAAACCCTCTCTCATTTCAAGGATAAAAAGCCAAAAGCTTTCTTCTCTCTCTCTTCTCCCTCGAAGACACACCACACTCTCTCTCTACCAGCAAAGCAGAAAAGCCCTCTTCTCTCTCCTCTCTTGCGTGAAGGCTTAGGGTTTCTCCAAGATTCGCACTCAAATTATATTCATTCACAGGAGAATCGATCCTCGTACCTGCCATAATCTTCTTCTCCACGAGCTTCTCTGTATGCTGATACAGTTTTCTTCCCTCGCCGTGGAGGATCGAGCTGGATTTCATACGAGGGTCTGATTTCTTCGTCTCGGATTGTCCAGGTGATTATTTTCGACCTCAATCTCTAATTTTGTTTGTCGTTTGATGGTGTTTGAGGTTAACAAATGGCTAATCTTGTCGGAAAGGGGTTTCCGTTTGACTTGTGGCTTGACCTTGAATCTTGAGGGCATTTCGCTAAGCTTCACTGTTCATTGTTCGTCTCGCGAGTCTTGCTCACCTTCGCGTAAAGATATATATCCCGTATTAATGATGGGTTGTATTTGTTTAGCGAATGCGATTAATTGTCCTATTATTTGCTTAATTTTGTTTCTAATTTCCGATTACTAACCCTAAATGACTTTAAAACATTATAAAATTAATTAATATTTCTCGCGGGGGGTTTTTTTGTGGTGTGGGATTTGGGAAGAAGATGATATTGAAATCGGTCGATAGATATTTGCTGGGTGACACTCAAGAAAGGTCGCAGCTTTTTGGAGGTCCCCGTGTCTCTGAAAAAAACCCTAATTTTAGGTCGGAGTTATATCCATATGTTCATCTGGAATTGATCAATCGTGCGTGGATGTGACCAACACAATTAAATTTGGCGAAGAATCGACATGGAATCCGGCTATGGTGAAGCTTTTTGTTCTTTCATTTTATGTAGAGAGACCTAGGGTTCCTTGTTTCCTTTCGGACTCGAATATTCACAAAGGGATCATCTTATCTTATGTGTTTAATTCATGGAAATGTTATGCGCTTTCATCACGTTTTAATCTCTTTATTTGATGGAGAATAACGGAGTAAACTTTGTTTTTTTTGTTGGTTTAGTACTACAATGGTACTGAAAGAGAGAAGCCAGGCGGCGTGAAATCTCCTTCTTCTAGGCAAATCATAATGGGATCCTCCATCAAGATAAATTCAATATCCATAGATCTAGCCGACGCAGCTGATGAAATTGATGCGGGGAAATGCCAACATTTCTCCATACGGTAAGCAAATGATTATGTCACTATATATAGTATTTGATCTTATTAATTCAGTGAACTGAGTTCATATACATTTCTTGATAATAATGCAGTGGATTTGTAGCTGAGATCCGCGAGAGGGATCACAGAAAATGCTGGCCGTTTCCAGAAGATACTATTGAGTTAGGGAACCACCAAAGCTATTCTCTTCCATCTTTAACAGTTGTAAAGTCCAGATGGTGGCGTTGTGCGAGCTGCATCAGAGATATCAACGCCAAAGAGATCAATAATGACAGTGGTAAACTAAAACGCGCATGAATTGCTAATATCGTACTTTCTTGTTCTTTCTCAAACTTAAAATTGGGGGGGCTTTCGTTTTCAGATTGTCGATTGCAATCATACGCGAGGGGGAAGAAGCTCGATGCTGGTTCTTCAGCCATCCCAAGCAGAAGAAAACCGAACTCGCAGATTGTCGCCGACAAGAAACAGAAGAAAAATGATGTTCCGACAGGTAATGCTGCAAATCTGAGTTTAAAGTTGCGATTTTTGTTGTTCCATCTCTGAGAGCAGATGTATAACTTCTGTAAGCTATGCAGGTACATTGCTCAAGAAAGTTCGCCGCAGAGCTAAGGATGCTTCGACCGTTAAGAGCAAGAGCAGCAAACTCGCCAGTCCAGAGCAGGCCAGCAAGAGATCCAGAGAAAAGGCAAACATTTCGAGGGACTTTATTAGAGAGAGCCAAGAGGCTGTTATGGAAGCAGTGACAGCTTTTGGCTCACTTGAGATTGCTGGTGTGGTTGATGATACGCCTGATAAGGCAATCAAGAAGAATGATAGGCACAGTCACGTATTGGCGGAACGGGGTGAGTGTGGTAATGCGTCACCAGAAAGCAGAGATCTTCTTGGGTTGCATCGTAGGAAAACTCGGAAGGTTCGTCTACTCAGCGAGTTGTTGAGTAACAGAAGCAACGAAGCTCTGTCGAAAAGGGAATCGGTTAGAGGTAGAAAAAGAAAGTCTTGTGGAGACCAAGAGTGCAGACCTGCTGAGATGACCAATTACGCCAGCCGGATATTAAGCACAGTTGGCAAAACTTCTGAAAACGCTTCCAAGAGTTGTGACTCTGAAGATAATAATGATGTCTCTGGCGCAGAGTCGAGACCGAGTGTCGAGAACCAATCCACTGACAGCGGATTAGGCAAAGAGCCCATTAAGGGAAAGCAGAGAAACAAAAGGTTTCAGGTTGTCGAAGAAGTTCGAGAAACTTCGCAAAAGGATCCATATGACTATGCTAGTCCTGCTCGCTCTTCGTTTCCTGGCAAAGAGTTGGTTCCTTGTACTCTGCATACCCAGAGAACAGAGAAAGAGCTCAGTTTAGCCAAAAAGAGAAAGAGGAAAGCTACGGTAGATCACAACAAGAGTACCATTATTAGTTTTAGTAACAACATGGATGATGGAAACCTGGTTAAACTGAGAAAGCCAGATAATTCTCCGCAAGCCCGTCCAAGAGATACAATGCCTCAATCTACTCGAGATTTTCTGAATTCGAAATGGCTTGACAGCTCATTTGACCAACTCTCGGCGCCAGATGGGCATTTCAATAAGTATGCTCCTCAGGTTGATGATAGGCAAGTCTTTCCACTGCCTCTGCAAGAGAAAATGCATTACAAGGAAGGTGATCGTGCGATGCTGAAAGGTTTAGGGACAAACCATTTTCGGAATTTCGGGTCCTCCTTTAAGTCCACCAACGCGGATGGGTGCTTGAGAACCGGAGTAAATGTTAACTTTGGCAGCAACAGAGATACCATTAGATCACATTCGGTGAATGATAAGCTGAGACACACCTCTTCTACAGAAGCTGCGGATAGTTCTCGTGCTCTGCAAAAGGTACAAGGTTATCATAAATATTGATTTCCCATTGTGGAATCCTTTTGTTGGAAGAAAACTCTGAACTTTGAGATATGCAACAAAAGCATGTCATTTGCGTATGAGACTTAGTTGGTCTCTATCTTCTTGGTTTGTTCCTATTTGATGACTGTTCCAAAGTGATGAACGAGTCAGGCTAAAAAAAATGATTTGGTTTTACATGGCAGGATATTTTCACGGCACACGGCAAGGGCAAGGAAGTTGTGGTCCAGGAACTTCCCGGAGCACCCAGAAGCCAAAGCAAGACATCTGAGCATATAGATGACATTCCCATGGAAATAGTCGAGCTTATGGCTAAAAACCAATACGAAAGGTGTCTCCCTGACAGAGAAGAGGACAAACAGCCATCGCAAGCAACGACCAGCGTATCCAAGAACGCTCTGTTGATTGATCTCAATGAGACCTATGATAACAGCATGGACAACACAATAAGGCAACCAAAACCTCTTGGTCTGAATGCCGCCACTAAGGAAGGACATTTTATGACCGGAAGGCAGAGCAGCTCTTTGGAGTTTTTCCCGACGAATCAGTTTTGTCAGCCTTATAATGTGCCTTCCGGGTTTGGGATATCTCCTCTTTCCCGAGATAACCAATCGAGCTCCATCCAGTTTTCTGGTGTAGTAGGGCCTAGTCGGCAGAGCGGTCACAGTTGCCAGTGGCTAGGTAACGTCCCAACAACTGTGGCTAATCAGCAGAACCCATCTGCATCCTCTTTCAGGGTACTACGTGCGTGCAACACGTGCCAAAGTGCTCAACAGCAGCAGTATAGAGAAGCTTCTCATACTATTTGGCCATCTTCCGTGACATCATCACATGCTCAGAAACCAGTCTCTCTCAATATGCCGCAGAAGTTTATGGATCAGTCAACAAAGCTGGATAATCCAACTACGCAGAACCTGAATTTTGCTGGTAACATGAAGCAAAAAAGTATGTTTGAAGGGGTCAGTAGCAAATCATCGGACACTTATTCTAACGAGAGCAGTATACCAGCTATGCACCTGCTGAGCCTCATGGACCCGCGGCTGAGGTCGAACATTCCCAATGACCAGAGCCGAAACACCGAATTTGTGAAAAGACCCTTTTCACCGGTTCACCCTTCCAAGGAATTTACAGGACCTCAAGCAGGGGACTGTAATAAGACGGCCTACTCCACAAAGCAGTGGCCTTTCGATCTTTACAGCAGAAGAGCGACTTCAGAGACTTGCCGTGAAAATTTCGCAATCATTCCACCGGTTGGTACATCTTCAATATCATTTCAAAGTGAAAAAAGTTGTGCAGAAAACGTTGACTTCACACTCCAAGCTTCATGGAACCATCATCATCAGGAGAAAAAATCCAAGAGAAACGACAGAGACTTTGCCCCGGTTCACAACAACAGTCATCATCAGAAGCCCATCTTTACAAGCGGCAGCAGCAGCGACCCAGGGAAATTCCAGCTTCTTGGAGCATCAGATTCCATGATGCTGCCACTAAAGTTTCACATGACAGATAATGCCAAGAATCATAAGACGAAAAAGGCTCAGAGCAACATCGCCGTCTCTGCTTTACTTCCGAAGAGCATTTCTGGACCTTATGTGTGCAGCGTCAATAGAAACCCAGCTGATTTCACGATTCCTGACGCACCTGGGAACGTTTATATGATTAAGGGTGTAGATTTTAAGGTCAGAAAACACCCGGGATTCAGGAAGAAACCAAGCTTGTGTAAGCAGGATGCATTAAAGCAAAACAAGAACTCTATAGCTCCTAACACAGAGAATGCCTGAAACATACTATCTGGGAGTTTTTTGTCAGGTAATTTCTACAACCACTTAACTTGCTAATCTAATACTCTTGAAGATCACTACCTCTCTCATCAACATTCAGTACTCAAAACAGATGCTCTCTATTCAAATTCAGAACATAACTGGTTATTTTTTTTTTTAATTGGGTTCCAAATTCAGTGTGAAGCAGGTAAAGACTACCATATAAGAACAAATTACCACTAACAGAGCCGAAGAGAGCAGGAGGAGGGATGAGCATTGTAGATAGAGAGGGGTATAAACACAGACCCACCACCACCCTCTTTGCCTCTTTCTTGTCAGAGAAAATCAAGAATCAAGTCACAGACAAAGAACAGGATTCTCCTCTTGTTCTTTGTCTTTGTTTCTACATGTTCTGTATATTGGTTCTAGACTTTTTTTTTGTATGCTATGAACAGAACAAAAAGGAAAACCTGTATTAAGGTATAACTTGTATTTTCTGTGAGATGGCTTGGCAATGAAATGGTATTGAGGACGAGAAGTTTCACCTCTAGTGCTTCAAATTGTGATTTTTCCCACTTTAATCGTCCAATTAACATTGCTTTCGATTGCATATGAGAGCGAGAGCTAACTTTGGAAACAAAAAAAATCAATCTGATGGTTTGGATCTCACGAGGTTAGTAAAAGATAAATATATTTATCTTCCGTAACAATGATTTGATTATAAAATTCTGCTTATTTGGTTGTGATATGATGCTTTATTTGTAGCATCGGGTCATTTATGTCAATTACTCTACAAGTAAAAATAATGCTGTCGACGTACACATGACGAAACATTCGCATTTACTTTTATTTTTGTGCTTTAATTCACTAGACAGTCGAGCTTAATGGCCCACTCATTCTATTACTCATCCAGTCAAATATTTTGTCAAAAAGACTAAAATTTTGGCTTTTTGACTTTTGATGAACTGTTTTTATCAAGTTAAAAGGGTTATTAGAAACCGTTGTTATTCTATTACTTTTTTTTGTTGTTGTAAAAATTGTTATTATATTACTTGTGAAATGTTATAAATATAATGAATGTTTTTTTTTGAACTTTTATATATAACATGCATAAGAATTAAAGAGAGAGATAATGAATGAAGAGAAGTAATTCTGTGAGGGAGTTCATGATCAAGAGAAGTAATCACCATATTTTTATTCTCTACATATCGTACAGTGTTAATTATTATTTCGCTGCACGTTCTTTTTTTGGTATCAAACAGATTAATCACGAAAATATCATAATAATATTGGAAATGTCAAACTGGACTAAATTTGGAAAACGCATATTAGAGGAATTTCCAATAGAATTAATTAGTGCAAAATTATGTTTCTGATATTCGATAAAAACAAAAAAATGATGGTACGACTGTGCCATCCATATCATCCAACCGTTGCAACGTCATTTCGAATTTAAATATTCTTATAAAATGTAATAATTTTTAGTTTGTTGCCAACCTTGCAATAATAATAGATATGTAAAACAAAGATGCATGAATTGTTTCTTGGTACTGAACAAATTTATTTTCCAACAGTCATTGACCATTTCTACTCCTCGTTCGTTATAGTTTTTCTTTAAGTTATCCCCTCTTTGGAGATAAATTGGACCGTTAAATTTTTTAAATCGGTGACTCATGTCGATTCTTCTTTTTCTTTCTTTTTTTAAGCTGGACTTTATAACATAAATATATATGGGATTTTTTTATTTTTTTTGCATGCTTTCTACTGTCTTCGCGTTGGCCTGATTAATTGTTTGACGAATTGGTCTGTGTGAAAAATGACAACTGAAACCAACAAATTAATCGAAACTTGTTCGGAAAAGATTTACCTGTAAGGCTTGTTGAATTAATTCTGTACGTAATAGAGTAACAAGGGCTGTTAGAATTTAGAACGGGACCTGCTATTTGGGATCATGATCTTTAGAAATGCTGATATAAAGACTTTTTTTTTGGACAACGAATTAATTTTATTAAACTAAAAACCGAAGAAGCTTAGGTGCATACAACCGGAAGTAAGATCAACGGTGATAAAATTACAGTAGAGTAGAGCGATACAATGAAAGATAGGAGCATTAAGGGGCGAGACTTGCTCAGCAAAGTGAAAAAACTTGTGGAGAAGCTTCACACATAACCCGAAAGCTGTTGCTCGAAAGAGCATCACATAGTCGAGAAAAGACCCGACGTTAGTACACCCAAATGGTTGGGTTTGAGAACAGACTTCAAGCACCATCATTTGTAGTTGAAGCTGAGCGGAGGAGGATTGTTGTCCGTGTTGGCTAACTCTAACTTCCGTCACTTGTGGTCGAAGCTGAATGGAGGAGGATTGTGGCCAGTGTTGGCTACCTCTAACTCCCGTCCCTTGTGGTCGAAACTGAGTGGAGGAGGATTGTTGCCATCGATAGTTACTTTTAATTCCTAAACATGAAACAAAGGATCTAATAAAGAAGAACCAACTATCTAAATAACCTGATGGGCTGGGAAGTGGGCCATCAATGATTAAGAGTAGATGGTTTATCTCAAAAAACAGATTGGGCCAGGCCCATAAGATTAGCTCGGGAATAGTTGCAGAAATGATGTGGATAGTCGGAGCAGACGTGAAAACTTCATCAGAGCAATGGCGGTCGGCCGGAGACTCGCCGGCAGGAGTTCCTCCGGTAAGGGAAGAGAGACTTGTTGCCTGGAGCTTCGGAGTGGAAAGGCGGCGGAGGAGATCTGAGGATATATGGAGGAGGAATGGGAATGCCAGACTTAAAACAGACCACCGGGAGGTGGAGAGATCCAAGGCGGAGAGGAGAGATCAGGGGACACACAGAGAGAAGAGCAAAGGATGGGGGCGCCAACACAAAAGGAGGGTTCAGCGGATCTGGCGGTTCCGGAGGTTCTGGTGGCTGAGGGCGAGTCTATATTTATTATTGCTGATATAAAGACTAAGTTTTCTCTTTTTCTATCTATCTAAGATGTTGAGTACGTAGTCTATATTTACGCTCTCCTTTCTTTCTAATCACATGGTAACATTTGTATATATGTCGAGTTGTACATATTCATAATTTGCGTTTGCCACAATTAATTGCATGGTTTTCCTTTTGTATTTAACAAAAATCCAGTTTTATATATTAGTATATTAATTAGAAAAAGAATTTTTATTTTATTAAAAAAACATTAATTTGTATTTCGTTATTTTATGTAAAATAAATCAAAGTTTTTCCTTGACATCTTGTTATAAAATCTCATTAACATATTCTACAACGTGTTATTATATCATTTGTATAAGGCAAGGGATTTGCAATTTTTCACTTATTATTCTTTCTTCCTGACACCAAGAGTAAAAGCGTCCATGCATTCTTATTTTGGCATTTGCACCTACATTTTTTTCCCCAAAATAAATATTATTATTTTCTATCTACTTAGCCCATAAAAAGGATATGGTTTTATAACTATTTCCTATAAATACTTAAAATTATTTAACTTTATATATATAATCAATATTTATATATACATTGGTATCTAGAGTTTTGTTTTGTAGTACGGTATCTTCTTATATAAAAGACCACAACATATATCGACTATAAGATAGTTCAAAGCTAACAAAATATTAATGTTTTTTATTATTTTTATCATGAGTTTTTGAGACGAACTCCGTAATCTAACATGTCCGAAACCACATCATATAATATTGGTAAATTTTATTACTCAATTTTGTAACCTACAAACTTTACTCAATTTTGTGACCTATAAACTTTACCTAAGGTTAAACTGATTTCATTTAGCGTACATATGATATCTTCATAATATAGTTATGGTAAAAATGTGCAGATGATTGTATACCATAAATGTTTGGATAACTGTTCGTGTATTAGTTTATCATTGTAGGTGCCAGATTTTAGATGTATAACTATGTGAATATTTGAAATAAATTCAACAGACTATAATGGAAGTATCCTTGTTTCAGTAATTAATAGACTTAGAAATTATAAGTTTCCGAAACATTATATATATACGACGGCAAAGACTACTCAAAATATAGCATATTTCGAATTTGAGTCATATGAGGAGACTCTAATTATACACATTTTAAGTTTAATATCATATTGATGATTGAACGAATAATATAATATTTTACAACAAATCATATCAAATGGAAATATGCAGAAAAAGATGTTTGGAATGCCTGATATGATCATCATATTATTATGTTCTCTAGAACATCTATATAATAAAAAAAACCTAAAAGCTAAATAAACGGCTTTGAAGGTTGCATTATTCTAAGGTACTTATTCTTCTAATCAATTATTATTACCTGGACGTTGATTACAAAATTTCCCAACAATCAAAATGTCAGCTTTTTATAACTTCTTTGGTAAAGCTAAAAAAATGAATAATGTATTGTCGGAACAAAACATATAAAATTAAGGTTTTGCACATAGGATATACTTTCCTTACTATATATATCGGACTCCACTATCCAATATCTTTCACAAAGACAATTATTGAGAGCATCCTTGAAATGGCAAGCAAGGAAAAGGTTAAGTTTTTAAATTAAAAGTTTTTCCAAAAAGTTCATTCTGTTTTTCAAAGGTTATGTTTAATTTTATTCTGAGATATTCGAACTTACTCAATTGCATTTTAGTTCTCACTGTTTGCATAGTTTGTTTTTTGGCTTAGTGACTGCAATTTTTATCGAGCAGATAATACCACAAAAATAACTTTAGTTCCAAATATACTATTACTTTGCAAAAGTCTAAAAAAATACCCCCAAATTTAGGTCTATCAACAAATGTTTTGTTTTTCAATATTAATTAATATGCAGATTTGAATTCGGGTGGTAAAACAACAATAATATTTCCACAAACCATTAAGCTATATATCAAAGTAAATTATTAAAAAGTTTTAGATCTAAATATACCACATCTTTGTTAAAATTCCAAAAGCATTGCAAGATTTAGGTTCATGGAGCCGTGAACATATTGCATTCATCGTTTTAGCAAAAAAAAAAAACATATTGCATTCATCAACTATACGTTAATCTTAATTAATTATAGAGAAGTCATTTCAATATATAGGTTCTTCTTTCAACCTGTCTACTCAAGAAAATTAATTAATGGATAGTGACGGATTCTAATTACAGTTAATCATTAAAGTTTATAGCCTTTTTTAGACAACAAAAAGAAAAGAGACGTATATTGTGACAAAAAAAAAAAAAATGGGATCCATTTTGAACCATTCAATATAACAGTTTTTTTCTAGACATATATTCTAATCAACTAGCTACTTGTATTACAATATTACGTACACTTAGTGCTCGGAAGACAGAAGAAGAGATTCTTTTGATTTGGGTCGCAAAAGGAAATGCAATGAGTAAAGTCACATTGTTTGATTAATACAATAAGACTCGAAGGCAAAATTATTCAAAGTGTTGGGTATCTTAATATGTATCACCAAATATAAAAAAATCCAATAAGTACTGATAGTGGAAAAAAAGAAAAGCGAAACAACCACAATAGGTCAGGATTAATTTATGCTTATAATCGGAAGAATGTTTTAATTTGCACTGGAGAAAAGGAATATTGAATAATATTTTCAAATCAACAAACCTATATTCAAAAATAGAAAGGTACGTGGTTTCCATTGGCTACTAGTCCAATACTGATTTATTTTTCAAAAATTTCCACACTGATTTAGAAAAGAAAAAAAGTTGAGAATTTTGTACAAGTATTCATATATGGAGCTCTCTCTCTCACACACACACACAGATAGAGATTAAGAAAAGAGGATCAAAGACAAATAACCCTAAACTCACCCCACAAAATAAAGGGTTCACTAAAAGATAATTAAACACAGCAATACTTACTAGTAACCATATATGCATATATGGAGTATTTTTTATATGATTAGTTTATTACTTAATAATTATACAGTCCTTGAAGATCCCAATCCTGTGATAATGAGCCAGGAATCATCTCATAATCACATTCTGACAATTGAGGTGGATAAACCCAAAAGTCTGCCGAGTCAGAGAATATGAACTCGTTACCGAGCTGAGTCGAACCGTCATAAGTCGATCCCAAACTCGGCAGCTCTACGATCTCCCCTAGCTCCTCCGAGCCGGTCCCAGAGGAAGACACTAGAGACTCCAGCGAAGAAGAAGACTGTGAGGACGAAAACGTAAAAGACAAAGAAGAAGGAGATGACTGTGAGGTCGTCGTGGCGATCTCCATGTGTGCGGCTTTGAGAGCTGCGGCTTGGATGTCACGAGGGCTAAGCGAGCTTGGCCGTGGGAAAGAGCCGGCGAGGTCAGGGAAGTTGAGTATCGCGGATGTTCCTTTGATGCTCAGAGCGGCTACGTCGTGTGCACGCGCCGCCATCTCCGGCGAAGGAAACGTTCCGAGCCATATACGAGATTTCTTCCTCGGCTCTCTTATCTCCGACACCCATTTTCCCCAGTTCCTCTTTCGGACACCTCGGTAAACCGGATGCTTACCGGAATCTCTAACCGGTTTCGTCTTATCTCCCTTGCTCTCTTGACTCACTGAGTTAGTTGCCGAGTTCTTGGACGTACTCTCTAAAGCTATCATTGGTGACCTTACTTTTAAGAAGAGCCTTTATACCAAAAACACCAATGGCTGCATATTAACCATTGTATTTTTATTTTATTTTTTTGGATTTGGAGGTTTTGGGTAGTAAAAAGGAATGAAGTTTAAGAAAAAAGTTTGAGAATTTGATAAAAACGTATTTTGGAATGAAAGTGAGAGACAAGAGTTTAATGAGCATCTGTCTACATTTATCAATCACTCCCTCATTTATATGCAACAATTGTTTTGGGGGAAGGAGGTGGTGGGGTGTGGTAGGGGTAAAGGGAGATATGGGACAAAATATTGCACTAAGTCTAGTGAGTAAAAGTAAAAAGGACCCACGGGCTAAATTTGATTTTTATGCTCTTAAAAGACCCGTACATATTTTTATTAATCATGACAACAGCATAAATCCATATTTGCCTTTAACCAAAAAAAAAAGTTTACTTAACACAAAACAAGGTCCATATTTTTGCTTGTTTCTTCCGATTTTTTTTTTGTTTGTTTACTACTGAGAGAGTGAGAGATGTGTTTTAATCCATATTTATGTTTACTATTGAACAAAATAAAGTTGTGTGATCTAAAGATGATGAGAAAGTTATGATGAATACCATCTTTTCTTTTCTACATTTTCATGCTACTATTTTTTATTGTTATTTATATCAAATCAAGTTTTCAGGTTTTAATATTACTTAAAAAATAGTTATCTAATAAATAGTAAAAAAGCATAACAATCAAATGATCGAAGCGAAAATATCTTACTTTATTTAATAGAGTATCTACAAAATTACAACTCAATGTTATAGATTTTTTTAACTAAAATTTCATATATTTTAGTTATATTTCGTGTATAATATGTAATAAAATTAATTTTTAGAAACGTAAAAAATTTAATAAATATTATAAATAATAAAATATAGCATAATTACGTTATTAAAATATGAACCACCTATATGTTAAGATTTTATCATACAAAGATAGAAAACATATTTCATTAATCTATTAAAATCATATTTTTAGCATTTTATAATTATTCATTCGGTTTAGAAATCATGTTTAGTTAAAGTGGTTATGTTGTTTTATAATTATTTTATAATAGTTATGTTGTTCAATCCGAAATCGGTTTTTTTTTTTCGGTTCAGTTTTAGTTTTTTGGTTATAAAAATGAATCCATTTAATTTAAACTGTATTAAGATATGGTTCGGTTTTCATATCAGTTATTTTGGTTTGATTCGAATCGAATCAGTTCGGTTAATTCAGATTGAACACTCCTAAAATACTATTATGATATTTTATTACTCAGCCATAGTATTTTTTTTTCTATTATTTTAAAAGATTGTGATTTTGAAACTAAAGAGAAATTGAAGAAAAAAAATAAAGAAAAATAAAGGCGGAAGTAATCCAATTACGTAAAAGAGTAGGGATCTAATATACAATTAATGATCTCTTTCTGACTCCTGAAAGCAAACTATTGTTCTCTTTAGAATAAATATTAATATATAAATAAATAAAAGTTTCCCTTTATAATTCAAGACAACATCGATATGACGAGATATATTTATTTTTTGTAGTGTCGACTGAATAAATCTTTTATTTATAATACATGATTGCGACTTTTTTATTAGATTTTTATGAATTTTCTTCTTCGTGTTGAAAATGGTGTGTCAGCTGTTTTTAATTATTTTAAGTTTCAACTCAAACTAACTGTTCAATTATCCCTTATCGTGATCTCAATGCATCATCATGTTTGTCACTACAGAAACATTATCTATATATAAAAATTAATTACTTATTTTTTTTATTTTCAAGCAAGCATATATGTTAATATGTATATGCTTATGAGGTTTTCCTATAAGATACAATAAAGAGGATTCAGATGAACTTTAAGTTGAAAACGTAGATTCGAGATTGTTAAGCTTCAAAGTCTTAAAGATTTTCCGCATGCACGTTTTCATCCAAGAGATCCTTGCATCTTTTATTCCGTTTGGCCGACCTATGACCTATCTAAAGAGAGAAATTATATATGTCTTAAACAAGTATTTAAGAAAAAAAATGATCTAACACACCAAAATAGTAAATTACAGTTTATATAATTGTAGTCAATTGCTTGACATTCTCTGATTTTTTTAACGATTTTGAAGGTTCGATCTGGTGTGTAGCATTAGCATCCATGTAAAACTAATTAAACAATATAGAAAATCCACAAACCAAAATTTTGTTATATTAATAATAAACCGGAGGGTTAGAACCCAAAACCAAATTGTTCAAAATAAACCTTTTTCACACATGTGAAATCAAACCTCTAAACTTTGTTCGTGGGTCGTGGCAGCCTGGCAGGGGGTTAGCTTTGAGAATGATTCCAAATGACAACTTATTCGCTTTTTCCATAATTCTTTGTTTCAAATATCTCTATATATTTAATTTATTCCGAATAACTTTTATATGTTTTGGAACTAGTCTAACATAAACATCCAAATCAAATACCTATTTGAATATGAACATGTATACTAATTCAAGTAGCAGCAACGAACGACGTTTTGCGTTGCTTAACCGCATGTTCAATACGCATACATGCATTTTAAAATTGCTATTAATACTTCTATTTTTAACTAATTAAATAAAGATAATTTATATATATGGTTGTGGCAACTGGCAATCAAAGTTCTAAAAGTTGTTACTCATTTGGTGGATGGCCAAATAGTGATCAAACCGACATGTTAATGTTTTCTAGTATTTGATGGTTCTATATGATCCTAATCACAATGCATGGTTTTGCAACGGTAATACTGAGGGATCGATCACACAAAAAATAGTTCTCAAACACTTATAAAGCTGGTCAACGTATCTAATAAGTTCAACAAATTGGGGACATAATTAATGTTCAGATTCTTTCAGACCAACAAAAAAAAGTTAATGTTCAGATTCTAAGAATTTATTTGTGTTCTCCACGTACGTACCTTCCTAAGTAGAACTGCATCCAAAATGAGCTATTTGAGGATGCGACCTATGGTAGATTCTGTGTATAAAGAGAGTTCAAACATCTAATTTTATAGCTAGCTATTCTTGTGTTCTAATCAGCTACCAGACAAAACCATAATCTCCTAGATCTCTCTGTAGCTAGAGATATATTCATGTGGAAAAATATTAATATTTTTATTTTTTTGAAAAGATATCAATATTAATATGTTAAGATTTAAACTCTGCTGTTCCTAAAAAAGTTCGTAATAATTCCTCAATTTATTCCACGTCCTAATTGGTGACCATAGTCTTAAGATAATACACGTACGTACCTTGATGCTATGAAACACCAAAGAGATCATGCCCAAAAGCCCAAAACAATGATTTTAAAGTAAAATAAAGTAATTTCATCAAACCATCAAATCAAACCAAAGCAAAAGAAAAGAAAAATCTCCTTAACCATAATAAACTATATATATTCAATAGTTCACTAGTCATTTTACATGCTCTTGGTACTCAAGAGAATTAATGAACTACTAACCAAATTTCATATCGAATCATTCCAAATTCTAACTATCATCAGTCATTAGTGATTAGGGAAATAAATTAACAAGCTTTGTTGTGGATGAATTTTCAGTTTTTGGATAAGATAAATCACATATCGACATGTGGATGCCTCGTCACCACCTCTCTGGGAGCTCTTAAATAGAGTATGTGATGGGTTTTGAGAGCCAGGCTTTTTGTGTGAATTCCCATATATGTAAACACGAATTCGTATGAAAATTAAGAGAACAAAGTATAATTGAGACAAACATTGTTTTTTTTTTGTCAAAATTTTACTATTAACTGCGAAAATAATGTTTACAGACCCTTATGATTCATCGATACAAAAGGTTGTCTAACTTCTTTTTTTTTTGCTAAAGAAAAGGTTGTGCAACCCAATGCTAACGTAATACATTTTTGTTTGTGATTTAAAAATCGTTAGCCTCCGTGTGTTTGTTCCATTGTTAGAATATGTTGTGTTTTAAAATAACACCTCCGTTTTTTTAGATGAGGCTATTAGATTGGATTTTGGTTAGAAATTTTATTTTGTTTATAGATAATAGTATAGTTCTGAAAATATATAATAGTGAGGTTGTGTAGCTCATTATTACGGAAAAATATGAGAAAACAAAAAAAAAAAAACAAAGAAGGGGAGAAAAAGGCATTTTTTGTGTCGACGGGGAGAACATTGGGAAAAGTACCTACCAAGTTGTATGATTTTAATTGCTACAAAAAAAAAGTGGTCCTCTTTAACAAAAAAAAAAAAAAAAAAGTGGACCAAGAGACATCTGGAAATGTAGGACATGCCCCATAAGTTTTGCTTTTCGTAGGAGAGAGTATAAGGAGGAGGTAGTCAACGAAACGCGCGTATGGTTGTCGTTTTGGACCCACTTATACAATTACACGCAAATATATGTGTATATATGCATGCAACAGTACCTCTCAATTATTGCAATTTGTCCAAATTATTCTACAGAAATTCACCGACCGGTGTTATTGTTTGTCGATATGGAAGAATCATATAATAACATTTTAAAAAAACAAAAATATTAGCGACTTTTAATTTAAACAGAATAAATTTTTTTTTCAATCACCGTTATATTTTATTGATTTCTTAGCACATACAATTGTCTAACTATTACAATGGGTTTTAGAGTTAGGGGCAGAGCACAAAAAAGGACTAATTGTCGACAATATTATTCAATGAACAGTTTCCATTTATGTTTCTACGAAATTATTCAAATTTGGACCACCAATGTCTAAATCTTGTAGTACTGGATTGCTTTTTAAAATGTTGTATGGATGTCTGTGTGGATCTTTTTGATAAATGATGTCTCTATGGTTGATTGTAGAAATATAAGTGATAACGACTGAGCATCATCTTTCACAATGTATAACAAATTAGCAGTAATTTAAAGACATCATTACTAATTGTAGCGTCGTCTAAAGTAATGTTTGAATTTCAGTCCGTAATGATGATTTGAAAAAGGAAAATTGGTTTTCCAATGCGCGAGTCATAATTATTATCTTTTAGGATTCAACTTATACACTAGCATACAATGTTGAAAACGAACCATCCAAATTATACTTGGCTCAGTTTATCAGTAATGATATATAATCTAATTGGCGGGTTAAAAATCACTCTATAAATTGTTTTCATAATCGATCACGCTAAGTTGGAACCGCATGCCACCCTTCCCATTTCATGCGGTTCCAATATATTTTCTAAAACAAGAATGTTTCAATATATTGTTTCCCATTCCCACTTCATCTTCTCTACAACAAGAATGTTTCCATGTTTATAGGGCTACTCAAAAATGACAAAACTGGTTAAATCAATTTCTTGGCAAAAATGTTATTAGATTTTAAAATACGATATTGAGTAAAATGGTATTTGCCATAACAATACAGTTAGTCATGGTTTTCTTGCCATTGGCCGGTGACATATATACTTCCATGCGGCCAGTTCAATAAAGCAGTACAATTTTGTTCTTGCCAAACTATTTCGGCACGTCTATAGGTCTAGAGATTTATCTGTAATAATGAAATCAGCGGGATATTGTCACCTTATTCAATTCTGGAACCAAAAGTGGCTAATTATTTGATGACTCGATTATTTTAAACAACGAGTTTCATATGGTACGTCAAATGTTACTGAAAGTTCATAGAGAGCAGCATACGAATTATGGAAACACAACATGACCACTGATCATCGCCAAATGAATTTTTATTTGTTAAATATTGCCAAATGAAGTTCAGTTTGCTATTCTCTCTCTTTTTTTTTTTTTTTTTTCAACTATTGCGTTTGGTGGATGTGTTTGACTAGCCTATCATATTCATTTAAGATATAACTAGGTGAGGATGAAAAATCTATAAATAATTTTATTAAAGATGATTTTGAAATTGTTTAAAATAAAAATAATTTAATCAGTTTTATATATATGTGAATAATATAATTTAATATTTAAACTTTTTGACATAATATTTTTAACTTGTTTTCAAGTTTAAATATTTATATTATTTGGTTTTGGTTCTATTAACAAACCATATAAACAAACAAAATATTTATAAATATAGATATATATTAAAATCACACATATCAAAGTATTTTTTTATTGTAACCTAAATTATATTTTTAATTTGTTATAATTTTTTTATATTAAAATCACACATATCGAAGTCTTTTTTATTGTAAACATATTTTCTGCTTAATCAAAAAAAAATATTGTGTATATCATAAACTGTGTATAAATTATATTTCATTAAATAATATTTTTTTAAACTATTGTTTTATTCATTTTTTAAAAATGTATTGTGTAATATGATGTATATCATAAATCATCACATAACCTAAAATTCGATTTTAAATAATCCAAAAATTAAAACATAATTTTTTGGTTATATTAAAAGTAATAAATGGATAAAGGCATATAATGTAATTAGTCTAATCAAAAAAAGAAATATGTATTAAAATAATGAGAGAATAAGTGTGGTGATGACACATCAGCAAAATGACACCACTGTAAATATTTTAAAAAATAAATTTACTCTTTAAAAATGTTTCTCAATTAATATATAGGGAATTTTGTGACCTATTTAAGGTTAAGATTGCGATTGTGAA
The DNA here is from genome assembly GCA_020283515.1 of Alliaria petiolata. Taxonomy (NCBI): domain Eukaryota; kingdom Viridiplantae; phylum Streptophyta; class Magnoliopsida; order Brassicales; family Brassicaceae; genus Alliaria; species Alliaria petiolata. The sequence continues at coordinate 24,018,855 of JAHZTW010000005.1, read as the reverse complement.
TTATGAGCCCCACAAAATGTGCTACAGTTTTATTACAGTTGCTTTATATTAGTCATAACAAAATATTATACCGCGCGGTGCAGTTTTATTACGGTTTGTTGTGAGTTATTTTTGGACGGCATGCCAACCATTCAAAATACTGCTGCATTACAAAGTATATTAATTTAATAGTTATCAATCACAAAATTAATACAAAAATGTTATTAAGAGTTTTTTTTAATTATTTTATAACTGTTAAAATAATTATAATTATATTTTTTTTGAAAAAAAGCTTAAAAAAAATGTTATAGTTACCAATCTTTTACTAGTTTTTATAGTTTTTTTAATTATTCTATAACGCTAAAAATTTTGTACTGATTTAAGTGACAATCAGACCAATGTATCTACAGAATTTATACTGAACATATCAAAAGTTAACCGTGGTACTTACTCATACCGTATTTTATTGATCAATGTTCAGTCCTAAACTTATTTTCCAAATTCCGTCCGGTTCGGTTTGTTCCACGCTGCGTTGTATATATATAAACAAGTATATTTTTTATGGATATGTTTGGTGAAAAGTTAAAAACACTGAAAAGTTGGAAATGATAAGGTTTATGTAAGAGACAGACAAAACATATGAAAAAGAAACATGTCTCCAGTCACGTCAAGCATCACCGTCTCCATTTATTGCCCTTTTCCCTGTTAATTTTTTTTCCCAAGAAGGTTTATTAACTTATAAATAAAAGAATATAGGAAGATAACTCTAGAGACAGAGATTGGTTTTCTGAACATGGCAGTCTCAGTTCTGCTCCTTGTTTCTCACATGCCTCTGCTTGGCTCCTGATTGAAACAAACTACATACTGTATCAGTAATTATTCATACCGGTTCAGCTTCATACCGGTTCAGTCTACTCAATCATAGCCGGTCAAACCCGGATTCACATGTCATTGTAAAAATATCCAAAATCTACTACTACTTATTTGATAATAATCTGATTTCCATCAAGAAAACTAGATTATCAAAAATAAATGAGGCCAGTCGGTTTTGTGATACGGTTTTGTAAACCGAGTTTCTTCAGAAAATTTATCTGTAAAAAAAAAATGTACAATGAATTTGTTGAACCAAACTTCTAAACAGAAACCTGAAAAACTCGGTTAAACCAAATCGAATGAAGAATCATGTGAAACAGATCATACTTCTCTGGCTTCACATGCCATAGAAAATGCTTCTGCACTTTCTTCACCCTCATCTGCATCTGCAGGTACCGGCGTCTCGGTATCGACATCAGAATCTTCTTCAGTTTCGGGACATCTTTCTCCGGCACGAAAAGCGCAAACGATTCCCAGTTCAAAGCCTCGAAAAAGGGCGGCACTAAGTTATCAGATATGATGACCGGAACACAGTCATAGAAAATGGCCTCCACCACTCTCGGGCTGTTCACTTCATAGCCTTTGGCTCATATGCAGTACTTGCTCGTCTTCATGAACTGCAGGTAGTTCTTGTTTCCTTTTGTCCGCGGAAGTTTCCCGAAGATTTTCAAGTCGGGATCTTTGTTGTTGCCCCAGTATGAGAGTAGGATTGGCCTGAGATACCCGTGATCTGGTTTTCCAGCAAAGAAAGCAAGTATTGGCCTTTTGGACGCAGATTTTCCACCGAGGTTACTCAGGGGTTTCTTGGGATCTCTGACGAATGTCTCAGGCAAAGATGTGTCCTTCCCAAAGACGAAGCCTTCTTTGACATCCGAGTTGCACAACGCCCTTATGCTCTTCGAGAAATGCTTCCCCGTCTCCGTTGGAGCCTGAAAAATGTTACAAAACGACACACATTTATCAGAGAAAATATGATCCTAAAGATTACAACTTCGTAGAGAAATGTCACAAAAGACCACACGTTTTCAGAAAATGATATTTTTTTATAAAACGATCTCAAAGACTGCATCCATATATAACTTGGTAGAGGAATCAGAAATGTCACGAAAGATTCTCACGACAGAGAGGAGAAGACGTTACCCAGTCATGGCAGGCGGCAAGGAAATGATCGGCCCCGGAAGTTCGATTCCAGAAAGGGTATTTTGCGGAAATGAAGTCTATATAGTCTTTCAGATACTTGATGAGGTTGCGGTGACTGTGGGAGTCCTGTACATACAGAGTCACCTCTAGCATCCGTGAACTGAAGGGTAAATAGAAAAGATGAGCTTTCGAAGCGTCCTTTGTTACAAATCTGTTGTTGTTGGATTCAATAAGTTTCATAAACCAGCCTTCGGATGCATATATCCCTCTGAGTATTGGGTTGTGCATTATAGGTCTATCTCCTTCTTTGTAAACGTAAACCTTCAACATCTTCTCCATCAACTCATAGCTCCTGAGGAATCCAATATCAACTCGAATCAGTATATCAGTATATGAGCTTTGATGCAGCTTCAAGAAAAAGAAAAAAGCAATATCAACCGTTTGAATGTGGAAACATTGCGATAAAGAGGAGCGTAGAGGAGAGGGTCTTTGCCATCGATCGGTGCATTCTCAATCTCGTGTTTTGCTTGTAGAAGCTCCAGGTCAGGTTTAGTAACCCATTTTGGTTTCTGAAAAGCAAAAAAAAACAAGAAGATGAAACATTTTTGCTACTGCTACTTCTCAAGTAAGAAGAATGTATCATCATATCAAGATCATGGTGAACCTTTGCTAGGCGATTAAGGGAAATACGGTTTTCACGCAGCTTCTTGCTCATCTCGGATATTGACATCACTCCGGAATCAGGCATTCTCGCGTTCTCCTTCATGTCAGGAACAAATCTCACAGAAGGGGAAGCATCACCAACATCTCTTTTAGTTGACTTCCTTTCCGGTACCTGGCTATCGGTAGCGTTTTCCTTTACCGGAGACGGGTTTAAACCAGGTAATGCAGCCGGGGGATCTGCACTAGCGGCAGGCGCGGTTGCGGTTGCGTTTTCCTTTACCGTAGACGGGTTTAAACCAGGTAATGGAGGCGGCAATGCAGCGGTAGTAGGCGCAACGGCGGGAGCAGTCGCATTTCCCCTGCTATCAAATATCTGATCAACCTCAACTTCTTCATCGCCTCCCTCGGAATCTGTCAAAGTGGAATTCTTTTGGGGAAAGCTCGGCGCCATAGCTGGAGTCAAGTTACCATTCCGATGCTCGCCGTCTCCTGTAAGCGAAGTCGAGTTTCTTGAGATGGGAATCTTGGTGGAAGAGAAGAGGGAGGAGATAGCGTATGGTAGCTCGATGTATTGAAAGGTGACGATGAGAGCGAATGTGAGTCCCAATAGCCATAGAAGCCGTCTGCTTTCTACCTTCCATAGCCATGGAAGCTCAGGCCTCATCTTTCAGGCCCTGAAGTTACCTGTCACGCTTAAAAGTTTCAATCTTTACGATCGACAAATCATATGAATCAATCTAATGTGGTCAACGCCTGAACCCAATTTATCAAATTCGATCAAAAACACATAGAAATTGTGAATTATAGAGCTAACTTGAAGCAATTTACAGAGCAAAGTCTAGGAATACAGAGCGTTGTTACTCAAAAGTATCGATCTTTAAGAAGAACAATCATAATTCAATGTGATTTTGGAATGTGATATGGTCAACGTCTGAAGTCTGAGCTCACTTAGCGAATGTGATTTGACATAAAATAAAAAACCATTAAAGTTGTAAATTTCAGAGCTCAAAATGAAGCAATTTACTGAGAAAATCCTAAAAACTTAAGTGCTGTCACCAAAAAAAATTCAAAGACTTCTTTTCTTTTCTTTTCTTTTCCCAGGAAAAATAATATCTGTAATCATTTCTCCTGAATAATCATCCGAATCATTGTTTTGGCTTTTCATCATCTCTTTAGAAAACATCATTGCATGCAATATGTTAAAGCTGATACATATGATTATCAAATAATTTTATGCTCTCTGCCTCACCAAGAACAGAGAGAAAGAGAGAGAGAGAGAGAATCTGAAAAGACTTACAAGTTGAGAAGTCGATATCGGAAGTCAAACGAAGATCAAAAGAGGAATTGGAATTCTGTTAGATTTAAACTGATCGGGCTTCTGGTCACCACGAGACTCACCAACAAACAATAAACCCCCAAACAAAGACGCAGGAGATGAAAACAGTTTCTCGAGAAAATTTGATTCTTGTCAGATTTTCTTCCTTATGTGTCTCGTAACTTTGCTGATTCTCTCTGCTATGCGATTTTGTCGCTGTTTACGAGAAACCCAACGGACCCTTTGGAATCAAGAACCCATTTAGAGTATTAGAAAAGAAAAAAGAAAAAGAAAAAAAAGGGTACATGGGTAATTTCAGAATTTGGTAGGAAGATTTTTGAGTTTGAGCCGCCACGCTTTTGCTTCTTCTTCTTCTTTCACAAAAGATTCTTCTCTTTTACTTTTCTCTGAGTTAAGCTCGGTTGGCTTTTTCTGCGTTATGAAACGATTCTGAGTAATCCACGGAGACACAGAAATCTTAAAATAAGTGAAGAAATACGTTTTTGGATTTTATATACATCGATAAATTGGGCTGAATCCAATTAATGTAGTTTGACTCGGTTTAGTTTCTTTCGATTGAACTTTTATCTAAACACCAAACCCAACCCAAACCAAACCAAAATATTAAGCTTCTTTCGAATTGATTAATAAATCTGCTACGAATACAAACGGTATCTAAGCTAAACCGAAATTTTCGTTGTATTCTTCCATCAACCCAACAATCCAAATATGAGAAAAATCTGATTAAATTGAACCAAACCAAACCGAATTGGACCCAAATATTTCCAATACACACTACTCTGTTTTTCCTTTTTTTATATCATTGTTCAGTGACGCCTGTCGACTGTCGTATTCGTAAGTCGTAACAGTAAACGTACGAGTAATTTTATTTTTAGGGAATACATATTGTATGGACAGAACTACCCTTGCAATCTTCGTACTATTATCGAGAATGACACACATGCATTGAAATCGTTGACATTTTTTTATTAATAACCTTTGCAAGCAAAAATGAGATGCTACTACCAAGGTTGCTTGCATGTTGCGCCAATTAATATTTACATCCAACTAATTTTATCGAGATACGAACACTGTAATTGATTATTTCAGGACAAAACAAAACCAAGATACTAGTTGATACCGGAAGTAAAAAGATTATAGAATATACTACTATATAACACACCAAATGGTTTTTGACTTCTCGTAACACCAACTCTATTACAAGCTACAAAACAGATTACCAAAGGAATATTCCACAACTGACGGCTGTCTGAATCTAATTATTGTGTAAATATTGTATATTTATTTGTTAGTGACTTTATAAATATGAATGTAGACAAGATCGTGTTTGACAAGTGACATCAGATATACATTTAAAATACATATTGTACCAACATTATCAAAAGATTTTTTTGTTCGTTTTTTTATAAAATGTTTTACAAGTTATTATGCAAATTTTAATGTTATTTGATATCGTTAACTATTTGAATTCTACAATCTTTTTTATGATTGGTTGAATTATATATTTAACTAATTACTAAATAATGTTTTGTTGAGATAATTAATTTCTTAATTTGCTCGGTTTTAGCTAAAAAAACGAGGGAGTATAATAAGTTTTAGCAAATTTGTGGAATACGAAAAATGTCATCTTTATCCCTCTAAAACTGTTACGAAAGAACAAAAAGTTTAGCCTTGTGAGACGCCATTAATCTTTGGCAGTTTATTACGACGTCGTTGACTAAACCTGCTGATTCTTTAAAACTTTTTTTCTCCAAAACGCTGTCGTTTATATGCCACAGAATCCGTTTTCGCTGCATTGCATTCGTTTCGCTCTCTGCAAATGGGCTTGTCGATGTCGACCTTTCTCGAAACCCAAATCGGCTACAAATGGGCTTGTCGATGCAGAACCATTGTTAACTATCATAAGGGTGATGCAGGGAAGTGTAGCTCAGAAACAGACCCTTGTGTCGGTTAGTTGATAGCTGAAAAGGTTTAAATTTTCTCTAGCGTCTTGGTTTCTAGGAAATGTTCGGAAGTTTATACAGACACCTCTCTCATTGATCAAGTCTCTTATACTTCTGTGGTGAATTGAAAAAGAAAGAAGGAATTTTACTGGTTCCAAACTTATTTAGTAGCTTCTGAGAAAATGTAATTAGTTAACCGTTTCGTTTGGTACGGTTCAAAAACAAACGAAATCGGGTTGTATTTTGAACAAATTTGTCTGAATGAATCGAATTCGTGTTTCTTGTTTTGTGCCATTGCTTGCTCAAAGAGATCTTGTAGGTGGATTTATTGTTGTTCGTTACTTGTTTCATAACTTTCACGCTTTGTACAACCTTCTCAGAATAATAATATAATCTTATCAAGGATCTTTTATTTGCTATACCAAACCAAAACCTCATTGGTTTAACAATCTCTCTTCAGTTTGCTTTGGTTTTCCTCATTCGGTCACATGATTTGGAAGAGGAGAATCATTAGCTACTTTGTTAGTTCAGCTGACAAAACTATGATCATGATATATGGACGACTTGTGAAGAATTAGAATAATCATAAAAAAATCGTTATTGTGTATAGAAAACGCTAAATTGTCAGGAGACATGAATGATCTATCGCTTCACGATTTAACGTGCCAATTTTTTTATATGCGCATGGGAACCCATTTTTCGGCATTTCTACGTTAACTTCCACTTCTTTTTTTTTTGGTAGACGAAGATATATATAATTGAAATTTTATACTCACAAACTAATCACAACTTCTACGGGGAACAATTAATGTGATTTTTTATCCTGCCAAAGATTTCCACGTAATCAAGAATGATGTTTGAACTTGAAAATAAGATTTAGATTTAATTAAATATATAAAAAAATACTATATGTTTTTGATATGATTGTATGAATATATAGAGCTTCACAAGTAAATGGACTTTTGTTGTTGTCGGATACATGTGCTTAAGGTACATGAGCGTTCATGAAAACGACTCTCTCTCTCTCTCTCTCTCTATGTGCATGAGAGGCATGTGACCACCGCAAACTAAGCCTCAACTGATTTTTTTCTTAATTATCATGATTTCGTAATAGTCCAAACACCACTTGGTTATAAAACTAATTCATGTTAGTGTTTAGCAGTGTCTACTAGAATATAATAGAAATCTCGACACTTGCCAAATTTCAATTTGCAAAAACCAATGGAATTTTTGCATGTCCCCAATTTTAGTGTGTTTTTAAGAATAATAATTTGAGTTTATATATTTATTTCTTAAAAAACCCAAATAAATAAATTAAGAACCTCTAAATTTACGAATCAGTAAACTTGAAAAAAAAACTATTTTAAACAAAAAGGAACAGCAAGATACTATGGATTAGTGCTGCATCGGTTAGTGCTGCATCGGATCGTGAGAGCAGAAAATTAAATGATTTCATCCCGAGATGTTTATTTATCAATTATTTACTTAATACTCTTTTCCTGTTGTCGTTTTGTATTGTTGGGAATTTAGTAGTTTTACTTTTAACCATGCATATATTATAAGAATCGCATGAAACAAATACGTATAATTAGTAGTACTAAATCATCAGATAGAAGAAGCTAACAGAACAGCTTACAAAATACCGTTCTATCTCTTGGTTTATTTTTAATTTTTTAAAAGAATTTGGATGATTGTTAATTTAGAAACAACCACAATATTTGCAAGACAGAAACTTTGAAATAACTATACTACAAAAGAGTAGAGGGACCTTGATCCTTGAGGTGACATATTACCAACACCGAGACACTCTCCCACCAATATTTCATCATTATGATTTTTTTCACATCTATCTTCTTGTATAGTTGTATATATTAAATATGATGTATATAGTCTAATTTGAAATAAACCTGTAATTCCTTTACAATCACTACGATTAGCAGTGTCTAGCTTACAAATTATATCACTTATTATCTTTTGTAATGGTAAAGTATAAGCATGCGTAAAAATAAATAAACATTTCGTATATCTAACATTAACTTCCATGATATAACAAGATCAACATAGAAACTAGATGCAGAAAAAAGTAGATTTAACCAAAGAAAAAACTAAAAAAATTCATTAATGTCAAGAAGAAAGCAACAAAAGCTTCTATCAAACTCCAAAACAACAAAAAAAAGAAGAAGACAAATTGTCATCATCATAATTAAGATTAGCAAAATTTGATCTAAGAAGACATCCCTAATTATTGGAGAAAAAAAGAAAGAAAGGGATCAATCAAATAAGCTGTCTGAAATCTGGGCCAACGTTGTGGTGGATCAAGTAATCATCACCGTCCGATGAGACGTCGAAAATCATGGCACTTTCCGTACCGTGATGGTGATGTATGAACTCTTGGTGGGCCTTCGTCATCTCCTTCTGCCGCCGGAGCTCCATAACTTTCCGATGAGAATTGGAATGCTTCGCCAGTACGAACGTCGGACTCGCGGCCGGCCGGTACTCCGGCACCAGACGCCCCGATTTGTACCTCACGCCGCAAGCGTTGCACAGCGTCTTCGGGCCCATTGGTCCCGTCCGCCACTGCGGCGTCTTATCCGTGGCGCAGTGGAGACACCGCCGCTCCTCTGTGCCGCCTGACTCCAGCGAGGATTCTTTCTTCCCCCGGAGTGCGTCGATGGCTTGCTTTTTTCCGAGCTGAGCCATGGACATCGGTGAAGTCGGTGGAGACAGGCGTTGGCTCGAGAGAATGGTTTCTCCGGTGAACGGATTGTCGTAAACAGCTTCCATGAGAAGCCCACGTGAGGCCCAATTGCACGCGGCGGCGCGTGAACGCTTGCTCCTGGCTTTGGCCGGCACAGAGACGTCAGTGGTGAAAATGGGACTGCTGCTGTTGGGGTTCTCCTGGCCGGATTCGGATTTTGGGTCGGGTCGGGTCTTGTAACCGGATATTAGCTGGAGCTTTTGTACATCTTCGGTCGAGAACGAGTCCTCCACGAAGTTCGACAGCCACTCCAGCTCAGCCAACTCATCACTCTGTGTTCCCCGAAACAACAAAACAAAAATTAAATTTTTCAAACCAATTGAATTCGACTAACCAATAAAACTCTCTTTAATTTTTCTGAAATTCAACAATTGCCTAACTTAACATACTAGTATCATTTACTATTTTATTTCCCAAAATTCAATAATTACCAAACAAACAAATCTCTCTCTCTCTCTTTTTTTTATCCAATCGTTTCTGAAAATTTTAACATAACATTATCAATTATTCTCTTTCCTAAAATTCAGTAATTACCAAAACAAACAAATATTTTTATTCCCTAATTATACAGTCGTTTGATTTAGCATACCGGTACGCAAAGGTCGCCGGAGAAGCTGGTGCCGTCTTGAACGTCACAGTGGAAACTGGGGAGACCGCCGACGGAGAAGGAGGAGGAGTTAGAGCTGTCGGCTACGGCGGTGGCTGTGTTGGTGGTGCCGTCGGAATCAGCAATGACATCGTTTTCGTCGTCATCATCGTTAGAGAAATCGACCAAGAGGTCATCGACGGCGAAACGATCGGCTGTGTGGAAGAATTCATGAGCTTCTTCTTCCATGAAATTAAAAGGGTTAATTTTCCGGTGGTGTTGAGACGGTGAACTCTCGCCGGAGCTCTTTAAAGAGAGAGAGAGAGAGAGAGGAGGAGAGAGTGGAGTGAGGGGAAATGTGAGTTTAAAAAGGAGTAAAGTTAGAGAAAGTTATGGTTTCTGTAGAAAGATAAAACTTTTATTTTTATTATTGCCCTTTATTTTATTTTATTTTATGTTATTTTTACTGCGCTTGAAGGGGACAAGAGAGACATGTAAATCGGAAGGTTTGACGAGGACAAAGGAGATTTTACTGGGAAATTTAAGCTTCCTATATTTTTTTTGCTTACACTAATTAATCTTCCTGTTTTAGTTTTTTTGTTTCTATTTTAAATTGTAATTATTATTGATATTTCTTAACTGGTAATTTTATTTTGTTTGCATACTTGTACAAACTACAACACACATGTTTAGCCACGTTTTTAATAGAACTCTATTTTAAATGTCTCTCAATGGAAAAAAAATTGTTTTTACGGATATTTTGATTTCGTTATACTTTTACAAAGGTTATTTTATATTGGTAAAACTTTTACAAGTGTATATACTCCAGATTCATATAATTCTATACAAAAATTATTGTCGAACTAATGATTGGTTTTAAAATTTATGAAAGGTAAATTAATTATGCTTAAATTTGCAGGAAAAGTAAAAAAAGTAAAAATTCGTTAGTTGACAAACAGAAAGGTGGGAAATATGTTTAACATAATAAAAGGATTAATGAATCAAACATGTGCAATTGTGGTATTAGTGGTGGGGACAACTTTACTAAAAGGGTCATAACGTTGCTTGAAATTTACAAAAAAGTACCCCTCACGTGCATGTGTTGGATGATGATCACGCCGTTGATTATCAATACTCTCGATATATAAGCGACAATACCATTAGGAGAAAGTTGAAACCGGTTCGGTTATGTCCACGTTATTTAGAATGTATCCAAAACCGGTGACTCAGTCCGGTTTTGGTAATGCATAAATGATAAAAAAAGTCATCAAATCATGTACATTCGAGGGTATCTTTGTAGTATTTTTAAGAAACCTATCTATGACCACCTCATGTTTTTATTTTTAAGAAACATACTCATTAAACATCATAAACTATGGACATTACATTGTTTATCCATCTCAGCAGTTGACAACAATCAATTGGAAGTACAGTAATTACATGTTACAAAGATGTTTCTTGCTTTAAATATTTTGCTACACATCAATAAGACTTCCAATTCATATTATTGACTGATGTTAGTAATCTCATACCGCAGAGAGATACAAATGCCTCAAAGAATTTCATCTATTAATTACTATTGTTTGTTTGTTAAAACAAAAAAAGAACTGTGATAGTTCGAACATTTGGCATATAATTTCTTTCAATATTCAGAATCTAGTACTATTCTTGATTGCTATTTTTAATCGCACAGTGATTTCTTGTTGCTATAAACTTTTAAAAGTAACGTGATAGAACCTAACACACCTCCTAATCACATTTGACTATGAAATCAATAATAACCTAAATGGGTGACCTAACAAATTAACAATGGTTTTAGCGCCCCCCCCCCCCACCCCCCTCCCCTCCAAAAAAAAATCAAACAAATTAACAATGACAAAAAAATAAATTAACAATCGAAAACGACTTAATTTTGTAATTTCAAGACATTCTATTGGCCGATTTGATTATTACCACATCGAACAATATTCCTCGGGACTTGTATAAGAATATTTTAAGAGTTGAAAAATCTTTTGCTATTGTTATCTTATCTACACGTTAACCCTTCTTCCTAATCCCATGTTAAATCTCTTTATTCCTTATTCGATTCCACTTTTAGGCACGACAATTAGAAAGAGTGACCGGTCTCAAACTCTCTCTTATTTTTACTCTTACTTTTAAATCTTATTAACCTAATAACTATTAATACAAATTGCGCCAGTCATAATAGAATCCAAGTCGGTTTCCTGAAAATCAGACATTGTAACTACTTCAAAAATTGGTGCATGCTTTTTTAAAACAAAACGAAATGAGAATTACTACTGTAATAACTGTAGCTAATAACTATAGCTAGTTAAAGAAGGAGATAAGTACTTGAAACGAAATCCATATACAATGAGCAACTGCCTGTAATGATAAATTGATAAGGTTCTTTACGTCTATGGTAGAAGAAAAACAAATGTTTTGAGTTTATAATGGGATGGTGTTGGAAAATAAAATAGTAAAATACAAATGATGGGTTGGTCTTGTCAGAAGAGCTCTTATATATATATATACTTGGTCAATTGACAAGAACGTTCATAAGCCCTAAATTAGCAAGTATCCAAGTTTATAACACTATTACATCTAAAATAAGAGAAGATAAAAAATGTCTAACTTACTGCTCGCATCTATAAACTGATCACTAACTGCGCATTAACAATTAATAACTAAAGAGGGTTCGATCTAATGTAACCACTTCTATATACAAATGTTTCCGATCAAAGCCTTAATTAAGTCTTTCTGAGAGAAGCGATGATGATTCACTAAAGGTTCCGTAGCTTTCACATGATTGTCTGCTTATTGCAGACACGTGTCTCGAGAAGACCCTGTTTCCGTGGGACCCAGCTTTTACTCTTACGCCAACCCCTACGCGCGCGCCTCCTTCGAAATAACGGATAAGGTTTTCTCTTCCTTTCTAGATAGAGAGGAGTATTCTTTTTTTCATTTTTCATCAGTGATCTCGCTTGAACCAGACTCTTGCTTCCAGTTATATATAACAGAATGCTATTAATCTATGTTATATTCCTCTATCTAGTGAATAAATGGTAACAGATCCTGAGAAAAGTGCGTAAAAGTGGCAAAAAAGTGCGTAAGAGTGCTGCTCCTCACGTGTCAAAAGCGAAAGACACGCGGTGCAACATTTAAAAATCAGGCTAAATGGGCCTAGCCCGCTCATGGCTCAGATAAGATGCTTCTTTGAAAGCAAGCAAATCCCAAAAGACTCTGCTTCTAGAGAACCGCGTTCCGTTTATAACGTGTAAAAACAGCGTGACGTCGGATTTGCTCTCGGGTTGCTCTGTGCTAAGGTGATATTGTTGGTGAATTGATCCATGGATCATTATTAGCTCGATTTCAATGATATATCTTAGCTGAATTTTGGAGTGGAAGGGTTCGTTAGGCTTTTGTTATCATCAAAGTGCTCCGAGATAAAGTTGATGAAGGATTCTCTAGGGTTATGTTATCCTCTAAGTGCTCAGTTCTATTGAACTTAATTTAATTGTTGTTGGTAAATTAGGTCTAATATTAGACAAATATTTGTATATACACATAACCATGTAGAGATCGATGAAGATGCATGTTAAGATTCGTTTTTCTTATCCGTTGATGTTAAAGCCTCTTTTCTTTACATGACTGATCCACAAATATATAATAGTGAGAAAAGAACGTTTGACTATACATTACACGGGGGAAAAACAAATACACTCGACTGAATTTTTTCCACTACATATAACTAACGTAATACGCACCCTTCTCCCTTTCTCTACACGTAGCTTTATATTTTCATATATAGTAACATTGTATAAGTAAACGTGAGTATACAAATAAACTAATTAACCAAGGTACGATCTTTTAGGTCCTTGGCGAAAGCAGGCATGCAGCTAGAGCTCCTAGCGAGACCACCTTTTTCAGGATTGGTAGACTTCGTGGCTCTAACCATCTTCTTAGACCTCTTCTTCAGAATCTCTTTAACCGCCTCGGCTTGGTACAGCGCCGGATAACTCCGGCCTAGTCTATTGAACCTGGCACACGCAGACATGTGTGCCTGCACTGCTTCCTCACGCCGCTTCTCCACCACCACTTCACTGTTGTTCATCTTCTCCATCTCTTCCTCCACCGCCTCTGCGCACAATCCGCAAATCAGCTTCCCTGAGAATTTTGAACGCACACGGCGTATATACTCAGGCGTGCACTCTTCAGACATGCCACAACACTCGCACTTTGCATCTTCCACTTCGGCTATCGCTGATAAGGACAACAAAGTGTTTGAGGTTGCGGTTGGAGTTGGTTCTTTTGTTAGAGTGCTGTCTATGGATATTTGGTGTGAGATATCCGAGAACGTGCGTTGAAGGCGGGCCATGGGAAGGATTGGTCTTTTTGGTGTTTTCCTGTTTTTGTTGTATATGTGATGTATATACGTTTATATGTTTGTTACTTGTTATGATTGATGCGTATTTATAGAGTTAAGAGAATAGTCTCGAGGGTTCTGTTCCCTTTTTACTTTTGTTTTCGTCCTGCCAATAAAAGCATGAACAATTTAGCTTTTATTTAATGTGCTATAAAAAGGATCAACTTCACATGCATATCTTGAACAACACGGTAAAGTCAATAAAAAGTCTCCCCTTTTGTTAGCGGGAAAGATAAGTGTATAATAATTAATTGATAAGAAAATTTGTAACCCAAATTTTTGTTTTCATCGTTTAAACTAAGGCTCCAGCTCTAATGTATTCAATTTTAGGAATGCGATAAAAGTGGGATAAAAATAAATATGATAATGTTACTTAGAAGGATATAATGAATATAAATAAGTGAAAGTAAATACATATCACTAAAATATATAATAAAAACATATCACTACAAATTATTTTAGTATATGGTATACGTCACAACTAAATACGTATCTCTAAATAAAAAACCAATCAACTATTTACATTTTGATCAATTTTTTTTTAAAAGTAAGAAAAGAACGCAAGCATAGAAAAGCTAAAAAAAACCATAAAAATATATATATTTCCTTTAATTGAATAAAAGATAATCAAGTTGCTCACCTATTCATTGGCATTTAAACGACGTGATACTTTATCAAAAGAAAAAAGATTTTTCTTTCACACCTATTTTGAGCAAAATCCAAGCTGAATGATTTTGGTGTTTTCTTAATTAACGAGATCACGCAGGATGATACTTTCATTATTCTCTATCCTAACCGGTTTGAATACGGCTATATAAAAAGTTCAGTTTCTTTTTTTTCAGAACTACTCAAATTTGAAAAACTCATCAATCGATACTGTATGTGTTTTCTTCTTCAAATCAAACTTAAAAATAGTAAAGTGAAAATACATGTCTTTTTTTTTGGTGCAACAGTGAATACTACTACATCCTAATAAAATCAAAAACTCAAGAGTCATCAAGACAATTAAAACATAAAAAAAATGTAAATTCCAAAGAAACAAGAAGACCAGTAGAAAGAGTATGAGAGACCCGATTGTCCGCGTTTTTTCTCCTCATCTTTGAATATTTCAGACATCGCAATTAAACTTGTTCGCCTACATAATCGGCGATTACTAATCACATTGTCCTCTTCTGGGTTTTGTTGATCCACTTTAATCTCTTCAAAGGAGATCACTTTCCCCCGTAAAAGCTTCATCATTTCTCTTCCCTGCCTTCTCTGCTTTGTTAGTCAGATCGGAAAATGGGCAGCAACACGACTCAGATCTCCGACGATTATGTCTCCGATAACAGATCCGGCGTCGGCGGCGGGATTTCTGATGTTTACGGTGAGGATAGCGCCACATTGGACCAGCTCGTCACCCCTTGGGTTACCTCCGTCGCCAGGTGATCCAAAATTGCTTTGTTAATTAAAGAATTTTTGGATTTATTTTTGTTTCCTTGTTGTTGAAGCAAGAGCCAGTTTCTGTGAAAGTTTTGTGAAAAATTGTTACTTTTGTCCTTATAGCTTTCTTACAATTTTTGTTTTTTGTTTGCAGTGGATATACTTTGATGCGGGACCCTCGCTACAACAAGGGACTTGCTTTCACTGATAAAGAGAGAGATGCTCATTACTTAAGTGGTCTTCTTCCTCCTGTTATTTTATCTCAGGATGTTCAGGTGATTCTGAGTTTGAAGATTATGATCTATTACAGCAAAATCTCTCCCTTTTTTTGAGGTTATTGCTGATTTCAGTTTGTGGCTAATAGGAGCGGAAGGTGATGCACAACCTCCGTCAGTACACGGTTCCTCTGCAGCGTTACATGGCCCTCATGGATCTTCAGGTGATTCTGTTTTTCTGAAGATCTGTTTTTGGTTAGCTTTTGCAACTGAGAGAGCTGAATGAATCTGACTCTATTCAGGAGAGGAATGAGAGACTGTTTTACAAGCTTCTGATCGATAATGTTGAGGAATTGCTTCCGGTTGTGTACACACCGACGGTGGGGGAGGCTTGCCAAAAGTATGGGAGCATCTTCAGGAGGCCACAAGGCCTTTACATCAGCTTGAAAGAGAAGTGCGATTTATATAATGCAATATGGCATTTCTAAGTACAATATGGCATTCGATTGTTTGCATTTTCTTAAGTACAACATGGCATTCTTTAGGGGAAAGATTCTTGAAGCGCTGAAGAATTGGCCACAGAGAGGGATTCAAGTTATTGTTGTCACCGATGGTGAGCGTATTCTGGGTCTTGGAGATCTTGGTTGCCAGGTAAACAGAGTTTTTTAACACTCAAAATGTGTTAAAAATCTTTCTTGTGATATGCAATTTTATCTTTTCTTGATTTGAATGCTGTGAAATTCTTGCAGGGAATGGGGATCCCCGTTGGGAAGCTTTCTCTATACACAGCTTTGGGAGGAATCCGTCCATCGGCTGTAAGAACCGAAGCAAAAGCTGCTGAATTTTCAGTAGTTCAGATTGTAATATAATCCAATTTTCACATGCAGTGCCTTCCAATAACCATTGATGTGGGTACAAACAATGAGAAGCTCCTGAATGATGAGTTTTACATTGGACTTAAACAGAAGAGGGCAACTGGCGAGGTTTTACTACTATCTTTCCTAATGTTTTTTTCCACTCTTCTTGTGCTTGAAATATAGATGTTTATGGAAACTTACAAGTCTGGTTGCTTTTGTTATTCAGGAATACGCAGAGTTTCTGCACGAGTTCATGTGTGCTGTTAAACAGAACTATGGAGAAAAAGTGTTGGTGCAGGTAAATACATATGATCAGTATTGCTAAAAACTAAAGAGTTTTATGTTGTATATAACAATATACAAGCACTCTTGGTTTCAGTTTGAAGATTTTGCAAACCACCACGCGTTTGAGCTTCTCTCCAAGTACAGCTCCAGTCATCTTGTTTTCAATGATGATATCCAAGTAACTTCTTGTCTTCGACATTTGATATCATATGACTTGCACCTTTTTTTGTGAGTTTTCTTAAAATCTTACTTGCAAGAACTTGTTTTGTCTGTGTAAAATTGCAGGGTACTGCATCAGTGGTGCTTGCTGGGCTTATTGCGGCTCAGAAAGTGCTTGGTAAAAGCTTAGCTGACCATACCTTTTTGTTCTTGGGTGCCGGAGAGGTGAGACCTGAAAAAAAAAAAAAAAGTTTTTCTTTTTGTGTAGTTAGTGTTTTGCTGCTAAAGCTCTTTTATCTCTTTGAAGGCTGGAACAGGAATCGCTGAGCTAATTGCTCTTCAGATATCGAGAGAGGTTAGTTAGTCTTTTGCCTTTGCGTAATTTCTTTTGATACCTTTGCTCCTTCTTGCCAATAAGCTGTAACTGTATTGTTTTGCAGACTGGAACACCAATCGATGAGACACGGAAGAAGATTTGGCTTGTGGACTCCAAGGTATTTGTTGATTACATCATTGTTAGCTGTTGCGTTCTTCTTCGTTTACGCAACATTCTTTGGATTATCTTGCAGGGACTGATTGTTAGCTCACGCAAGGAATCGCTTCAGCATTTCAAGCAGCCATGGGCGCATGACCACGAGCCTGTCAAGGAGCTCCTGGGAGCTGTTAATGTACTTTTAAACAACTCATCTCAAGATCTCTTCATGAGTAGATGACAAAATATTTTTCTTAAGACTTTTTGATTCTTGTCTTAAATTAGGCAATCAAGCCAACCGTGCTCATTGGGACCTCTGGTGTGGGTAAGACTTTCACAAAGGAAGTAGTGGAGGCCATGGCCACCTTCAACGAGGTTTTGTTTCCTTCTTCTCATCTGCTTTCTCAGTATCTATGCTCTTGCTTCTGATGCTCAGTCTTTCTGTGGTGTGTTACAGAAACCCTTGATTCTTGCTCTCTCAAACCCAACTTCTCAAGCCGAGTGCACGGCTGAAGAAGCTTACACATGGACAAAGGTAACTATCGAAAGCTTATTGATACCAGACAAGTGAATTTGGATTAGATGTTACTAAAAACAGCTTTGTGTTTGATTATAGGGTCGTGCACTCTTTGCAAGTGGAAGCCCGTTTGACCCTGTTGAGTATGAAGGCAAAACATTCTTGCCTGGACAGGCAAACAACTGCTACATTTTCCCGGGTCTCGGTCTTGGTCTGATCATGTCCGGTGCCATTCGTGTCCGTGACGACATGCTTCTAGCAGCTTGTAAGTACACTACACTCCTTTAAAAACTGTTTCAAGAAACTAAGTTTCATATCTGTTTTTTTATCAGCGGAAGCGCTGGCCTCGCAAGTGACTGAAGAGAATTTCGCCAACGGACTGATCTATCCGCCTTTTGCAAACATCAGAAAGATATCTGCTAACATTGCAGCCAGTGTGGGAGACAAAACCTACCAACTCGGTTAGTTTCATAGTTTCTTCATATAATGATGTCAAAAATATTTCAGTTGCAAAAAAATAATATCATGTCATGTTGTTGATTTTGTTGCAGGACTGGCATCGAACCTGCCTCGTCCTAAGGACCTGGTCAAGATGGCAGAGAGCTGCATGTACAGTCCTGTCTACAGAAACTTCCGTTAAAGATTCTTTGCACATTTTGTCTCCTCTGCTTTTTTTTACTTTTTTTTCCTTCATTGGTTTTGCTGCTTCTATATAGGACAACTTCTCTCCTCTTTTAACTTTTTTCTTTTCTTTTCAATTTCAACTTTAACTAATGAAATATAACCTTTTATGAATAGTAAAGTAATCCATGACTCATTTTTGTTGTATGCGTTACGTTAGAACGATGTTCAGAAAATTTGTTAGCCTCTAATTTTGCACTTGGAATAGTGTCTAACAACAAAATGTTCCCCAAATGAATTTCAATGCTCATTGGTAAAGTTTGGCAATTTATTCGCTACATATACAAAAGGCCGAAGCCAAATTGACATACAGTATGTTGTAAAAAGGAAACGCATTTTTATGTTTTTTTTACCAAACTAATATAATTTTGACTTTATAAAAAAGTTCACCATAAAATATAGTATTTCTAAAGGGTTTGGAAATATTTAGAACCATTGATAAGATCATTTCCGAAAACTTTAAGAAGGATGTCATTACTTTTTCTGTAGTATTTTTGAAACAGAGTGAATGTAAGCATCAAGAGAATCTGTTGGCACTTTCGAGTTTCTATGCAAGTTCTAAAACTTTTTCTTATATAAAAGAAATATTTGTGAACCGCACTTAGACCACTTTGAACCGTCTTCTTACCGATGTGGGTGGTTGGTGTGCACTCCAAATGCAGTTCACAAAATAAATCTCACGCTTAAACCGCATCTCGCCATTATGTATCGCACCAAAATGAAACAAGATTCTGAACGGTGACGAAATGCAAATAGTACGATTAGATAGCAATAGCATCGCACCACACTTTTCGTATTACCACCAATATGACAAACACCATCTTTGATATCTTGCTAGATATCACCATTTTTATTGTCATGGAATGCGATTATCTAAAGTATAATAAAAAGAGAAAAGAAAAAAGCGAAAAGGATTGTTAAAAGAGAATATTTGAAGTGATTTTGGGCCTGAAATTATAATCATTGCAAAGTCAATGATCCCATCCATCATATCTCAAAAGTCAAGAAAAGATAAATAAATAAAAGAAAGAGAACGATAAAAAGAGTAAAATTGCAAGTGGTGGCCCTCCATTAGTGGCATAGTTATGTATGGTAATGATGATAGCTTTGATTTCTTTTTGTTAGAATTGTTATACATTCATTGAACATCTCTATGTGTATAACTGTTCTTAGCCTTTTCGCCTGAAAATTTGCTTTTAGAAAAAAGATAGGCATGCCTAAATGTGTATCGATCATTGGTATCAAGATGTATATCATATACTCCTTCTTTGGGAGCACATTACTTTCCATCTTTTCTTTCTATTATTTGTCATTGGTGTTCAATGATAAGATATATATGGACTTACTCGTAAGTATTACTATTGATAAAACGTCGACACTAATTCAAATTTAGATGTTTAATAAACTCTACAGCTACACAATTTCTACCTGATAAAAAGTCAATAAGATTCTTAACTCTAACTAATTCGAGTATATATATGTACTAGCGATACATCCTTCCTACCTAAACTCGTTGATATAAACATGAGCTTAAATATGTGGTTAATTGGGTTTTGGACATACTTATCTGTCTATTTCGTTCACCTTACTACCCTAGCATATGACACTTGGAATTAATACCCCTAAATAGCCCATTAATTTTAGTTGGTTTTTCACCCATCAAATTACAACTTATTATATGGCATAGCTATAATTTTCTTTTAGATTTGAGTTGAAAGATCCTTAAACCGTCTAGATATAATTCTAAAGTTATACTTCGGCATCAATAGCTTTAAGATATGCTTTCATGGGTTGATAATTTCCCTAAACCAATCAATTATGTAACTTGAAAAAAGGAACAAACATTATGGAGGCCAAATTGTAGCAAAGAAAAAAAAGAAAAGAAAAACAATTTAAGTTTGTACGTAGTGGAATTCTAGTGAAAAAAGATCGAGAGTAGTGGAATTCTAAGTATACATACAATTAATATTTGCAATATTTATAGCTATAAAATAAAAAAAAAATTAATTAAATAAAAATAAACAGTAAGAAGGTTTAATAGTAAGCGAGGAAGAAACGAAAACCTACTAGTTTTCTCCTTTTTATTGGTAGGCACTCATTTAAGCATGCCTAGGAATCTCTTTCCTCTTTCTTCTTTTCTTTTTCTTTGTCGGCCTCCATCTTCCAATTTTTTTTTAATATATACAGCAAGAAGCTTTAAGAATGGGGATGGATGGAGATGATGATGGTGACGGACGATGTTGATGAATGATGATCATGAGTCATGATATATGTAAACACACCGTTTATCAAATCTTAAGTGTCAAATAAGAATTCTCTGAAATGCATTGTCTTACGAGATCTTTAGATCTTACAAAAATCGCATCGCACATGTCATGCTCATGCATAAGAGAAGCAAGTGTACATACATTTTTAGGTTATAAACAAATAATTTTCGTTTTCAAGTAAGAATATCATTTTTAACCAAAAACGAAGAAGTAAGAGTAGATAAATTTGTGTTTTATGTTAAAGCCTAATATAACCAATAATTTGATAGTGTTTTGTTTCATCAAATAAATATTGTTTGAATGTTTGTTTCTCATAACATTTAACACTTTTAATTAATTTTTAACAAGTATATTGTTTCTATTTAATTCTAAATTATGAGATTTCGTTGATTTCTGTATTAAATTAGTTTATAGTATGTATTTTGTTTAACATAGTGTAACTCTAAATTTGTATACTATATTTTATTTATCATCATGGTTACATTGTATATATATATGTACCGTATCCATCAATCGGCCGTATCATATTCATACACGTATGTAACGCATCTTGATCCATACAAGAAGGATCTGTTTGGTGATTATTTATACAAATAAAATCTCTTTTTTAATTAGAAAATAATATAAAATTGGAATTGTAGTTCCAAGTTCCCTACCAGCCACCCATATAATACTACTCTCCAACACCAAAAGCACAAAACACAAACTTAGAAATGGAAGAAGAGAAGAGATTGGAGCTAAGGCTGGCTCCTCCCTGTCACCAACTCACTTCCAACATCAACGGATCTAAACAAAGAAGCTTCACCAAAGAAACATCATTTGTTTCCAATAACAGGTTTTCTCTTCATTCGTTCTCACAATCTCATCAATGGTTTAGTATTAATCGATTTCAATTATGGTTAACAATAACTAAGATATGGGTAAAACAGGGTTGAGGCAGCTTTAGTGGTGGGATGGCCGCCGGTTAGATCATCCCGGAGAAACCTATCGGCACAGCTAAAGGAGGAGATGAAGAAGAGAGAGAGTACTGATGAAGAGAGAGAGCTGTACGTTAAGATCAACATGGAAGGAGTTCCCATAGGAAGAAAAGTCAACATCTCCGCTTTCAACAACTACCAACAGCTTTCACATGCCGTTGACCAACTCTTCTCTAAGAAAGATTCGTCGGATCTAAACAGACAATACACTTTGGTCTACGAAGACACTGAAGGAGATAAAGTTCTGGTCGGAGATGTTCCTTGGGAGTAAGTTGAATCAAACAAAATTAATTTAATACATAGTGACCTACTTTCACTATCAAAAATCATTTTATATTTCTATCTATCAAATATTTTCAATATGAGTTTTCTAAAAAAGGTGTGTGGTCATTTCTTTTCATATGATTCTTAATTTTCTAAAAAGGTCATATTCTTGTTTTTTTTTTGTTCATCACTACTAAAATTGATCATTGGACAAATTAATGATACAGTTTCGCTTATTTCTTAGGATGTTTGTATCGACTGTGAAGAGATTGCACGTTTTAAAGACCTCCCACATCTCCTCGCTCTCACGTAATAAGATTACATTTCTTACGTAACTTTTTCATGGTATATATACATCTCACTTACCTAATGTCTTTTTAAAAAAGTCTGAATCATTGCATATTTTTATTTTGTTTTTTTTGCCAGCTAGAAAACATGGCCATGAATAGAGTGAGGTTCGCCAAAATCACCAGTTCGATGATTTGTTTTTAGTTGTAACTTTTATGGAAACTAATGGGGTTTGGCTTGATTTTACTGATTTTTTTTTTTATTGTTACTTAAATTTTATGTTTCCAACTTATGTTCTAGGTTTTTGCTATGGGATGACGAATTTGTGTATATATGCAGTTTGTTTAATTAAGCGGGGGGTGGTATTATTGTGTTATCGTTTTGTATAAAAAAATAAAAATTGTAAGCACATAAGTTTGATTATAAAGCTTGATATACTTCTTATCAATTTTTAAGTAGGAAGGAATGAATTGTTATGAAAATAAAAATCGTACCAGATTGAAGGAGAAGAAATGAACTGTTATGAAAATACTTGACATTACAAATTAAAAAAAAATTGATGAAAGCAACAACTTTGTTCATGGAACAAGAGTAGATCGATGTTGTGGAACACAAGAACAAGGGTTAGGCTGGAAAACGCTTGGGTGTTCAAGTTTGATAGGGACAAATAAAAAAAAAAGAGGCCATTGACTGATTTGACACTTGAATGCATTAAGGAAAATTTGAAATCACATGTATTTTAGAAATGAACAAGATAAGGACTAACATATGCGTTTTGTAGGCTAAATTATATCTAGAGAGATTGTTTAATTACTATCTATGAGAGTATAAATACATTATTACATGTGTTAGTCCTTATCTTGTTCGATAGCTTCAGTTAACTTCCAAAAACGTTGTTGTTCTTCAAATTAGTAAATTCGCAAATTTCATTGGAAAGTGAAACGGTGAGTTTAGAAACCAAACAAAAAAAAAAAACCTGTCGTGTCGGAAGATAATATAGGAAAATGGCACATATGATGACTCATTGAAATCCGAAATCTGTAAATTCCAAAACACCAAATAAAAACTTCCAAACGAAATGCCAATAAGAGGAAAACTCCAAACTTTCCTTTCTCTTCACTACAAAATGAATGCATCACTTCATCATTCTCTTCTTCTCTTTCACACCAACAAATCACACTCCTTCCATGGCCTCCTTGATCTCCCTTCTTCTTGGCTTTGTTGTCTCCTCCTTGCTCTCCATCTTCTTCTTCAAGAAACTGCTCTCCTTCTTCTCCAGGCACAAGATGTCGGCAGTTTCTGGGCTCCCCTCAGTCCCAGGTAGTACACCCTTTTGTTTTTTCAGTATCTGGGTTTTTGCGATTCAAGTAACTCTGATTGTGCGATTACCTTTAGAGGAGTCACAAAATTCACTTGTCTGGTCTCTGATTTTGGTCACTACTACTACTCCTGTATCCAAGCTTGAGACTTGGTTTGATTTTGAGTATCTGGGTTTGATTTGGTTGTTTTCATCAATAATCATCAATCTTGGACTTTGATTTAAATATCACTTAAAAAAAGTAATTTTTTTGGCAAACTCTGAAGTTGGTTGATGTGTGTTTGATGCAGTGGTGCCAGGATTTCCATTGATTGGGAACTTGCTGCAACTGAAAGAGAAGAAACCACACAAGACTTT
Organism: Alliaria petiolata; assembly: GCA_020283515.1. Classification (NCBI taxonomy): domain Eukaryota; kingdom Viridiplantae; phylum Streptophyta; class Magnoliopsida; order Brassicales; family Brassicaceae; genus Alliaria; species Alliaria petiolata. The sequence continues at coordinate 23,995,072 of JAHZTW010000005.1, read as the reverse complement.
CACTAAATGGTCAGAGCTTTATGGTCCAATTTACTCTATCAAGATGGGTTCTTCCTCCCTTATTGTCCTCAATTCAGCGGAAACCGCCAAAGAGGTTAGCTTTCCCTCTGTGTTATGTTTCTGTAAAATGTAAGGAATGTATTGGTTTTCACTGCTCCTAAGACATTATTGGCTTTCAAATTCAATGGTTCGCTGATAAGTTTTGGAACCTGATGCCTGATGAGATGTAACAAAATCCTTCCTTTATCGATCACAGTCAAGAACACATGAACAAACCCTTAGAAGGAGAAAATATTTTCTAACTTCCCACATGATCTAGCTCTTATTTCTATGATATATAATCTGAATTGATTTGCCGATGAGGGAAGTGGAGTTGATGCACTCTCTGATAGTGTGCTCTTCATGTGCTTGTTTTCAGGCCATGGTGACTCGGTTTTCATCCATCTCAACAAGAAAGCTATCAAATGCGTTGACAGTCCTCACTTGCAACAAGTCTATGGTTGCTACAAGTGATTATGATGATTTCCACAAATCTGTGAAACGGTGTCTCTTGAATGGCCTTTTGGGTGCAAATGCACAGGTGAATTCACAGCTTATTCACCCCGCAGCTTCTCCTCGATATTCTTTGTGGCAAACTGTATCAAGTTTTGTGTGTTGTGTGGGTTTTGGTTTCCAGAAACGGAAAAGACACTACAGAGATGCCCTCATTGAGAATGTGACTTCCAAGTTGCATGCCCACACGAGGGACCATCCGCAAGAACCTGTAAACTTCAGGGCTATATTCGAGAATGAGCTTTTTGGAGTAGCCTTGAAGCAAGTGAGTGTTTAACGATACTTCAGGGAACACACTTTTCTGTTATCTGTTCGTCAAGAGAATATATGAAAACGGTTTTCTTTTCACAGGCCTTTGGGAAAGATGTAGAATCCATTTACGTCGAGGAACTCGGTGTGACTTTGTCGAGGGACGAGATCTTCAAGGTTTTAGTACATGACATGATGGAGGGTGCAATCGATGTTGATTGGAGAGACTTCTTCCCATACTTGAAATGGATTCCGAATCAAAGTTTTGAAGCAAGAATCCAGCAAAAGCATAAACGTAGACTCGCGGTGATGAATGCTCTGGTTCAAGATCGACTGAAGCAGAATGATTCAGAATCGGTATGTTCTGTTCAGTTGTCTTCGTTTATTGCCTTACTCTTTCTGATCTGATCTCTACTTATAATAAACAGGATGATGGTTGCTATCTCAACTTCTTAATGTCGGAAGGGAAATCACTAACCATGGAGCAAATTGCAATCTTGGTTTGGGAGACGATTATCGAGACATCTGACACTACTTTGGTCACAACCGAATGGGCCATTTACGAACTCGCAAAGAATCAAAGCGTCCAAGATCGTCTGTGTGAGGAAATCCAAAGTGTCTGCGGAGGAGAAAAGATCACAGAAGAGCAATTGCCTCGACTTCCTTGCGTCAATGGAGTGTTTCATGAAACGCTTAGGAAATACAGTCCGGCTCCTCTAGTTCCTATTCGCTACGCCCACGAAGATACCCAAATCGGAGGCTATCATGTCCCTGCAGGAAGTGAGG
>JAHZTW010000005.1:23958159-23991906 GCA_020283515.1 Alliaria petiolata | reverse complement strand
ACAGGGTTGAGGCAGCTTTAGTGGTGGGATGGCCGCCGGTTAGATCATCCCGGAGAAACCTATCGGCACAGCTAAAGGAGGAGATGAAGAAGAGAGAGAGTGATGAAGAAGAGAGAGAGTTGTACGTTAAGATCAACATGGAAGGAGTTCCCATAGGAAGAAAAGTCAACATCTCCGCTTTCAACAACTACCAACAGCTTTCACATGCCGTTGACCAACTCTTCTCTAAGAAAGATTCGTCGGATCTAAACAGACAATACACTTTGGTCTACGAAGACACTGAAGGAGATAAAGTTCTGGTCGGAGATGTTCCTTGGGAGTAAGTTGAATCAAACAAAATTAATTTAATACATAGTGACCTACTTTCACTATCAAAAATCATTTTATATTTCTATCTATCAAATATTTTCAATATGAGTTTTCTAAAAAAGGTGTGTGGTCATTTCTTTTCATATGATTCTTAATTTTCTAAAAAGGTCATATTCTTGTTTTTTTTTTGTTCATCACTACTAAAATTGATCATTGGACAAATTAATGATACAGTTTCGCTTATTTCTTAGGATGTTTGTATCGACTGTGAAGAGATTGCACGTTTTAAAGACCTCCCACATCTCCTCGCTCTCACGTAATAAGATTACATTTCTTACGTAACTTTTTCATGGTATATATACATCTCACTTACCTAATGTCTTTTTAAAAAAGTCTGAATCATTGCATATTTTTATTTTGTTTTTTTTGCCAGCTAGAAAACATGGCCATGAATAGAGTGAGGTTCGCCAAAATCACCAGTTCGATGATTTGTTTTTAGTTGTAACTTTTATGGAAACTAATGGGGTTTGGCTTGATTTTACTGATTTTTTTTTTTATTGTTACTTAAATTTTATGTTTCCAACTTATGTTCTAGGTTTTTGCTATGGGATGACGAATTTGTGTATATATGCAGTTTGTTTAATTAAGCGGGGGGTGGTATTATTGTGTTATCGTTTTGTATAAAAAAATAAAAATTGTAAGCACATAAGTTTGATTATAAAGCTTGATATACTTCTTATCAATTTTTAAGTAGGAAGGAATGAATTGTTATGAAAATAAAAATCGTACCAGATTGAAGGAGAAGAAATGAACTGTTATGAAAATACTTGACATTACAAATTAAAAAAAAATTGATGAAAGCAACAACTTTGTTCATGGAACAAGAGTAGATCGATGTTGTGGAACACAAGAACAAGGGTTAGGCTGGAAAACGCTTGGGTGTTCAAGTTTGATAGGGACAAATAAAAAAAAAAGAGGCCATTGACTGATTTGACACTTGAATGCATTAAGGAAAATTTGAAATCACATGTATTTTAGAAATGAACAAGATAAGGACTAACATATGCGTTTTGTAGGCTAAATTATATCTAGAGAGATTGTTTAATTACTATCTATGAGAGTATAAATACATTATTACATGTGTTAGTCCTTATCTTGTTCGATAGCTTCAGTTAACTTCCAAAAACGTTGTTGTTCTTCAAATTAGTAAATTCGCAAATTTCATTGGAAAGTGAAACGGTGAGTTTAGAAACCAAACAAAAAAAAAAAACCTGTCGTGTCGGAAGATAATATAGGAAAATGGCACATATGATGACTCATTGAAATCCGAAATCTGTAAATTCCAAAACACCAAATAAAAACTTCCAAACGAAATGCCAATAAGAGGAAAACTCCAAGCTTTCCTTTCTCTTCACTACAAAATGAATGCATCACTTCATCATTCTCTTCTTCTCTTTCACATCAACAACACACCCTCCTTCCATGGCCTCCTTGATCTCCCTTCTCCTTGGCTTTGTTGTCTCCTCCTTGCTCTCCATCTTCTTCTTCAAGAAACTGCTCTCCTTCTTCTCCAGGCACAAGATGTCGGCAGTTTCTGGGCTCCCCTCAGTCCCAGGTAGTACACCCTTTTGTTTTTTCAGTATCTGGGTTTTTGCGATTCAAGTAACTCTGATTGTGCGATTACCTTTAGAGGAGTCACAAAATTCACTTGTCTGGTCTCTGATTTTGGTCACTACTACTACTCCTGTATCCAAGCTTGAGACTTGGTTTGATTTTGAGTATCTGGGTTTGATTTGGTTGTTTTCATCAATAATCATCAATCTTGGACTTTGATTTAAATATCACTTAAAAAAAGTAATTTTTTTGGCAAACTCTGAAGTTGGTTGATGTGTGTTTGATGCAGTGGTGCCAGGATTTCCATTGATTGGGAACTTGCTGCAACTGAAAGAGAAGAAACCACACAAGACTTTCACTAAATGGTCAGAGCTTTATGGTCCAATTTACTCTATCAAGATGGGTTCTTCCTCCCTTATTGTCCTCAATTCAGCGGAAACCGCCAAAGAGGTTAGCTTTCCCTCTGTGTTATGTTTCTGTAAAATGTAAGGAATGTATTGGTTTTCACAACCCCTAAGACATTATTGGCTTTCAAATTCAATGGTTCGCTGATAGTTTTGGAACCTGATGCCTGATGAAATGTAACAAAATCCTTCCTTTATCGATCTTTGAATTGTCGATTACAGTCAAGAACACATGAGCAAACTCTTAGAAGGAGCTCAGTGTATCTCCGAGATTTGTTGAAAAGATTTTCTCACTTCACACATGATCTAGCTCTTATTTATATGATACTAATCTGAATTGATTTGCTGATGTGGAAAGCGGAGCTGATGCACATTCTCTGATAGTCTGCTCTTCATGTGTTTGTTTTCAGGCCATGGTGACTCGGTTTTCATCCATGTCAACAAGAAAGCTATCAAATGCGTTGACAGTCCTCACTTGCAACAAATCTATGGTTGCTACAAGTGATTATGATGATTTCCACAAATCTGTGAAACGGTGTCTCTTGAATGGCCTTTTGGGTGCAAATGCACAGGTGAATTCACAGCTTATTCACCCCGCAGCTTCTCCTCGATATTCTTTGTGGCAAACTGTATCAAGTTTTGTGTGTTGTGTGGGTTTTGGTTTCCAGAAACGGAAAAGACACTACAGAGATGCCCTCATTGAGAATGTGACTTCCAAGTTGCATGCCCACACGAGGGACCATCCGCAAGAACCTGTAAACTTCAGGGCTATATTCGAGAATGAGCTTTTTGGAGTAGCCTTGAAGCAAGTGAGTGTTTAACGATACTTCAGGGAACACACTTTTCTGTTATCTGTTCGTCAAGAGAATATATGAAAACGGTTTTCTTTTCACAGGCCTTTGGGAAAGATGTAGAATCCATTTACGTCGAGGAACTCGGTGTGACTTTGTCGAGGGACGAGATCTTCAAGGTTTTAGTACATGACATGATGGAGGGTGCAATCGATGTTGATTGGAGAGACTTCTTCCCATACTTGAAATGGATTCCGAATCAAAGTTTTGAAGCAAGAATCCAGCAAAAGCATAAACGTAGACTCGCGGTGATGAATGCTCTGGTTCAAGATCGACTGAAGCAGAATGATTCAGAATCGGTATGTTCTGTGCAGTTGTCTTCGTTTATTGCCTTTACTCTTTCTGATCTGATCTCTACTTATAATAAACAGGATGATGGTTGCTATCTCAACTTCTTGATGTCGGAAGGGAAATCACTAACCATGGAGCAAATTGCAATCTTGGTTTGGGAGACGATTATCGAGACATCTGACACTACTTTGGTCACAACCGAATGGGCGATTTACGAACTCGCAAAGAATCAAAGCGTCCAAGATCGTCTGTGTGATGAAATCCAAAGTGTCTGCGGAGGAGAAAAGATCACAGAAGAGAAATTGCCTCGACTTCCTTGCGTCAATGGAGTGTTTCATGAAACGCTTAGGAAATACAGTCCGGCTCCTCTAGTTCCTATTCGCTACGCCCACGAAGATACCCAAATCGGAGGCTATCATGTCCCTGCAGGAAGTGAGGCAAGTTCTTGTGCTTTATCCCGACCTGTATTCTTGTTTGCCCATCTATGCCTATAACCAAAGGCGAAAACAACTTTGCTCAAAACCGAGTCATTTTCACATTTGCAGTTCAATTACAGAGTCTGGTTTGAAATCTTGATGTGTAGATAGCAATAAACATATACGGATGCAACATGGACAAGAAGCGTTGGGAGAGGCCGGAGGAGTGGTGGCCGGAGCGGTTCCTGGATAACAAATACGAATCGTCGGATCTTCACAAGACGATGGCGTTTGGAGCGGGAAAGAGGGTCTGTGCTGGTGCGCTACAAGCATCTCTCATGGCAGGCATCGCCATTGGGAGATTAGTTCAAGAATTTGAATGGAAGCTTAGAGATGGCGAAGAAGAGAATGTGGATACCTATGGCTTGACCTCTCAGAAACTCTATCCTCTCATGGCTATTATCAATCCGAGGCCTTCTTCTTAAGAGATCTTTCTTTCTTTCTTTAGTTGTACTTTTGTCTGTTTGGTGAAACAGTCCGAATATTATGCTACCCTTTTGGTTCGGATGTTTGTTATATTCAACTTTAAATGTTATTTCGCCGTGTTTGTGTTATACATGATGTTCTAAGTTTATACATTTAATCTAGTGTTTTGTATTAGTGATGTTGATGCGTTTGACCACCTAAATTCAGATTTCCGTAATATTGTTAAAAAAGAATATAAAATATACCAAGTTAAACCGCAAACCTAAGGTTGATTATATCTCCGTGTAACAACACACTACAAACACCTAATATTATTTTACAATGTGTTATTTTGTCCGATTACTCTTAAAGAAACTAATACAGAATTTCACAAGAATACAATATTCGGTAGCCTTTACCAATCCAAAACGGTATGATTCGATTTAGTCTGACATAGACACGTTGTAGAATGTAGACGACTAGTATCAAGAAGTAGACAAGGGATCCCGCATCTATTATCTCTTCTCGAATTTCAGACCGTTGAATTGAAGAGTCAACGTTCAAAATCAGACAACTATATATTATTACGGACTTTATGATGCATACGTACGAAATCAATAATATACTATCGAGCCATATAGAAAACCAACGAGGCTGTCTGATTAATTCCAAGTCTTAAGTTCTTAACATTCTCCATTGTTTCTCTTAAGTGGCTCCATAATATATTATGCTATCAAAAGAAACCAAACCTTTTATTATTATTTTAGTTTACCAAAACTAAAAAAATATACTCTGCTTTGTGGTGATGAAAATTTGGTTTCGAAAGCCCTTTTCATAAAAAAAAATGGTTTTGAATAGTACGGAATGGCAAAACCATACAATAATGTAAACAGAAAAATTATTAAAGGAATAAACAAAATTAGATAGTGAAAAAAATTATTCTATTTAGTTGTTAACATTATTACCGAACTATTAAGCGAACATAAGAAAATAGATAGTGAAAAAGAAACCAAACTTTTTATTATTATTTTAGTTTACCAAAAAAAAATATACTCTGCTTTGTGGTGATGAAAATTTGGTTTATTATCCAGAATTCAAATCTCTTTTTTGACTTCACCTAATCACACCCTATAGAATGTTAAAAACCGCAGCTTCTTCGAACTTGTATCCCATTTCGCAGTCAAACTCCGTCTGCCGAATTTCCCGGCAAAACCCCAAAACAAACCAAAATTATAGAATGACACTTTTACCCTTACCTTTCCTCTTCTTCTTTCTCACCTCTATGCCCTTTTCCGTCATTTCCCAGTTCAACGAGCGGTCAACGCTTCTTAGCCTGAAACGCGATCTCGGAGACCCACCGTCTCTCCGGCTATGGAACGACACGTCTTCTCCGTGCGATTGGTCGGAGATAAACTGCGTCGCAGGAAACGTCACCGAGATAAATTTCTACAACCAGAACTTCACCGTGGCGGTTCCGACGGCGATATGCGATTTCCCAAATCTCCGGTCCCTCAATTTGTCGTATAATTTGTTCTCCGGCGATTTTCCGACCGTTCTTTACAACTGCACAAAGCTTCAGTATCTCGATCTCTCCCAGAACTACTTCAACGGCACACTTCCGGCCGACATCGACCGTCTCTCACGAGAACTCGAGCATCTCGACCTCAGTGGTAACGGCTTCGCCGGCGATATCCCTAAGAAGATCGGTCTGCTTTCGAAGCTCAAGGTCTTGAATCTCTACCAGAGTGAATACGACGGCACGTTTCCGTCGGAGATCGGGGATTTGTCAGAGCTCGAGGAACTTCGTTTGGCGTACAACGACAAGTTTTTGCCGGCGGAGATTCCGACGGAGTTTGTGAAATTGAAGAAACTGAAGTACTTGTGGTTGGAGGAGATGAATTTGATCGGAGAGATCCCGGCCGTTGTTTTCGAGAACATGACGGATATCGAGCACGTTGACTTGTCGGCTAACAAGTTATCGGGTCGGATCCCAGACGTCTTGTTCGGGTTGAAGAATCTCACCGAGCTCTATCTCTATGCAAATGAACTAATCGGGGAGATCCCTAAATCTGTTTCGGCGACGAACATGGTGGGGCTTGATCTCTCCGCGAACAATTTAACCGGTTCGATTCCGGAAGCAATCGGAAATCTGACGAAATTAGAGTTCTTGAACCTGTACAACAACCAGTTAACCGGCGAAATCCCGCCGGCTATCGGAAAATTATCGGCATTGAAGGAGCTGAAACTCTTCACCAACAAGTTAACCGGAGTAATACCGGCGGATATTGGGTTTAATTCAAAGCTGGAGAGGTTCGAAGTGTCAGAGAATCAGCTAACCGGGAAACTGCCGGAAAACTTGTGCAAGGGAGGGAAACTTCAAGGCGTGATTGTATACTCGAACAATCTCACCGGAGAAGTCCCGGAGTCGCTCGGGAACTGTGGGACCCTCCTCACGGTTCAGCTACAGAACAATGGTTTCTCAGGTGAATTTCCTTCCCGGATCTGGACTGCTTCAGATATGTATAGTTTACAGGTGAGTAACAACTTCTTCACCGGAAAATTACCGGAGAGAGTTGCTTCGAACCTTTCGAGGATCGAGATCGATAACAATAGATTTTCCGGTGAGATTCCTAGGAACATCGGAACTTGGTCTTCTTTAGCTGAGTTCAATGCCGGAAACAATCGATTCTCCGGTGAGATCCCGAAGGAATTGACATCTCTTTCAAATCTCATATCAATCTTCCTCGATGCGAACGATCTCTCTGGAGAAATACCAGATGAAATCATCTCATGGAAGTCGTTGACAACGATAAACCTATCCAAGAACAAGCTTTCCGGGAAAATTCCGAGAGCTTTGGGATCGTTGCCACACTTGATCAATCTTGATCTATCGGAGAACCAATTATCCGGGATAATCCCTCCGGAGATCGGTAATCTGAAGCTCACAACACTTGATTTGTCATCAAACAGGCTCACCGGGGAGATCCCAGACCAACTTGATAATCTTGCCTACGAGAGAGGTTTCTTGAACAACTCTAATCTCTGTGCAGACAAACCGGTTCTTAATTTACCGGATTGTCGGAAAAACCTCCGGAGCTCAAAAGGGCTGCCGGGGAAAATCCTCNTTCTACAACCAGAACTTCACCGTGGCGGTTCCGACGGCGATATGCGATTTCCCAAATCTCCGGTCCCTCAATTTGTCGTATAATTTGTTCTCCGGCGATTTTCCGACCGTTCTTTACAACTGCACAAAGCTTCAGTATCTCGATCTCTCCCAGAACAACTTCAACGGCACACTTCCCGCCGACATCGACCGTCTCTCACGAGAACTCGAGCATCTCGACCTCGGTGCTAACGGCTTCTCCGGCGATATCCCTAAGAAGATCGGTCTGCTTTCAAAGCTCAAGGTCTTGAATCTCTACCAGAGTGAATACGACGGCACGTTTCCGTCGGAGATCGGGGACTTGTCAGAGCTCGAAGAACTTCGTTTGGCGTACAACGACAAGTTTTTGCCGGCGGAGATTCCGACGGGGTTTATGAAATTGAAGAAATTGAAGTACTTGTGGTTGACGGAGATGAATTTGATCGGAGAGATCCCGGCCGTTGTTTTCGAGAACATGACGTTTCTCGAGCACGTTGACTTGTCGGCTAACAACTTATCAGGTCGGATCCCAGACGTCTTATTCCGGTTGAAGAATCTCACCGAGCTCTATCTCTATGCAAATGAACTAATCGGGGAGATCCCTAAATCTATTTCGGCGAAGAACATGGTGGGGCTTGATCTCTCCTGGAACAATCTAACCGGTTCGATTCCGGAAGCAATCGGAAATCTGACGAAATTAGAGTTTTTGAACCTGTACAACAACCAGTTAACCGGCGAAATCCCGCCGGCTATCGGAAAATTATCGGCATTGAAGGAGCTGAAACTCTTCATCAACAAGTTAACCGGAGTAATACCGGCGGATATTGGGTTTAATTCAAAGCTGGAGAGGTTCGAAGTGTCAGAGAATCAGCTAACCGGGAAACTGCCGGAAAACTTGTGCAAGGGAGGGAAACTTCAAGGCGTGGTTGTATTCTCGAACAATCTCACCGGAGAAGTCCCGGAGTCGCTCGGGAACTGTGGGACCCTCCTCACGGTTCAGCTACAGAACAATGGTTTCTCAGGTGAATTTCCTTCCCGGATCTGGACTGCTTCAGATATGTATATTTTACAGGTGAGTAACAACTTCTTCACCGGAAAATTACCGGAGAGAGTTGCTTCGAACCTTTCGAGGATCATGATCGATAACAATAGATTTTCCGGTGAGATTCCTCCTTCCATATGCCAGTTGCTCTCTCTAATAACTCTGGATTTATCAAATAACAACTTCAATGGTCAAATCCCTCTTTGTAAGGGAAATCTCAAAAGTCTTTCTGTTCTGAACCTTCGTCAGAATCGTCTTAGTGGAGGTCTTCCGGAGAATGTATTTAAAAGTTTAAGGTCGCTTGACCTCGGACATAACCAACTGGTGGGAAAGCTTCCAAGATCTTTGATCCACTTTTCTACTCTTGAAGTTTTTAATGTGGAAAGCAACATAATTAACGACACGTTTCCGTTCTGGTTGAGTTCTCTTCAAAACCTGTAAGTTCTTGTCTTACGTTCCAATGCATTCCATGGACCGATACATCAAGCCTCATTCCTTATATTGAAAATCATAGACATATCCCACAATCGATTCAATGGAACTCTGCCATCAGATTACTTCATCAACTGGAGTGCAATGTCATTACTTGGGATAAACAAAGATCAGTCGATCGTAGGTTACATGGGAGATAAAGATGGCTATTACGATGATTCATTGGTTTTGATGAATAAAGGAATATAGATGGAGCTGGTACGTATCCTAAAAATCTATACAGCACTCGACTTCTACGGAAACAGATTTGAAGGTGAGATTCCAAGGTCAATCGGTCTATTGAAAGAGCTTCACGTGCTCAACTTGTCAAACAATGCTTTCACAGGCCACATACCATCATCTATGGGAAACCTGACAGCTCTCGAGTCACTAGACGTTTCCCAAAACAAGCTTTCGGGAGAAATTCCACAAGAGCTAGGGAATCTCTCATTCCTTTCATACATGAACTTCTCCCATAACCAGCTTGTAGGTTTAGTACCAGGAGGCACTCAGTTTCGAAGGCAGCCTTGCTCCTCCTTCGAAGTCAACTCATGACTTTTCGGCCCTGCTCTTGAAGAAGTTTGCAGAGATATCCACACGCCCTCATCGCAACAGTCTGAAACGACGGAGCCAGAAGAAGAAGATGAAGAGGTGTTCAGTTGGATTGCAGCTGCATTAGGATTTGTACCTGGAATTGTGTTTGGATTGACGATTGGATACATATTGGTTTCATACAAACCAGAGAGGTTCACGAGTCCTTTTGGCAGAAACAAACGCAGAAGCAGAAGCACCAGGTAATGTTCTGAATTCGATAGAATATATTATAATAGAACTTTCTGGATGAATAAGTGAAATTAACGTATATTTTTGTTTGTGCATGATAGGATACATGAAGACGATTATCGAGACATCTGACACTACTTTGGTCACAACCGAATGGGCCATTTACGAACTCGCAAAGAATCAAAGCGTCCAAGATCGTCTGTGTGAGGAAATCCAAAGTGTCTGCGGAGGAGAAAAGATCACAGAAGAGCAATTGCCTCGACTTCCTTGCGTCAATGGAGTGTTTCATGAAACGCTTAGGAAATACAGTCCGGCTCCTCTAGTTCCTATTCGCTACGCCCACGAAGATACCCAAATCGGAGGCTATCATGTCCCTGCAGGAAGTGAGGTAAGTTCTTGTGCTTTATCATTTCCAATTCAGTCCGTTCCTGCAAGCAATATCCCGACCTGTATTCTTGTTTGCCCACCTATGCCTATACCAAAGGCGAAATTAAACTTGCTCAAAACCGAGTCATTTTCACATTTGCAGTTCAATTACAGAGTCTGGTTTGAAATCTTGATGTGTAGATAGCAATAAACATATACGGATGCAACATGGACAAGAAGCGTTGGGAGAGGCCGGAGGAGTGGTGGCCGGAGCGGTTCCTGGATGACAAATACGAATCGTCGGATCTTCACAAGACGATGGCGTTTGGAGCGGGAAAGAGGGTTTGTGCTGGTGCGCTACAAGCATCTCTCATGGCAGGCATCGCCATTGGGAGATTAGTTCAAGAATTTGAATGGAAGCTTAGAGATGGCGAAGAAGAGAATGTGGATACCTATGGCTTGACCTCTCAGAAACTCTATCCTCTCATGGCTATTATCAATCCAAGGCCTTCTTCTTAAGAGATCTTTCTTTCTTTCTTTAGTTTTACTTTTGTCTGTTGAATGAACAGCACCGCCGTGTCATATGGTGTTCTAAAATTATGTAATCTAGTGTTTTGTATTAGTGATGTTGCTGCGTGACCACCTAAATTCAGATTTGCGTAATGTTGCTAGAAAAGAATATAAATTATACTACGAAGTTAACAGCAAAGTCTTAATTTATATCTCTACGTGTTATTTTGTCCGATTACTCTTAAAGAAACTAAAACAGAATTTCACAAGAATACAATATTTGGGAGCCTTTACCAAAACAATATGATTCGACAGTCTGACATAGACACGTTGTAGACGACTAGTAGTATCAACTTATCAAGAAGTAGACAAGGGATCCGCATCTATCTCTTCTCGAATTTCAGACCGTTGAATTGAAGAGTCAACGTTCAAAATCAGACAACTATATATTATTACGGACTTTATGATGCATACGATTACGTACGAAATCAATATATTATCGACTCATATAGAAAACTAATGAGGTTGTCTGATTAATTCTTTCATTGTTTCTCTAAATTGGCTCCATAATATTTTAGTTTACTATTATGGAGCCAATTTAGAGAAGAAACCAAATTTTTTATTATTATTTTAGTTTACCAAAAAACAAAATACTCTGCTTTGTGGTGATGAAAATTTGGTTTCGAATAGAACCACTGCGGAATGACAAAACCATACAATAATATTAACACAAGAATTATTAAAGGAATAAACAAAATTAGATAGTGAAAAAATTTATTCGATTTTCAAAAGAAGAGGCTATTACCGGATGTTAAGCGAACAGACAAAAATAGATAGTGAAAAAACTTTTCAATAATACAAAAAGGTGGAATCAACTTTTTTACGTTAAAAAACATATTTATTTATCTTGAATTGTTATAATCAGAATACAAAGTTTGAGAAGTCAAGATGGCATATAGCTACATCCCGAAAATAAGACACTATCTAGAGAACCATTTCTAGCTAACAAATGGATTGTTTTATTGCAATCCCGTTTTACATGATTAATGTTTAAATTTAAATCATTTTGTATAAATTCACCAAAAGTTGACAATCTCCTTCGAAGCACACTTGATCATATCCCATACTTCAAACATTTTGCAGCGCCATAAGTAATGATTTTCTTTCTGCCTCGAGACTTGAAATTATTGTTTTTATAGCCACAAATCCCCAATATCTACTAATTCTTTGAAAATTTCGAACAATCCAATCAGCAGTAAAAACAATGTGTTTGCAGATTGAACGCAGCATTGTAGTTGCATTTAAAAAACCTAAAGAAGGTCGACACCATGATCTCTTCGATATAGTAATTGTAGAGGAAGTAGAGGATGAAGAGGTGGATTATATCAATTCTGCAACAACCGCAAGAGCCATATTGACATTTTAATCAATTTTTGTGAAATCAACCCTTGTGAAGATATATAAGCCAAAACAATAGGAGAGGAGGTACAAAATTTCTTATTGCACAAGAGAAAAAGATGTTGAAAATGGTAGCTGAGTAATTTCGTCCATATTTGTCTTAAATAAATATATAATAGATCTTAACCATATAGATTACTAAGTCGTTAGTTGGATGAAACATAATTATTTTGTTCATTTTTCCTAATTTCTCTAACTTATAATATAAAAGTAGATTATTCTTTGTCAACAAACATTCACATATGCACATTATCAACTTTTACAACTTGTAATTTCCCATAAGATTTTCCTGTCTGCCACAAGTACAAGTTTTAATGCGATCTGTGCCCTATACCCACAAAAAAATAGTGGTAGTACTAGCATCTTATCGATTTATTTTGGTCAAATTAGTAAACAATTACCACTAAGATCATTAGTAAGTTGGAATGTACATAATTTTTTTTCTTTTGAATGAAAATGTTAAATTAATCCAACCAAAAAATTGTTTTTACAATGATTATAACTTGAGTTTAAAAATCTGAAAAGCTAGCTATTTAACAACCAAATTGATGTTAACGAAATGTACATAATTAAATAAAGACTTTTGAATTTATTTATGGTCAACTAGACTTTTGAGTTATTATTTAACTAACGTCACAACAATAGTTCAATTGCTTGTACGTTATCTACAAACATATTCCGATGCAGCTACATAGGATTACATAGATATTATAAAGTCCAGAGATTCTTTGAACTATGTATGTCCTTTGAAAACATTACTCTCTGTATTTTGTGAAACATATGTTCTTAATAATTTACAAAAAAAAAAAACACACGTTCTTAATTTTGTTTATTATAAGTTCCATTTATGCTTTATGTAAGATCTCTGACCTTTCCACAATCTAGATTCAACCCAGTTTCTCCAATATGGATTAAAAATGAAAAGAAAACCCAAGAGAGATTTGCTTAATTCTGCATATCAAAATTATAGATATCTTTGACTTTACTTCCTGACTTTTCAAATGGCACAAAATTTCTTGGCAATAAAATTCAGAGAAATGGGTGGCCTAGTATTAATTTCTCGTGAATATTTAAAATGCTCGCGTATTTGAATTGAACACCTCTAGATTTAGCATATTAGCACTTATAAGCACACTTTAACTTTCCCGTTGCCAATGTTCCAGAAACACACCGAATAATCATATGATATGATCATATGAATGACTAACTGCTGCTTAACGGAGACGCTCTGTTTTTGCCAAATTAAAGGTCTGTTCGTTTTTGCATCCACATGCTGCATCTGGATACAAATGCTTAAATATTATTCGTTTAAATATTTTATAACCAGTATCTCGATGTTGTATCTAGATGCTGCATCTAAAAAATTCAAAAAATTTGAATATTTGAGATGTTAGAAAAAGTAGAGTTTGGATGCATATTTTACATCTCAAAAATCAAAAGACTAAAATACCCATTATGATATAAACCTAAATAAAGTTATGTTTATTATTCTTATTATATACTAATATCTTATATTTATTGTTAAAATATCATTTTTTTGCACAATTGTAATTTTTCATCAAAACCGAAAAAACGTGTTTTTTTGTCAAAACTGCAAAATCGCGTTTTCCTATCAAAACTGCAAAATCACGTTTTTCTGTCAAATCTACAAAATTGTGTTTTTCCACCAAAATCACAAAATCATATTTTCCGCCTAAAATCGCAAAATTATATTTTTCGCCTAAAATCGCAAAATTATATGTTTCCGCCAAAATCTTAAAATTACGTTTTTCCGACAAAATCGCATAATCACGTTTTCCCGCCAAAATTGTAAAATTACATTTTTCTGACAAAACAGCATAATCACGTTTTCCCGAAAAACCCGTAAAATTGCGTTTTTCTGCCAAAATCGTAAAATTGTGTTTTCCCGCCAAAACCGTAAAATCGCGTTTTCCCGACAAAACCGCAAAATCGCGTTTTTCCGACAAAACCGTAAAATCGCGTTTTTCCGACAAAACCGCAAAATCACGTTTTTCCGCCAAAACCGCAAAATCACGTTTTTCCGCCAAAACCGCAAAATCGCGTTTTTCTGCCAAAACCCGTAAAATTGCGTTTTTCTGCCAAAATCGTAAAATTGTGTTTTCCCGCCAAAACCGTAAAATCGCGTTTTCCCGACAAAACCGTAAAATGGCGTTTTTCCGACAAAACCGTAAAATTGTGTTTTTCCGCCAAAACCGTAAAATCACGTTTTCCGATAAAACCGCAAAATTGCGTTTTTCCGCCAAAACCGTAAAATTGTGTTTTTCTGCCAAAACCGTAAAATCGCGTTTTTCGGCCAAAATTGTGTATTTAAAAATTTACTAGTGTATTTTTTAAAAAGATATTAAAATTAAATAAGATTATTAAGACTTAAATTCAAAAAATTATTTAAATATGTTAATTATTTAATTTTAAACGCTGCATCTGGATGCTGTTCTAAAATCAAAAACGAATATAATAGCTTGGAGATGCAATATCTAGATGTAAAAATCAAAATAAAAAACGACCAATATTTAAATGCAGCATCGAGATGCAGCGTTCAATGAAGCATCCAGATGTAGCATCCAACTACAAAAACGAAAAGGGTCTGTGAATGTTTAACCAATCTAATCAAAACTGAAACAATTCATAAAAATAGTTTATCCATTTTTGATATATAAAAGATAATTATTAGTTTTTGTTAATAAGGAGATTTTGGTGTCTCCGACTCTTAATCTCTATTGGCCCAGAAGCATTTTTTTTAATACTTTGTTAGCATAAATCAACCTCTCTTCAGACTCTTAATCTCTATTGGTTAAAAAACACATTTGTTAACCAAATGAGAGCAGCTATGAAAGAAAACAACAATTCAAACGTCAAGATACAAAATTAGTCCGCCTGATTAAGGTTGCACCAAAACTCATTGCACACAAAAAAAAAAAAAAAAAGCGTGATAACAATAAAAAGAGAGTCAGTGACGTGACGAGTATCCAAAATTCAAATCTCTTTTTTGACTTCACCTAATCACACCCTATAAAATGTTAAAAACCGCAGCTTCTTCGAACTTGTATCCATTTCGCAGTCAAACTCACGCGTCTGCCGAATTTCCCGGCAAAACCCCAAAACAAACCAAAATTATAGAATGACTCTTTTACCCTTACCCTTCCTCTTCTTCTTTCTCACCTCTATGCCCTTTTCCGTCATTTCCCAGTTCAACGAACGGTCAACGCTTCTTAACCTGAAACGCGATCTCGGAGACCCACCGTCTCTCCGGCTATGGAACGACACGTCTTCTCCGTGCGATTGGTCGGAGATAAACTGCGTCGCAGGAAACGTCACCGAGATAAATTTCTACAACCAGAACTTCACCGTGGCGGTTCCGACGGCGATATGCGATTTCCCAAATCTCCGGTCCCTCAATTTGTCGTATAATTTGTTCTCCGGCGATTTTCCGACCGTTCTTTACAACTGCACAAAGCTTCAGTATCTCGATCTCTCCCAGAACTACTTCAACGGCACACTTCCCGCCGACATCGACCGTCTCTCACGAGAACTCGAGCATCTCGACCTCAGTGGTAACGGCTTCGCCGGCGATATCCCTAAGAAGATCGGTCTGCTTTCGAAGCTCAAGGTCTTGAATCTCTACCAGAGTGAATACGACGGCACGTTTCCGTCGGAGATCGGGGATTTGTCAGAGCTCGAGGAACTTCGTTTGGCGTACAACGACAAGTTTTTGCCGGCGGAGATTCCGACGGAGTTTGTGAAATTGAAGAAACTGAAGTACTTGTGGTTGGAGGAGATGAATTTGATCGGAGAGATCCCGGCCGTTGTTTTCGAGAACATGACGGATATCGAGCACGTTGACTTGTCGGCTAACAAGTTATCGGGTCGGATCCCAGACGTCTTGTTCGGGTTGAAGAATCTCACCGAGCTCTATCTCTATGCAAATGAACTAATCGGGGAGATCCCTAAATCTGTTTCGGCGACGAACATGGTGGGGCTTGATCTCTCCGCGAACAATTTAACCGGTTCGATTCCGGAAGCAATCGGAAATCTGACGAAATTAGAGTTTTTGAACCTGTACAACAACCAGTTAACCGGCGAAATCCCGCCGGCTATCGGAAAATTATCGGCATTGAAGGAGCTGAAACTCTTCATCAACAAGTTAACCGGAGTAATACCGGCGGATATTGGGTTTAATTCAAAGCTGGAGAGGTTCGAAGTGTCAGAGAATCAGCTAACCGGGAAACTGCCGGAAAACTTGTGCAAGGGAGGGAAACTTCAAGGCGTGGTTGTATTCTCGAACAATCTCACCGGAGAAGTCCCGGAGTCGCTCGGGAACTGTGGGACCCTCCTCACGGTTCAGCTACAGAACAATGGTTTCTCAGGTGAGTTTCCTTCCCGGATCTGGACTGCTTCAGACATGTATAGTTTACAGGTGAGTAACAACTTCTTCACCGGAAAATTACCGGAGAGAGTTGCTTGGAACCTTTCGAGGATCGAGATCGATAACAATAGATTTTCCGGTGAGATTCCTCGGAACATCGGAACTTGGTCTTCTCTAGCTGAGTTCAATGCCGGCAACAATCGATTCTCCGGTGAGATCCCGAAGGAATTGACATCTCTTTCAAATCTCATATCAATCTTCCTCGACGCGAACGATCTCTCCGGCGAAATACCAGATGAAATCATCTCATGGAAGTCGTTGACAACGATAAACCTATCCAAGAACAAGCTTTCCGGGAAAATTCCGAGAGCTTTGGGATCGTTGCCACACTTGATCAATCTTGATCTATCGGAGAACCAATTTTCCGGGATAATCCCTCCGGAGATCGGTAATCTGAAGCTCACAACACTTGATTTGTCATCAAACAGGCTCACCGGGGAGATCCCAGACCAACTTGATAATCTTGCCTACGAGAGAGGTTTCTTGAACAACTCTAATCTCTGTGCAGACAAACCGGTTCTTAATTTACCGGATTGTCGGAAAAACCTCCGGAGCTCAAAAGGGCTGCCGGGGAAAATCCTCTCCATGATTCTAGTCATCGCCTTTCTGCTTCTCGCCATCAGTCTGCTTGTCACGTTCTTTGTGATTTGGGATTACACAAGGAAACGAAGAAGAAGTAGAGGCTTAGAGACATGGAAACTAACTTCCTTTCACAGAGTAGATTTTGCGGAATCCGCCATCTTGTCGAGTCTGATGGAACAGAACGTGATCGGGAGTGGCGGATCGGGCAAAGTTTACAAGATATTCATCGAATCCTCGGGTCAATATGTGGCAGTGAAGAGGATATGGGACAACAAGAAACTTGACAAGAACCTTGAGAAGGAGTTCATTGCTGAAGTCGAGATTCTAGGAACGATCAGGCACGCGAATATAGTGAAACTACTGTGTTGTATCTCGAGTGAGGATTCAAAGCTTCTTGTGTATGAGTATCTGGAGAAACGCAGCCTGGATCAATGGCTACATGGCAAGAAGAAGAGAGGCACTGTAGAGGCTTTTAACTTGAATTGGCAACAGAGGTTGAATATTGCGGTCGGAGCAGCTCAAGGACTTTGCTATATGCATCATGATTGCACTCCTGCGATCATACACAGAGATGTCAAGTCAAGCAACATCTTGCTTGATTATGAATTCAACGCCAAGATCGCAGATTTCGGGTTGGCCAAAATGTTGATTAAGCAAAACCAACAGCCACATACCATGTCAGCTGTTGCTGGATCCTTCGGTTACATTGCCCCAGGTAATACCCGTAAAAGAAATAAAACGTTCGGATTCTATGTAAATATATCTCAGGCTTTTCATCTCAAAATAAATTGTTATTAGGTCTCTTATTGTGTGATATCTAACATTTTATATGTTGCAGAATACGCATATACATCAAAGGTGGATGAGAAGATCGATGTGTACAGCTTCGGGGTAGTTTTGCTAGAGCTGGTGACTGGAAGAGAAGGAAACAACGGAGATGAACACACAAACTTAGCTGATTGGTCATGGAGACATTACCAATTTGGGAAACCGATCGCTGAGGCGTTCGATGAGGACATCAAAGAAGCTTGCAATACAGAGGAGATGACAACAGTGTTCAAGCTAGGTCTCATGTGTACTAACACATTACCTAGTCACAGACCTTCCATGAAGGAGATTTTGTATGTTCTTCGCCAACAAGGGCTTGGGGCGATAAAAAAGACTGCGACAGAGGCACACGAGGCACCTCTGCTTGTTAGCTTATCGGGTCGGAGGACAAGTAAAAGGGTAGAAGATGAAGATTTAGGCTTTGTATAATCAATAATCACAACTTTGAGGTTGTTTTTTTTTTTTTTTTTGGGGCGATAGAGAATGTACAAATGAGTATTTAGAAGCCTTTTAGGTTTTTTTACTCAGATGCGTTGTGTAAAGTAAACGAAGCAGTCTTTTAGCACAAAGCTTCAAGCTTGTTAACTAAACAAGATGTGAAATGGTCTTTTATAATTTGCTTTCTCTTATTTTGAATCAAGGCAACATAGAGAGACAGAGAAAAAAGATATGTGATTTGATTGAATTACATAAGAAGAAATCATTTAGAGTCTTGCTGAGATTTCTTGAACTGAGCCTCGGTGTTTCTCCTTGCGCCTTGTAGAATGGTTTTGTCTGCGGTTATGAAGAATGCGGCGATGGATGCTGTTCCGATGATCACCATTTCACAAGATTGAATCTTTCGTGGGTTAGGAATCAGAAGAATATAACACAAACTTGTGGACAAATACAATGCCGAAAAAGAAAAGTTAACAAAACTCCCTACAGGATACAGATCAATGCTCCCCTAAACTCGCATTATTCTTCAAAAGTTCGAGGTTTAATCAGGAATTCCGAGGCTTATTCAACAATGTTCATTCATGTTCAAAGCTTGTAAACTTTTCTACTTAGTTCCAGGAAGAACACAAAGCTATGATTTAAGGAAAAGAGCTAACCTGAAGATACAATAAGTGCCTGGGCAGTGTAGTTGAGATTTGCCTTCGCCCACGGGAACACACGAACCGCAGCTATCTGTTAGGAAAGCTAGCCGAGCTCAGTTTATGTTTCAATTCATATATTATACACATATCAAAAAGAATGTGATTCTACTTGCTGAGACTAATTCACCATTGCTTCACAAGAAAGAAAAAAAACATACATTATAAATGGGAAAACAAAGCTTATACATTGAGGAATAAAAAATCTTAAGAATCAATGAATAACATAAGATTATTTTAAGTCCCTTTGTCATAAAATCAACAACAAAGACCACCAAGTATCTCAATTTCGTGAGTCTCATTTAAGCCAATGTGACTCTAGTTGGTGATACATCAACCAATGAATAACATAAGATTATCGAGTACTTTGTTCGAAGCTAAGATCTAAATGTGACCGTCTCTACATGGTGAGTCTAAATCACCAATTGAAAGTAACTTTCAATGACCAAATAAAGTTTGGGAAAGTGATAACAAAAGCTGGGAGATGATTGCCCCTAAAAAAAAAAAAAAAAAAAAAAAATCTGGGAGATGAATTAGGAGAAAAGCCTCTGCTTTAAGAGATCATTTGACAGTGAACAAGCTCTAAATTAATTAGTTCACTAGGGGAGGGGGAACAATTAGATAAGAGCTAACTCAATTATAATCTCTGATTCCTCAACATAACGATCTGAGGAATGAGATGAAAAGGATTACCGTGGGGATCGCAGTGGCGACGGCGGCCACGGCGGCTGCTTTAGCTCCGGCAAGAGCTCCCGCTGCACAATCATTCCAAAAAATACCCAAAATCAATTTGGTGAGATTTGAAAGAATATTCAGGGAAAAGAGAGAAGAAAAATAAGACACCTTGACTGGAACTTTCTGCTCGCCTGATCTTATCAACCTCGTCCGGAGATGCGACGACGAAGAGGTTCTGCTGCCTCCGGTTACCCATTTCCGACCGGTTTTCCATCGGGTGTTGCGACTGATCTTTCAATTTTCAGGAGAGAAAGAGAGAGAGAGAGAGAGACGGGTCGCGATTTGCTTGTCGAATTATAAATCTTTGGGCTCCAAGGAAGGACTTGTAAGTTGGGAATCCTTTAGCCCAAAACAATGAAACGCCCACAGTTTTTAGTATTATTTTGATATTTAGAAAACATCCATCGAAATTTCGAATTAATCTTATCTTAGGCGTATTATACTTTGTATCATTTTCAAAACGTATATACAATTCACGTATAAAACCTCTCTATCTTCGAGTTAATCTTCTCATAAGTGTTAGAAGAGGATAAGATCAACAGTTAACACACAAGAATTGAAAAACCGGAAATCTCACCATCTGCAGATTTGGCAAACGCTTGGTCAATTCTTATCTTTGTTAACCGGTTGGTTACTAATTTATCCTGTTGTTTATCTTTCCCCCTCTTCTCAGTCAAAACAAAGTTTAACTAACAAATCATTCAATGCAATTTTTTTTTTTTTTTTTCTTTTGTGATTAACTTTCCCAATTCAACATAGTTTTACTTTTAATACTGGGATTCCTTACTTCATCACAAAAGAATTTTTCAATTTGGCCAACAAATCATAATTCCATGGTAACAACAAAAATCGCCAACGAATTGTCTCAACTCTCAAAGACAAATTACTTGAGACCACATTCTATTTTTGGTCACATATTCTTGAAAATAATGTGTCAACACTATTATTTTTTGAACACCCTTAATTTGAATTACAGAGATTAATTAAAGCATTCAAACATATGAGTTGGGCCGTATAAAAAGGTTGGGGTCAAGGACAACGACGATTCTGGCCAGGTCCTCCGAAGTAGAAAACGGGCTCTGACTTATAGGTTTCCCGGTAAAGCTTTGTAGAATAACAATTGTACTCATCAGCGTACTCGGAGAGATGCTCAGGATACTTGATCTGCAAGGAATAGTCTTTGATCCTAACGTTGGTGTGGAAACAAGCGTCGCCCCAGAGGTACGATGCCCATTGTCCACTTCCCATTGATGTTCTTGTGTGTGGCTTCTTCCTCACGTTAGGGCTATAAACTTCTCCACCCCACTGCACTGCGGTGGCGCTGTGTTTGAGGGAATCGAAGAGTTTCTCCGGCCAGTACCCCATCACGGTGTCTCCGAAAGTCAACCACCAGTTCCCGCTATTTGGATCCTGCATTAAACACGGTCGAGGATGAAACATGACAGTACACATAACATGTATATCATATATAAAGTAGAAAATGTTACCAGGAACATGCTAGCGGTGATGTGATATTGTTCACTCGAGGTAGTCGAAATGGGTTCTACGGCTGCACCCAGGGCGTATTTAGTTGTTGTTTGCACAAAACCGGAGCATAAGAGGTTGATGCAGCCTGTTGTAGCGTATGAATCTTTCTGCAACCCAAATATAGAAAAAAGAAAAGTGTAGTTTTTAAATTCATCATTCATCCAAAAGTGGTTAGTTAGTCATGTTACTTACAGTCCAGTAGGTGAAGAGACGTGTGCGAGAGTCTCCGAAAACGCTTGGATTCACCTGAAATAGTTTTATGGCGATCGGTTTACGGTTGACTTCTAACGCAAGCTACAGTACTTTCTAGGGATGGAAAAACGTACCACCCAACCAGCTTCTATGGTCTCGAATTTGTCGGAGAGGCCACTAAGGAGCCAGATCTGGGCAGAGCTGTAGTCCTGAGGCTGAACTCTTGGAGGGTTCCAAACATTTATGTCGGATTGAGCGCCAACATAATTGTACCCTAGAGCGATAAGGATCGCCTCCTATATATATCACCAACAAGGAACAAGTGTTTAGCCGTATCAAAGAGTCTATGATTTATCTTTTGATCACTAGAAGTCAATTTTATGTTTTAGTAGAAGTCATAAAATTATAATTCAACGGAAAAATGAAAAACTAAATATTCAGAACCTAAAAATGATAACGAATAACGATTACAATGAGAGAAAAAAACTTTCTTCATTCAACTCAACATCTTAGACTTTACATACCGATCGGTCCTTTGGGCGTGGTAGGCGTGCATTTTCAGCTGTTAAATTGAAATTGACCCTGTGTTGAAGTGCGTTATCGAGAAAGTTGTATCTACGAGGAGTTTTTCTTCCAAAACGAGACGGTGAGGAGGCTCTGCTTATGTCTTCTCTACTGACTCTACGAACCGGTATTGTCCCTATGGGACAGTTTCCGGATTTGGACCAAATCTGAGATGTAATTGGTTTAGAAGTACCGTTGTTTGGAATAGTGGTCTTCTTTGTACCAAACTCCACACTCGGTTTCATCTGCATGCATAAATGTAGAATGGGTATGGTCGTAAAGACAAAGCCGTGTCTAGACACCCCTCAAAACGTTTAAAGATGAACGATATTAATAAAAAGAGAGAGAAAAGATAGAACCAAATAGCATGCATGTTCAGAATTTGTTTATTACCTGAATCTTGTGGTTTCTTAAGGCTGGATGATCAAAAGCATGTTGTTTGTGGATATCTACACAATCTATTATATCTCCATCTTCACTCTACAAAAAAAGGGCAATTACAATCGATTTTGGGAACTTGAGAAACCAAAAAAGTATACACAAGAAGTAATATATATTGCATTTAGATTCCATATACCTTGATGGTCTTTAACGCTGGTTTATTTAGAGTCCTCAATTTCATATCGATATCTAAAGTAACTTTCCCATAGGCTTCACTGTAAAAGCAACAGAAAATCGCAAAGGTTAAGAACAATCTCATCGCGGCTTTTCGTCTATTTTTTTTTCCTATGTTGAAAGAATGGATTTAGGATATAGGGTTTTAAATCTCTGAAGCTTCCTACTTATAGATCGAGTTTACAAAACCAAATGTTACAAAAAAAAAACTTTATTTTTATATAGTTATGATAAACGGTTAAACACACACATGCAATTGAGAAAAAAAAACGTAAATCCATATAGATACAATTTTTTTAAAAAAATCAATCTGCTGATTTGGTAACCATTTGGTCAAATCTTTGTGCTATGAAAACAAATATGAATGCTCCAGTAACTACAATATTTTCTAAACGTTTTTGATTTTAAGTCGGTGCAAAACGTCATTAAATTAAGAACGAATGTATATGGATTCTCTCCTTTTGACTATCTTTGTTGACGGTTAATATTTCATTTGGTTAATTTTTTCCTTCTCAGTCAAAGCAAATTTTAACTAACACATTCAGTGTGGTATCTTTCAGAGAGGGAAAGCTCATCATCTTTTGTGTGTCCGTTTAATCGGATCTTAACTTAAATGTTGTTAGTAATCGAAAGTTGACTCAAGGGAGGGGTTGGTTTGCCTTTGGTCTCTAGTGGCCCGAATCGTCCGAACAAGTTAGAAAGGAGAGACTCTAGTTGCCTCAGAGTATGTAAATAGGACGGCTTTGGAACCTAACCTATAAACCTTCTGCACTTTACGGAGGTTTTCGCTTTCGAAATGTCAAAGTTGAATTTACTGAAAATGGTGGTCACCGGTCTACGCGAAAGGCTTCACCTTTTTAAGCCCATCTTCTCCGTTTATCATCTCTCTCCCGTTTCTACACGAATTCGTAAGCTCTTACGACCGCTGTGATCTCATCTTCCCACGATTGAAGGTGTTTACTTTCTCCAAGTCTTTCTCTTTTTTTCTCTCTTCTACTTTCTTCTTTTTCTGGAAACTCCGCCGGTTTTCTCACGGTTTAATTTCTTCAAGTAGCTCTTGCTGGCTCTAATTTAGTTTTAGGAATTTCAAAGCTTGGAAATTTTACTCGTTGATTGCTCCGAATTTTAGTCGAAGATTACAAGAAATTGAATCGGCTTGCTAGATAATTTCTGTAGGATTTTCGGGGTTTCTATATTAAGGTGGTGGAAAAAGAGTTGAATTGGGGGCATATAGTTAATGATTATCTAGTGTTTTAGTTTTGTGGATTTTGCAAGAGAAAGATTGATTTTTTTGACTTTGAATTTCCAGAATTATTGTGGCGTTGGACTACTTCTACTGATCCAGAGTGTGTTTGTACATTGCTATTATCAAATTTGATTTTTTTGTGGTGCTACTTCGATTTTCTTGGTTTAGGATTTTCACAGAAAGCAGAATCATAAGGCGATATAACCAGACGCCTAATGATCGAAGGTAAAGAAATTCTGGTTACCGGTGGCCGGACAGGGCTAAATAAGGCGTTTCCCTTCAAACTGCTTCTTGTACTCGGGTTTTTTCTAGCTTTCTCTGTTGCCTTCATCATCATTAGTGTATCCACCATCAAGTATTATGGAATCAATAGTGTAGTGACCTCAGTCACTTCTAGTTTTGTGCCTTGCCGTGAGAAACCAAATGTTCTTGATAATTGGATAAAGCCTCCTCTACTTCTAATGCATAACATGAGCGACTAAGAGCTTCTTTGGCGGGCGTCTTTCTTGCCTCTGAGAAAAGACTATCCTTTTGATAGGGTCCCGAAAATCGCGTTTATGTTCTTGACAATGGGTCCCCTGCCGCTTGCACCGCTCTGGGAGAGGCTTCTCAAGGGCCATGAGAAGCATTACTCGGTTTACATCCATTCGCAAGTTTCTTCTTCAGCCGAGTTTCCACCTTCCTCTGTTTTCTACCGTAGGCAGATACCAAGCCAGGTATAGCTCCTAATCCACTTTGCAAGATTTTGTTTTGTTTACTGCCTTAGCGATTCCATTTGTAGGAGAACTTGTGATTGAATGGCTAGTTCGTATAACTGATGGTAACTGCATGATTGGTTAGGTTGCAGAATGGGGAAGAATGACAATGTGCGATGCAGAGAGGCGGCTTCTTGCAAATGCGCTGCTCGATATCTCAAACGAATGGTTTGTTCTCCTCTCCGAGTCATGCATCCCCCTCTTCAACTTCACAACGATCTACGGCTACATTACCAAATCAAGGCACAGCTTTATGGGTTCTTTTGATGATCCCAGTCCCTATGGCCGAGGCCGCTACAATGGCAACATGTCCCCTGATGTTTCCATAGACGAATGGAGAAAAGGGTCTCAATGGTTTGAGGTCAACCGGGAGCTTGCAGTTTCCATTGTCAAAGATACCTTGTATTACCCTAAATTCAAAGAGTTCTGTACCCCCGCGTGTTACGTGGACGAGCACTATTTCCCAACGATGCTGACTATTGAGAAACCAGCGGCCTTGGCTAACCGGAGCGTGACTTGGGTCGACTGGTCCAGAGGTGGTCCTCACCCGGCTACATTTGGACAGTCAGACATCAATGAGGAGTTCTTTGCAAGGATCTTGAAAGGTGACAACTGCACTTACAATGGAGATTACACATCCGTGTGTTATCTCTTTGCTAGGAAGTTTTCTCCGAGTGCTTTGGAGCCTTTGATTCAGATTGCTCCCAAGATTCTGAGTTTTTGAGTAGGCAATGACACTAACAAAAGTCATGAAATTAACATATATATATATATATATATGAAATGTATTTAAGCTGAGATTGAAAGTATCTTTCCTTATGACAATATTTGTACTTTTATACCAAAGCTGGCATTAATTTCCACGTGTATTTCACGAAAGTAATAAACAGTACACTCTCAGTTTGGCCATGTTATGGATATTAAAAAAATTGAACCAGATCATTAGATGACCATTTGTTTGCTATTAGCTTCTTATACATTCCTTTTGTACAAATAATAATAACCTTTATTTATTTCCAACTGATTTGCTAAAGCAACTGATTTCTACCTTCTTTCGGCATCATATTTGTTTGTTTTTTATTTAGTACTGCTTTTGCTGCATTCTCTTTGTTCTTGAAATTTCTTTCAATTTTAAGATAAATATTATTAACCTGGCTACTAATTCTGTATTTCAGTAATATTCAACAAAATAGATTAATTCATTTTATCTATTCAATAGATATATCTTTAGTTAATTATTTGATTTATTAATATTTATCAGTTTTGCCGTAAAAAAATGGTTTTTCTAGATCCACCACTGTCACTAGACGGTGGCTTCCCTGTTTATGGTTAAAATTGGGTTCATTATGGTTAAATTGGGTTCGTTTTATATTTTTTCCCCTTTATCCCATGACTGACATAATTTATAGTAAATAAGAGCATATTGGTTCATCAATCAATATCGATCATCTTTCTTTTTTTATTGGGAAATTTATTTTGTTTATTACATTATAGATAGGTAGAAGATCGCTCCTTATATTACTATGGAGCAAGTAGAAAGAGTGAGAGACGAAGATGATGATCGTGATGGGGATAAAGTGTTTAAATTTCATGCATCTGCAAGCTTCTTGGTTTGGGAGGTGAGGCTCGAGCGGAGGTAATCTTGTTCGGGAAGGTCGTTGGTGGTAACGTTAATGAACCTCTGGAACCATTTGCCCGAATCTTTGAGGTTTCTATCATCGAGGTCTGTCCAATTAACGTAACTGAGTCCGAATCTGACGGTAAAGCCTTTGCAGAATTCGTAATTGTCTCCAAGGGACCAGGCAAAGTATCCTTTCACGTTGACACGCTTCTCCCTGGAGACAGGAACAAATATCATCAATTAAAGACGTACCACGTGAATGTATATACCAAAAAAAAAGAGTATATATATATATATATATATATATATATATATATATATAGTAATTAAGTAGCATCCACTCACTTGATGGCCTTGCGGAGAAAACAGAGATGACTGCAGAGATAATCAATCCGCTTGGAATCAGCAACAGCCTTCTCACGGGGTTCGTCGCCGGGGGTACTAATTCCTAAATAAACCGTCATAGAGTAATACATGAAGAAATATTCCACAATGCATATTAGCCAATTTCTTGCACCAATTTTGAAATACGCTACTTAAACATGTAGTATTGTATATTAGATGGAAAGAGATGAGAACTCACCGTTCTCGGTGACATAGATTAAAGGGTCACCGTATCTGGTTTTGAAGTGTTCCATTACGGAATACATGCCTTTTGGGTAGTAATAGGCGTTGCCGTTTATTGGGTCTTCAGCGAACTAAGAAAGGAAAGCAAATATATTTATATGAATTAGTACTTTGCTTAAAGGGGGTGGGAAAATGATTGAGAAAGATTATGGGTGCATCATGCATATATATACCAGTGGGCCAATTATTTCACCACGTGAATTATTATCTGTAAACACAAGGATGAAACAATTGATGGTCACTTACAAAGGATCTAGACATATACATATATAACATAGAAAGGTTGTAACTAAGCGGAAAAAGAGTGGTACATGTGAGCTTTGCGCCTGCGTCCATCATGGCAGTGTGTTTTGGCGAAGGATATGGGTTAGCAGCTGGCTGAGCGTACTGAGTGACGTAGTAGTTGAGACCAAGAAAATCATATGAACGATATACGAGTCTCGCTTCTGCTTCCGTGAAGTTGGGAAGCCGACTACCCACAATTTGCCTCATGATGTCTGGGTATCGACCCTTTGTTAGCGGCTCCATGAACCTGATCCATGTACATATACATAATTATTATGTTTTTCATTAGTTTACTATATGGATATACAACATATCTATTAGCGGCTCCATGTACCTGATCCATGTACATACATATAGTTTTTTTCATTAGTTTACTATATAAACAACATATCTATTAATAATGTAAGAAAAAAAAAACAATCATTTTATTTAATTATACCATCCAAAGAAGAATTCTTTCATCCTCTCAGTTGCAGCTATGCTGCCTTTATCAGTCTCATCATATGGAAGAAACCATCTAGTTATCATCACAGGTCCGATCTTCCCTCCTTGGAACTGTTGGTCACAATGATATGATTCATCATTAGATATATTAGATCACATGCAAATTTTTTTTTTTTTTTTTACAATTGGAGAGAACTCACCTTATATTTTGTCCTGTAAAGATCGACCACCGCGGCATGAGCAAGGAGCTGGTTATGTGCAACGATGTAGGGTTCTGTTGAAGAATTTCCGCCGTAACATCGTTCATCAATCGCAGGAGAACATCGACCGGGTGCATCTGTTCCGATTGCATAGCCTCTCGTAGGCACTGTGTATAGCTGGTTGATCGTGATCCAGTGCTTTACCTTTCCACCAAATTCCTTGAAGCATAGATCCGCGTAATCTTTGAAATCATCTCTGTGCATTTCGTAGAATCATTCCATCAATGTAAGATCGATCAAATCTTCTTTTTATATATATCTTTCTTCATAATTAAGAAGCATGTCACAAATGACATACATGATTTGGCGGTTCAAGAAACCTTCATACTCATCTTGCAGTGTTTGAGGAAGGTCCCAGTGAAAGAGGGTAACGAAAGGCGTCATGTTCTTTTCGAGGAGGCCATCTATGAGGTTGTGGTAGTAAGCAAGACCTCCTTTGTTCACTCCCCTACTCACCTTTCCTTCTGCTCATACACATCATATATAATTATTCTTCCAAACAATCACAATCAAAGTATGTATACATGGATCGATAATGTGTACATACTTGGAAGGATTCTTGACCACGCAAAGGAGAATCTGTAGCCAGTAGCATTGAGTTCGTCCATCACGTCTATATCTTTCTGCAGTTTATATATACAATCCCATGTCAATCCACACGTACGTAGTTGATACATAAAAGTCAGTGAGTATATTATATATACTGAGGAATTAACCTGCCATCTCGTGTATGACTCACAAGTAGTGTCCCCATTCGACAAATCGCTTCCTGCTTTCTCTGATAATAATAACAGATACATGCATTACTATGAATGTATGTATATATTATAACCGACATTCCTCTCGCATAGAAATGTGACCATGCAGACGACATATATACCTGGGTATCGGTGAGTGAATCCATCCCAAACGTTAATACCACGACCTCTGCCTCCTTCGACCTGAAATGAAATGAAACAACCATGCAACGTTGAATTTTATTGTTTTTGAATTGTTTTTTTTTTTTTTTTAATATATATACGTCAACACAATGTGTGATTTGTTACTTGCCTGGTAAGCAGAAGATGCAATACCCAAGATGAAGTCTTTATCGAAACTCTTACTGTTCAAACGATCAGTGTTGCTACATGTGAATGGCTCATTCTCTTCGCAAGTAATTTCTTCATCAGCTTTGCAAACCGTCACAGCTAATAGAAACACTAAGGCGAGTCCGTGAAGCTTCTTCATTTTTAATCAGTAGATGTAATATGTGTTTGTGTTGTATGGAACCTTGTGCGTATCTAGGGTTTATATAGCCCTTGTAAAGAAGAGTGACATATGCATTTTTATGTGGGAGAGGTTTAGGTGAAATGAATCCCGTGTGGGTTCACCGATTTTGGTTTGCTATCACGAGATCATATCCCTAAAACAATCGAGTGAGCCTCAGCTAATAAAAAATTTAGGATTTGAATGGTTGCAGTGGACAAAACAGAATAATAGCGCTTTTTTAGACCGTTCATAAGATTTGGTCCATAGATGATGTACCTGATCAGTAATGGCAACAACAGCCGTGGAGCCACTGAAAGAACAACAAAATTAATTTTTTTTTTTTAATTTAAACGCAAACAAACAGTCAGGAAGGATTATTTATAGAAATCTTGCTAATTGCGCAAAATTAGAACGACATGCATGATGCATCAAGATTCCTTGTGATAGATTTGACTTTCAAAGCCTCTTAAGTTGGAATTGGAGAATTGACGCCATAAAGTTATTGAAAAGGTCTATAGAATTATTATCAAGTGTGTTCTAGTGTATCGATGCCTTGATGAAGAAGAAAAAAGTGATTACAATATTGATCCAAGGCCACACTCACCACCAGCCTCACCGCTCACAATCACAGCATACCTTGTTGATTTTGGCCGCTCAATGCTTTATCACATGAAACCACTCTCTTTCCAAAAGACAAAAAAAAAAAGAAAGACAAAAACCACCAATATATTTGTTTGGTGACATGTATTACACAATTGATTGGTGACATATATTACATAATTGATTTAGTTTGAGTTATGAGTATAATTCAAAAATGTTACCAATTATGAATCAAACTAAAAAATTTAAGTTGAAGTTTGAGTTAGGATGAGTTATGGTTGATTTGTAAATTTGTATTAATTTATTTAATTGATTAAACTTGTATCCTTATTAATAATTTTAAATTTGTTATTTTTAACAACTCATACTATTGCAGAAAGTTACATTTCATCAACTTAGTTACTATTAATTTATTTAATCTATTTTTATCATTATATAGGTAATAAAG
Source organism: Alliaria petiolata (assembly GCA_020283515.1). Classification (NCBI taxonomy): domain Eukaryota; kingdom Viridiplantae; phylum Streptophyta; class Magnoliopsida; order Brassicales; family Brassicaceae; genus Alliaria; species Alliaria petiolata. The sequence continues at coordinate 23,961,627 of JAHZTW010000005.1, read as the reverse complement.
TAGTATAATTAATAATTTTAAAATCAATCTTTAAATCATTCTAACTTTCCACAAATATTTTTCTTGAAAAAACCAGCTTAATTATTAGTCAAAAAATGTTTAACCTCATTAGTCAAAGATTTTTTTTGTAAATTTGTTTGTTTCCATTTGAATTATTCAAACAAAATTGTTCATATATAACTCATTAATTATACTATGCATTTTGACAAAAATACTAACTCATATTTTTACAGCAAACTTACCACAAATCTACAGTTTCTATCACATATAATTTTTACTGAAACTTACATCGAATTACAACATTTAATGCAACTCAAATTTAAAATTACTTGTCATCAATCGAATCCATTGAATTTAATCGGAGCCAGTATTCTTTCGGAGCCATTGAATTTTTTCTTTTACTTTTGCTATTCATATTTAAATAGAAAATTAAGCTTAACTGCCTTAAAGAAGACACAAACAAAAAACACTAACCATAAAATACCTGTGGCTATAATACACCAATATGAATAAAAATAAATCCAAACGAAAATCTGATCCATGAGTCATGGACCATAAATAAGATTTTACTCAAGATGAAAAAAAAAAAAAAATTCTGATGCGACTGTCCCATCCAAATTAGGGAAACGAAAAAATGATTTGTCATATACCCCAAAATCTTGTTCGTCATCTGAGATCATCATTTATTAGGAATTTTATTTAATTCAGTATGTAGAACAAGTTCCTTAATTATCAGTGTGGAGCAAGTAGAAAGAGAGAAACATGAAGATGATGATCTTAATATTAATAGGGATATTAAGTTTTTATTAGTATTGGTCATCTATTATTAGGAATTTTATTTAATACAGTAGGTAGAACAAGCTTAATTAGAGCTCCTTATCTATGGAGCAAGCAGAAAGAGGAAACAAGAAGATGATCTTGATGGGGATAAAGTGTTTCATGCATCTGCGAGCTTCTTGCTCTAGAAGGAGAGGCTTGAATGGAGGAGACCATGGTTCTCAGGGTCCTTGGTGGTAACTTTTAAGAACTTCGTGTACCACTTGCCAGATGCTTTGAGGTCTCTATCAGCAGTGAGATTGGCGAAATCAACGTAACTGAGTCCGAATCTGACTGTATGGTTTTTTTTTATACGTCAAAAAGTGGGGTCTGGCTAAAAAATGTGTGATTTGTTGCATGCCTGGTAAGCCGCAGATGCAACACCGAAAAAGAAGTCTTTGTCGAAACCGCCTCTGTTGAAACGATCAGTATTGTTACATTTGACGTATATATGGTGGCGAGCCCTCTTCGCAAGTAATCTCTTGACCTAATTCGCCACAGCTAATAGAAAAACTAAGGTGAGTCCAAGAAGCTTCTTCATGGTTAATCTATAGATGTGTGTGTCTTATTTATATACAGTGTAACCAAAAATATAACTAAACTTATTAAACTAATAATTAGTGAATTTTAGGCTAGCCGGTTCGATATATTTTTGGTTACACTGAACCGGTTTGCGGTTTTTTTTTTTGTTTTTTGTTTTCTGTTTTCTTTCTTTTGGTGTTCAATTTGGTTCGTTTATGGTTAAATTGGGTTCATTCTATATTTTTTTCCCCTTATCCCAGGACTGACATATAATTTCTATAGTAAATAAGAGCATTGGTTCCATTAATCAATATCGACCATCTTTTTTTTTAATTGGGGAATTTATTTTATTTAATTACATTATAGATATTGGTAGAATATTTTATTTAATTACATTATAGATATTGGTTACATTATTGGTAGAATAAGCTCCTTATATATCTATGGAGCAAGTAGAAAGAGTGAGACACGAAGATGATGATCGTGATGGGGATAAAGTGTTTATTACATGATAGATAGGTAGAAGAAGCTCCTTATATATCTATGGAGCAAGTAGAAAGAGTGAGAAACGAAGATGATGATCGTGATGGGGATAAAGTGATTCATGCATCTGCGAGCTTCTTGGTTTGGGAGGTGAGGCTCGAGCGGAGGAAATCTTGTTCGGGAAGGTCGGTGGTGGTAACGTTAATGAACCTCTGGAACCATTTGCCAGAATCTTTGAGGTTTCTATCATCGAGGTCTGTCCAATTAACGTAACTGAGTCCGAATCTGACGGTAAAGCCTTTGCCGAATTCATAATTGTCTCCAAGGGACCAGGCAAAGTATCCTCTCACGTTGACACGCTTCTCCCTGGAGACAGGAACAATCATTAATTAAAGACGTACGATTGATGATGATCATATACATATGTGTATATATATAAAAAAGAGTATATAATATAGTAATTAAGTAGCATCCACTCACTTGATGACCTTACTGAGAAAACAGAGATGACTGCAGATATTATCAATCCGCTTGGAATCAGCAACAGCCTGGTCACGGGGTTCGTCGCCGGGGGTACTAATTCCTAAAATAAACCAACCGTCATAGAGTACATCGAATAAATATTCCACAATGTATACATTAGTCAATTTCTTGCAGCAATTTTGAAATACACGTAAACATGTAGTATGTATATTAGATGAAAAGAGATGAGAACCCACCGTTCTCGGTGATATAGATTAAAGGGTCACCGTATCTGGTTTTGAAGTGCTCCATTACGAAATAGATGCCTTTTGGGTAGTAATAGGCGTTGCCATTTATTGGGTCTTCAACGAACTAAGAAAGGAATGCAAATATATATATATAAATTAATTAGTACTTTGCTTAAGAGGGTGGGAAAAATGAATGAGAAAGATTAGGGGTGCATGGTGGATCATGCATATATATACCACTGGGCCAATTATTTCACCACGTGAATTAGTATCTGTAAACACAAGGATGAAATAATTGATGGTCACTAACAAAGTAAGTATGTTGTAATTAAAAGGAGATGGACATAGAAAGGTTGTAACTAATTAAGTGGAAAAAGAGTGGTACATGTGAGCCTTGCGCCTGCGTCCATCATGGCAGTGTGTCTTGGCGAAGGAAATGGGTTAGCAGCTGGCTGGACGTACTGACTGACGTAATAGTTGAGACCAAGAAAATCATATGAACCCTTTACGAGTTTGGCTTCTGCTTCCGTGAAGTTGGGAAGCCGACTACCCACAATTTGCCTCATGATGTCTGGGTATCTACCCTTTGTTAGCGGCTCCATGAACCTGATCCATGTACATATACATAATTATTATGTTTTTCATTAGTTTACTATATGGATATACAACATATCTATTAGCGGCTCCATGTACCTGATCCATGTACATACATATAGTTTTTTTCATTAGTTTACTATATAAACAACATATCTATTAATAATGTAAGAAAAAAAAAACAATCATTTTATTTAATTATACCATCCAAAGAAGAATTCTTTCATCCTCTCAGTTGCAGCTATGCTGCCTTTATCAGTCTCATCATATGGAAGAAACCATCTAGTTATCATCACAGGTCCGATCTTCCCTCCTTGGAACTGTTGGTCACAATGATATGATT
>JAHZTW010000005.1:23777509-23954327 GCA_020283515.1 Alliaria petiolata | reverse complement strand
AAAATCATTTCATTTTGGGATATATTTACCATCCGAAGAAGAATTCTTTGCTCCTCTCGGTTGCATCTTTGCTGGCTTTACTTTCATCATATGGAAGAAACCATCTAGTTATCATCACAGGTCCAATCTTCCCTCCTTGGTACTGTGGTCACACAGACATATGTATATACAATGATGGTTAAATTAGAATCGCCTTAAACCTTCCTTTTTACAAATGGAGAAATTTTCACCTTATATTTCTTCCTGTAAAGATCGACGACCGTGGCATGAGCAAGAAGCTGGTGATGTGCAACGAGGTAGGGTTCTGTTGCAGAATTTCCGCCGTAACATCTTTTATCAACCCAAGGAGAACATCGACCAGGTGCATCTGTTCCCAATGCATAGCCTCTCGTAGGCACTGTGAAGAGCTGGTTGATAGTGATCCAGTGCTTTACCCTACCACCAAATGCCTCGAAACATACATCCGCGTAATCTTTGAAATCCTCTCTGTGCATATTATAGAATCATTTCTGTGTCGCAAGATCAAGTCTTTATAATGTTGTCATCTTTCTTAATAATTAAGAAGCATATATGGCATTATAAATAACATACATGATTTGACGGTCCAAAAAACCTTCATACTCATCTTGCAGTGTTTGAGGAAGGTCCCAGTGGAAGAGGGTAACGAAAGGCGTTATCTTATTTTTGATGAGGGCATCTATGAGATCGCTATAATACTTAATTCCATCTTGGTTGACTCCCCTACTCTTCTTTCCTCCTGCTCATATATTTACTCTTCTAAACAATTACAACCGATACTACGATATCTATTATATATATATGGATCAAGAATGTGCACATACTTGGAATGATTCTTGACCACGCAATGGATAATCTGTAGGCATTAACTCCAAGTTCTGCCATCACGTCAACGTCTTTCTGCAATTTATATATATAGAATTGCATGTCAATCCTTACGTAGTTGATAGATAATTCAAAGACTTAACATAGATGATAATTCAATGACTTAACATTCATATATATATATTTTTTTTTTCTTTTCAAAAAATATATATATATATATATATATATATTGAGAAATTAACCTGCCAATTCTGATATGAATCACAAGCAATGTCTCCATTCTTCAAATCGGGTCCTGCTTTCTCTGATAGTATACAAATAGTACATTACTAAAAACGTAATAGAGACATATAACCGACATTCCTCTCATATATATGTATATGTAAGCCTTTCTATATATAGCAAGTTAGCAACCATGCAGACGACATACCTGGGTATCGGTGAGTGAATCCATCCCAAATGTTAATACCACGACCTCTGCCTCCTTCAATCTGAAATGAAATGAAACAACCACGCAACGTTGGATTTTAGTGTTTTTGAAATGGTTTTTTTTTTATACGCTCAAAAGTGGGATCTGACTGGTAATCTGAAATGTGTGATTTGTTGCATGCCTGGTAAGCAGCAGATGCAACCCCGAAAAAGAAGTCTTTTCCGAAACCGCCTCTGTTGAAACGATCAGTATTGTTACATTTGGCGTATGGTGGCGTGCCCTCTTCGCAAGTAATCTCTTGACCTTTGCAATTCGCCACAGCTAATAGAAAAACTAAGGTGAGTCCGAGAAGCTTCTTCATGGTTAATCTGTAGATGTATGTTTTGTGTTGTATGGAACCTTGTGCCAATCTAGGGTTTATATAGCCTTTGTAAACAAGAATGGCGTATACATTTTCTTGTCTTAGTGTCTTGATATTTTGGGAGAGGTTTAGGTGAGATGAATCCCGTGGCTTCACGTATACGTACTGTAGCTTCTTTTTTTTTGAAGATACTGTAGCTCATTGAGTCACTGTTCCCCATATTGTTTATACTTATTGTTTTGTTACCATTTTTCAGATCTGGAGGTTTGCTCTTCAATCTATCATTTCATTAAGAAATGTGTTGCATTCTTTATCTCAATTGTGAATGGTTGATTACTATAATTTTTTTGAGTTAATTTTTTTTTTTTTTTGAGGCTTGCTCTTCAATCGATCATTTCATTATACAGTACGTTGAGTGAAAGTAGCCGAGTTAATTTGGCAAACAATTTGATTTTGACATTTTATTATTTCTTTGATGATTTTTTGAACTTTGATTACTTTTTCTCTTCTAAGAAACCTAAAATTAATTTCAATAAAAAAATACAATTTAATTATTAATGTTCTTAGCAGCTTCAAGCTAATCCGAACCACGGGAGACGACACATTTGCAGAGGGGAATAACATTGTGGTTTGCCACAAAACATCATAATCGCTACAAAAATCCAATAACGGAACCTCAACTCTTCATCCAAATTTCAAATAAAATATAAAAATTCATTTTCTTGCCATCAAAACAAACTGAACCAATCATTGTAATTTTTTTTTTAATTTAAATAAATTTTACATTTAAATCAAAAAAATTATTAATGAAAAAAAGAAGAAGTTATTTTGGTATGACACTACAAGAAAACATCTCAAATATCTATCGAAAACGAAAACACGTATTTCCGATAATTTACTAACAAAGATCCATCAAAATTCGAACATAGAAATCTGGATTCGTCAAAAGCCGTGGAGCGTTTACGATGTATTTTGTAAAACTTAGGAAACTGAGGAAAACATTAAATTTGTATTGCAAATACCTTCCGAAACTATGAAATTTTCAAATTTAGGATAAATTTTTGACGTGTTTTTGAAAATTTGTTGAAACAAGTATTATTTAACATTAAAATTAAATTTTAAAACAAAAATATTGTTTGAATTATGTATATGTTTTTCCAACTATTTTTGAGAATATTAAATAAATAAAAAATAAATTATTGTCAACGAAAATTAATCAAAATTTTTTAATAAATTTTAGATAATACTATATTAAAAAAAATTACCGTCGAAAATTTATCATACAAAATTTTTGAAGACATTAAATAAATAAAAATGAAAATTTATAAATAAATTCAAAATATATCTAAATTAAACCGAATAAAATTAGAATTTCTAACAAAATTGATGGCAAAACCAATCCACCGATAATCAAAAATATATTTCAAATATATTTCTGATAAATTATGGACATAATTTATTCTTATAAAGTTTTTTATGAAATATCGATGAACTTTTTTCATCTGAAAATCGTTAGAATATCATTAGAATTTTCTTACGAATAAAATTGTCGGAAAAACCTGTCAGAAAAACGGATGTTTTTTTTTGTAGTGTGAATTGATAACATTAACTCATTGATAATTTAATTTTTCTAAGAAATTCATAGAGGAGCGTGGACGATGAGTTACCAAATAGTTTAAATTTATGGAAAATGAGCGTAAATATTTACCAAGTAGTAATGAAAAGGAGAGGCGAATGGGCACGGGATCAACGAACCCGATTACGGCTAGAATCACTACTGAGGGGACATCGAAGCAAATCGCACCCGTCCCTTCTGTTTTAAATCCACCCCTGAATTTGATGGCTACTAAAGATGACAGTTTTACAGATGATATAAAGCACTTTCAAAAAGTAATAAACGATTAAACAAAAGCAAAATGTTGGTTGTTGTTTTTTGTTTTCTTTTGTCTTTTGGAGATTGAGTTCAGGTTTCATGTGATAAAGCATCAAGCGGCCAAAAATGTATAAGATATGCGGTGCCTGTGAACGGTGAGGCTCGTGATGAATGTATTTGTTTATTTTTCTTAACAAAGGCATTGTTACTCTAGGTTGAACACTTGATACTATTTTCCAACTCCAAGTCCAACTTAAGAGGCTCTGAACATATATCATCTACTACAAGGAATCTTGATGCATATGTCCTTTTAAGTCAGCATCCACATTACGAATTATACTGGATTTTATAAAGATTAGCGCATGGTTTGGCAGTAGTGCGACAACTATGCTTCGACCGTCCATCTTACTGTAGTACCTTATGATTCAAGTGTCCATAGTACAACTTCGTTGTTCCTTGTTCTGTAAGAAAAGACATATCACTGTAATATCATCAATCTTCTTAGATTTAAGCTTCTTCTTCCAAGTAGCTTCAGCCGCTTCCGCCACCAATTTATCGGCGGTAGATTGTTTCTTTCCGGAACTCCAAACTAACGATACAACTTCATCATTGCTAAGCATATCCCAAACCTGCGATTACATAGTAATACCAAAGATTTATTTTTCAACAAACTTTTTGAAGTGAAAAAATAAGTCCAAAATTTCAACAAAGTATATGCTTTTACCCCGTCTGTAGCGAGTACAAGGAACTGGTCTCTAAAAGTTATTTGGTGGTGAGAGACCTCTGGAACCGCAATAACCCCGTGGTCTTTGAGCCTGAAATCTCCAAAAGCTCTTGACATGGCTAATCCTGGTATGTCCTGGTTGGGTAGCCACACTCTTTGGCTGCACGGTTCTGTTTTCATTGCGAGAACACGACCTTTGCACGCCCTAATCCTCTCTGCTTCACCTGCGGCGCTAGAACTAGCCAAATAAGTATCATCAAACCTCTAATGATACAACCATCTTCTAGCCAAGGAGAGGGTGAAAAAGCATACTAGGGACACCAGGTGTTAGGTCCGATGTTAGCTGAACTGCGCTGATCTCACCATCTTCAGTCATTGTCCCCAACACTGCCCTTGAATCACCGAGGTTCGCTATCATGAGGTCATCTCCCTAAAGCAATCGAACGAGCTCTAGATAGTAAAACATTTAGGCTTTGAATGGTGGCAGTGGACAAAACAAAACAGTACGCTCATGGTCAAGATCGTGTGTTTTTGTCAAAGGAGAAATAAATGTACCTGAGTTATGGCAACAACAGCCGTGGAGCCACTGAAAGAGCAATCAAAGACTTGGAGAAGAAGCTCTCTATCAACGAGTCTGAAGGCAGAGTAACAAGCTTTTTCCCACTTGTGAGCTTCTTCTTCTTCTTCTTCTTCNTTTGACATTTTATCATTTCTTTGATGATTTTTTGAACTTTGATTACTTTTTCTCTCCAAAGAAAACTAAAATTAATTTCAAAAAAAATATACAATTTAATTATTAATGTTCTTAGACCATCTTCATACATGGTTTCTAAAGAGTTTCTTAAGATATACTTATTAAACAAATAAAAATTATTAAAATAATAAATAGAGTTCTTAAAAACTTAAGAAACCCACTCAAAATTTTTTAAAGAAACTTTGAGTGGGTTTCTTAAATTTTTAAAAACTCATTTATTATTATAATAATTTGTCTTTGTTTAATATATTTTAATAAACTCTTTAAAAACTATGGATAGAAATGCTATTAGCCCCTTCAAGCTAATCCAACCACTGGAGATGACACATTTGCAGAGGGGAATAACATTGTAGTTTGCCACAAAACATCATAATCGCTACAAAAATCCAATCAGGGAACCTCAACTCTTTATCCAAATTTCAAATTAAATATAAAAATTCATTTTGTTGCCATCAAAACAAACTGAACCAATCATTGTAAAATTTTGTTTTTGGATTTAAATAAATTTTTGATTTAATTCAAAAAATTATTAATGAAAAAAAAAGAATATATAAGTTATTTTGGCATGACACTACAAGAAAACATCTCAAATATCTATCGAAAACGAAAAACACGTATTTCCGATAATTTACTAACAAATATCCATCAAAATCCGAATATAAAAATCTGAATTCGTCAAAAGTCGGGGAACGTTTACGATGTATTTTTCAAATAACTTAGGAAACTGCAGGAAAACATTAAATTTGTATTGCAAATAACTTCCGAAACTATGAAATTTTTAAATTTACGATAAATTTTTGATGTGTTTTTGAAAATTTGTTGAAACAAGTATTATTTAATATTAAAATTCAGTTTTAAAACAAAAATATTGTTTGAATTATGTATATGTTTTTTCAACTATTTTTGAGAACATTAAATAAAATTTTTTTTTATTGTCATCAGAAATTAACAAAAAAAAATTAATAAATTTTTGATAATACTTTATTAAAAAAAAATTACCGTCGAAAATTCATCGTACATTAAATAAATAAAAATAAAAATTTATAAATAACATCAAAATATATCTAAACTAAACCGAATAAAAATTAGAATTTCAAACAAAATTGTTGGCAAAACCAATCCACCGATAATCAAAAATATATTTCAAAAATATTTCTGATAAATTACGGATATAACTTATTCGTCGAAAGTTTTTGCAAAATACGGATGAATTTTTTTCTTCCAAAAATCGTTAGAATATCATTAGAATTTTTCGACGAATAAAATTGTCAGAAAAAACTCGTAAGAAAAACTGATGTTTTCTTTAGTGTGAATTGATACATTAACTCATTGATGATTTAATCTATTTAAGAAATTCATAGAGGAGCGTGGACGATGAATTACCAAATAGTTTAAATTTATGGAGAATGAACATACATATTTACCAAGAAGTAATGAAAAGGAGAGGCGAATGGGCACGGGATCATCGAACCCGATTACGGCTAGAATCACTACTGAGGGGACATAACGAAGCAAATCGCACCCGTCCCTTCTGTTTTAAATCCACCCCTGAATTTGATGGCTACTAAAGATGACAGTTTTACAGATGATATAAAGCACTTTCAAAAAATAATAAACGATTAAACAAAAGCAAAATGTTGGTTGTTGTTTTTTGTTTTCTTTTGTCTTTTGGAGAGTGAGTTCAGGTTTCATGTGATAAAGCATCAAGCGGCCAAAAATGGATAAGATATGCGGTGCCTGTGAACGGTGAGGCTCGTGATGAATGTATTTGTTTCTTTTTCTTAACAAAGGCATTGTTACTCTAGGTTGAACACTTGATAATATTTTCCAACACCAAGTCCAACTTAATTAAGAGTCTCTGAACATATATCATCTACTACAAGGAATCTTGATGCATATGTCCTTTTAAGTCAGCATCCACATTAGGAATTAATTATACTGGATTTTATAAAGATTAGCGCATGGTTTGGCAGTAGTGCGACAACTATGCTTCGACCGTCCATCTTACTGTAGTACCTTATGATTCAAGTGTCCATAGTACAACTTCGGTGTTCCTTGTTCTGTAAGAAAAGACATATCACTGTAATATCATCAATCTTCTTAGATTTAAGCTTCTTCTTCCAAGTAGCTTCAGCCGCTTCCGCCACCAATTTAGCGGCTGGTAGATTGCTTTTTTCCGGAACTCCAAACTAGCGATACAACTTCATCATTGCTAAGCATATCCCAAACCTGCGATTACATAGTAAATACCAAAGATTTGTTTCTTCAACAAACTTTTGGAAGTGAAAAAATAAGTCCAAAATTTGAATCATATATATATATATATATATATGCTTTTACCCGTCTGTAGCGAGTACAAGGAACTGATCTTTAGAAGTTATTTGGTGGTGAGAGACCTCTGGAACCGCAATAACCCCGTGGTCTTTGAGCCTGAAATCTCCAAAAGCTCTTGACATGGCCAGTCCTGGTATGTCCTGGTTGGGTAGCCACACTCTTTGGCTGCACGTTTCTGTTTTCATTGCGAGAACACGACCTTTGCACGCCCTAATCCTCTCTGCTTCACCTGTGAAGCTAGAACTCGCCAAATAAGTATCATCAAACCTCTAATGATACAACCATCTTTTAGCCAAGGAGAGGGTGAAAAAGCATACTAGGGACATCAGGTGTTAGGTCCGATGTTAGCTGAACTGCGCTGATATCACCATCTTCAGTCATTGTCCCCAACACTGCCCTTGAATCACCGAGGTTCGCTATCATGAGGTCATCTCCCTAAAGCAATCGAACGAGCTCTAGATAGTAAAACATTTAGGCTTTGAATGGTGGCAGTGGACAAAACAAAACAGTACGCTCATGGTCAAGATCGTGTGTTTTTGTCAAAGGAGAAATAAATGTACCTGAGTTATGGCAACAACAGCCGTGGAGCCACTGAAAGAGCAATCAAAGACTTGGAGAAGAAGCTCTCTATCAACGAGTCTGAAGGCAGAGTAACAAGCTTTTTCCCACTTGTGAGCTTCTTCTTCTTCTTCTTCTTCTTCACAAACGTGAGATTCTTGGTTTAGCTCCTTCTTTAGTGTTGACAGAAGCGATGGCAATCTATTCCTCACCATTTTGCTCACCATGTGCCCATTTTTGCCGTGCCCATCAAACACTCCACATAGCTCTGCATCCCCTGTTCCATATCCCTACGGGATTTTACAAATTAAATCACATTTCTGTTTAACTTTTGACACAGATTATATTGTACATTCAACGTATAAAAGGGGTTTAATTTAGGTTTCGATTTGATTGTTTGTTAACTTTGTTTACATTTGCATTTAAATTTCTCATTATGTTTATATAGCGTGTTCAAAATTATTAGCATCTTAAACAAAATTCATATTTTAAATCTAAACGCAAAAGTCAAAATTATTAGCAAAACAAATTAAACGCAAACAAACACTTTACAAAAGTTATTAGTTTGGGAGAATGAAAACAAGTTATTTTTGTAGAAAATGAAAGGAATTTCAAAAATAGTCACATGTAAAATACAAACGCACAAAATGATATCTGAATCGGCCAAGGCAGATTGGTTTTGAAATGAAACCATCTAAAAGAACAAAGAAAAGGAATTATCTCAACCTGCACATGGTATCTATTACTTGTTACAACCCACCATAAACCAGTACCCAAAAGAATATTTCATCCAAAAATTAGACTATCCTCAAGATGAATGAACCACACAAAAAAAAGATCTTTGTGATGCGACTGTCCTATCCATATTAGGAAAACGAAAATTAGTTCTTCATCTACCCCGAAAACGTTGTTGGCCATCTAAGATCATGATTTATAGAAAAAAAAAAGAGAAGGAATATAGAAATTAAAAACAAAAAAAGAAGAAGCAAAACACCAAGATGAACTACCAGATGAAGAATAGCATTATCTTGGTTAAGCGCTTTGCTTCCTTGTATAGAGCAGACCGAACCGAGGCGGTGAACGGGAAGGCCGTGATGTAAACCGAACTCTTCGCCATAACACACCACCGCATTTCCATCACCGTGCTCATTCTCCTCATGAATCTCCGATGAGGAAGACGGCAACGAGAAGCAATGACCCATAATCTCACCAAAGTCAGCACAAAAATTCCTTGGAAGAAGGATATTTTATTAAACAATAACCTTTTGTAAATCGGATCGCAGATGACAGATCCTTACAGTTTGTTAAGCTTGATTAGACGAAAGACCCGTTCAGAACTTATATGTATACTGAATTTTCCATAGATAAACAACATTATTACTGTTTACGTGGCATCAACTTGAGTTCCAAATTTCAATGAAATCAATTACTCAAGTTGACTTGTATTTAATACTACAATGCATATAATCATGTTGCCCGAGTTTCGCTTGAAAGGGCAAGTTCTGATCCTGGCATTAGTTTGACAGAGCATTCTACTAATAGATCATACCCCTTATAAATAAATGTTTGGTATGTGCTACCGAATATTTTAATGATTGAGATACTTAAATATCTTACATATATAAATTATTGAAGAACTTTGAGTTTATTTGAATATTATGGTCAACTACGTACTCTTGTTTGAAGAGAACACCCGCGCGCGGAGCTAGCAACCAACATTTGTGAATGGATTACATATGGATATATATACATTTTCCTTAACGAAGAAATAAATAAAAGTAATTGAGTTTCCGGTACTATGGATTATACATATGGATATACATTTTCCAATCGTATGAGATTTTGGTTAGGTTCATCATAACTTGGTCATCTATATTCTTAGTATCTTTCGGTATCAAGGTGTTTTGACTTTTGACTAGTCAAGTGGCCGTTGTTCGGCCACGTAGCCCATTCCCCCAGAAAGTGGGTGTAAATCAAATAGGTGTGGGTTATGGACCGGTTCGGTTTTGGTTCTATTCGGAAACGGAAAGAAAAGAACCACTTTGTTTACGAAACGCAGCCGTTTCAACTGTTTGTTCGGGCCCCATACGGGGAACGTATAAACTTTGACTCAAAAACACGCCTTGATCTGCTCCAATGGGAAAAGTCGTGGTTTTTTTTGCATTTACCTACCTTCTTCGCATTTTCGCCCAACTTCTTCTCTCCGAAAACTTTTCTCTTTAAAGGGCTAATCAAAACCCTAAACCCACAATCCAATTCTATTTTTGCTAGATTCGATCTCTCTCCCTCTCTCTCCCTCGCTCTCTCTCTCTCTCTCTTGCAATTTGCTGATCGATTTGAAGTTGTAGAGCTATGGAGGCGACGGCGTTGTCAGCTGGATTTCGTCCTCTTCTGAAGCCTGACGGTTACAGATTTCCGAGGTTGGGATTCTCTATTCGATTTGTTTTTTTGGTCGTTTTAGGGATTTACGATCGCGAATTGTTGCCGGAGGCTCGATTTGATTTGCCATGGAAACTGATCGTACCTGCGGATTTATTAGCTTATTTCAAGGTAATCGAGAATTTCTAATTAGTTATCAATTGGTTCGTGTTCCGTACAGGTCATGTTCTCAGAGGAATTCTTTGTCTTTGGCTCGATGCTCCTCAAAAGAGATATCTGGCGGATTCATCAAACCGAAACCTGAAGGGTCCATTGCGATCACGCACCGTGGATTGAGTTTCAAGACGAATGTGTTCGAGCAAGCACATCCTGTGGCCGGAGACTGCTCTTATGATGACGCCACAGCTAAAACACGTTCTCATGTTGCAGAGGATAAGATCGGTGTCCTGCTTTTGAATTTAGGTGGCCCTGAAACCCTTAATGACGTGCAACCCTTCCTGTACAATCTGTTTGCAGACCCGGTGAGAATCTCTACTTCGCTCTCAATTTGTTGTAATTCATGTTTTAGACTTTTGAGTTTAAAGCCATCTGGATGCTGATTTTGATAAACCGTGCCATTGCCATTGCTATTGTTGCAGGATATTATACGGCTTCCCAGGCCATTTCAGTTCCTCCAAGGTACTATAGCTAAATTTATATCCGTAGTTCGCGCCCCGAAATCGAAAGAAGGGTATGCTGCTATTGGTGGCGGCTCTCCTTTGCGTAAAATAACCGATGAGCAAGCAGATGCCATTCGGATGGCCTTGGATGCAAAGAACATTGCTGCCAATGTCTATGTTGGAATGCGGTATTGGTTTCCATTCACTGAGGAGGCTGTTCAGCAGGTGATTTTACATTCTAATGATCTTTTTTGCTCTCAACTTAGTCATAATCAGAGGCTCCTTCCCGGCTGTGATGGAGCTGCTTATCTCTGTGTCCTAGTTATGTTTTTGTCTTAACGAGCTAATTTACATTCAACCAGATTAAGAAGGACAAAATTACAAGACTTGTTGTACTACCATTATACCCTCAGTATTCTATCTCCACCACGGGCTCAAGCATCCGCGTTCTCCAAGACTTATTCAGGTTTGTGTAAGCCACAAAGCATATTCATAGTATATTGTTTATTTGTTTTCAGAAAAAAAAATTATTAGTTGAATGAGCGGCCCTTAACACGAATTGTCATTCAGGAAAGATCCGTACCTGGCTGGAGTGCCAGTTGCTATTATACAGTCCTGGTACCAAAGGCGAGGCTATGTCAATTCCATGGCCGACCTCATTGAGAAGGAACTTCAAACTTTTTCTGATCCTAAGGAGGTACACTTATATCTCCCCTCTTGTCTTTCCCCCCTTCATTACACTTCTAGTCCAAACACCGGTTAAACTGGTCACTTCTCTGTATGCTTTAGGCTATGATATTCTTCAGTGCCCATGGTGTCCCAGTCAGCTACGTAGAGAATTCCGGAGATCCGTACCAGAAACAGATGGAAGAGTGTATTGACTTGATAATGGAAGAGCTAAAATTCAGAGGGGTTCAAAACGACCATATATTGGCATACCAGGTTTGGTCATGTCATCCGTTATAAAAGTTGCTTGGCATTACCTATTTATGTCAAGCCCTCTTATTGATTCTTGCAATGATCCTTTCTTTTCCAGAGTCGTGTTGGGCCTGTTCAATGGCTGAAGCCATACACCGATGAAGTACTTGTTGACCTTGGTAAGAAAGGTGTTAAGAGTCTACTAGCCGTGCCAGTCAGGTGAGAAAACACCCCTGTAGCTCATTTTCGTGCTGTGTAAAAGATAGTTCCCATCATCAAAAACATAGACATGGAAGCTGTCTCTTTTGATTCTATAGTAATTGACAATTTCAGCTTTCTCGATTTTTGTTTTTCTTATCATGAATTTCAGCTTTGTGAGTGAGCACATTGAGACTCTTGAAGAGATAGACATGGAGTATAGGGAATTAGCTCTGGAGTCAGGGATAGAGAACTGGGGGCGGGTCCCTGCGCTAGGTCTCACCGCGTCCTTCATCACCGACTTGGCTGATGCTGTGATAGAATCGCTTCCTTCAGCGGAGGCAATGTGGAAGCCAAGTGCGGTGGCCTCAGAAGATAGCGAGTCATCGGACGCTTTCAGTTACATTGTGAGGATGTTCTTCGGTTCGATTCTAGCCTTCGTACTGCTTCTATCCCCAAAGATGATCCATGCATTCCGGAACCATCTTATCTAGAAGAAAACCTATTGAATATCTTATGAAAGTTGGTTTTGTGTTCTTTTTTTTCTTTTGGAGAAATGTCTCGGCCAAGTTTAATATATATAGTCCAATCTATTGAAGTACTAGCACACCAGCTCTAATGAGCTGATGTGGGTGAGTAGTTCAATAGATTGGACTATATGTACTAAATTTGGCTAAGATATATAAACTAGAGAAGGGAAATAATGAGAAGGGGGTATAAGTTCTTGAGAAGAGAGACAGGATAGATGTATTTCAGATTGAAGATGCCTTTAGCTATAAACATAGTGCTACGTTCCTCCTAGATATGAGGAAAGGGAATATATAATCGTTAATTAATTTTGGTTTCCAAACGCAATTGTCTAATGTATTATTTTGTTTATTAATAATCGGAATTATTTTTCTTAACCAAATAGCTTTGGATTTTGCTATTCATAGTTTCTTTTGACCATAACAGGTTAATAATACTAGTGCAAGTAATGTTCTTCCAACACACGGATTCTAACTTACGGTGAGTTATAATCTTTCAGAAAATACAGATATATATATATTTTTTTAAACCACAATCAGCTTCTAGTTTATACAGAGGCAATAACCAAAAAACAGCTCACGAAAAAGAACACATTACACAAGACGATTACATATATACAACACACACATGACATACGCAGCGCGTAGAAGCTCTGCAATAGCTGTTTAGGCTCTAGGACAGACAGCTCAAGTGGAAAATGAATCCGGTTTTGTCTTGATTAACCCTTTACGTGAGAGATTCTCAATGGAATCCGCAATAACTCTGGCGCTCGACTTCATGTACCCGCCTGCACAAAGTATCACATAACTTGTTTTATGACAACACATTACTCATAGGTTTTGGTTATGTTAAATTCAATCTCGCACCTGAAGTCAGCATCACAATAGGAATCTCTCTCTCCCTTGCAAATCTGAAGACTTTCTCGTCTCTACTCGTTATGCCATCAGGGCTTATCTGCCACCAGAATCACCAATTGTAACTAAGGAAGAAACTATATTCTTCTCAGATAGAAAGACAGATAATCTGCAGTATATAGCTTACCTTTAGATTCCCTAGAGGGTCTTCGTCTAAGATATCGGTACCAGCATTGTAAACTACCAACTCTGGTTGGAAGCTTCGTGAAGCCACCTGAGATTTATATCATCACCGTCATAAGTTTTTCTCTTAAGATTCCTAAAGACCACATAGTTAACTAATCATGTTTTTTCGAGGAACCAAGTTTCATAGCTACGGTTTTACATCCCATGCTCCAAATCTACCGTCGCCAGGAAACAAGAGATTAAGGGGATGATCGAATGCATACCTCAAGAGCTTCATCTAGTTTCCTCAAATACTCACCAGTGGTGGTCCCGCTCTGATATAGAAAAAGCACAGAATTATATAATGTGACACAAAACAATCAGATTAATTCAAAAGCTGATAAGTGAAAGAAGGTATGCTTACCACCACCTCAACCTTCTGATCGATAAAACTACTAGCTCTATAATCCTGTAACAACAAAAAAAAAAAAAAAAAAACAGAGCAGATAAATCCAACTGTTAAATGCAAACACGAAAAGCCATAGACGAAACTGCACTAATAGTTAAGAGGGAAGGAAATGACTTCCAAAGAGGAAAGCTACAAAAATGACAGCTTACGAAAGGGTATATCTCAGGATTGTACATATCCAGAATGTAAACGCGACCTGCAGACAAAAAACTGTTATCACAAATCACCATATTGTACACCGAAATAAGGCAAAGGATCATGAAATAAAATACAAAAAGTTTCTCATACTGTCATCGCCGAGATCTGTTTCGTGGCCATTCCCCTGATGAGCATCGAGATCTATTATCATAACCCTGTTCGAGGAGATGGTTAACATGTCAAGGTCCCCGATAGAATCAAACGGAAACCATTGGAGAATGTTTTACCTTGATATTCTTAAACGAAGAAATGCAAACTGAATACAGAGAGAAATATCAGCGAAAGCACAAAATCCGCCTCCTCTTTCGGCAGTACAATGATGAAAACCTCCTCCCACGTTTATTGCCCATCCACGTTCTATGGCAAGTTTAGCTGCCAGGATCGTCCCACCAACCTGTCACACACCAGACTTTGTAATCACTCCACAAATATAGATTTCTCTGGAAAAGAAACAACCAAGGAGGTAAAGAAACAAATGATTATTGTACCTGCTTTCGGAATGGGTAAAGAACTTTCTGCTGCACAAGAAAATTTGGGAAAATAGCAACTGGTGGAACCTACACATTGTATTACACAGCAAGCGTTTCAAAACTTAAAGAGATGTTCAGTACAAACAAGAATCAAGTCAGATTATTCAATGACATTCACTCTCATGTTAGTCAAAAATCATATCACCTCGGTTATCCTAGCGACAGTTGCACTGCTTTTCAAGCTGTTTAAGTAGTTCAACGAATGTACCTGATACATAATAACCACTAAACGAAATGTTACACAACCTGTCAATGCATAGATCAATGGAGCCATATGACTAATGGCCACACGTGAATGCACAAGCTCGACTCGCAAGAAAAACCAATTCAAAGCAAAGAGAACTTGATCAACTGTATAGTTCACACATCTAAGAAGAGAAGCCAAGTACCACTAAAAGATCACTATTCGAAGCTTCTAGAGGCTCGACAATTGATTTCTTCTCCAAAAACCCATCAGAAACAAGGAACCCACAAACTCGACGCCACTTGGTGGAATCAAATGGATGCCTGCAAAAATATCAGATATCAATATCAGAAAGAAAAAAACCCCAACTTTCGAATTCCGCAGGTCTTTAAACGCGATGATCCTCAGTTATCTTTACAACTTACAATTTTAAAGCTCTTTTACCAAAAAAATGTGAATAATTTAAGTTAGAATCAGTCTCAGACTAAAGAAGCCAGATCATTCGACGAATTCCCAAGAAAGATTGGTCAACGGCGAAAAAACTCACAATTTCTCAATCCCCATGAAGGAGATGTCGTATTCCGATGAATAGATAATCGAAACCTGTCGATCAAACAAATTCGTCAGTCTTAAATCGTGAATTCTCGTGGGCACGCACCCACACACACACACGAATCTGCAGAATAACCTTTGAAAGAGGGACGTCGAAGTAGAGTTTGCTGGAAAGAATACGCTCTCGCCGGAGAGCTTCGGGGTGGGTCTCCATCGAAAACGACGACATTTCAGATGATTGAAAGCAACGGTAGAGAAACTGGGATACTTTGATGGCGGCAAACGTGAATAGCAAGTAAACAGCTGAGTCACGAGTCAAATCTGTCCAGGTCGACACGACTCGGGTACTTTCCATTACTCTTGTTCTAAAAAAACTGGGATTTTGAAGCGGCGAGATATTTTCTCTTCCAGTGAGAAGATATTTGATAAATAGGACACAACTTTCCAAACGCGCGGAAGAAGCGCGTTTTTATTACTCTCTCTTGGCCATTTCAATTTTTCAATTCACGTAAAAAGTCTTCGCGATGACTTTTTGTCCTTTTTTTTATTTATTTTACATTTCAACTGACAAATTCTTTATATAAAAAAAGGGAATCTCCTTTAAATAATTTTTATTAGACGAGTAAGAGCGTAAGCTATATATAATGACAGAATGAAATAATATTTTTTTTATCTATTTTGTCATTAGCAGATTTAGTTTCAAAAGCAAAGCACTATTTATGTAAAATCGCACGTCAACCTTCTTTTATTGGACTACCGTGAAAATTAGAAAAAATAAAAAAAAATACAAAGTGATCAAAGAACATTTTTTGTAATTTGAAAATTAAAAATGTTATTACTTTATAAATGTAGCATCATAGATTTCCCTGTGTATAACTATAACCCCATACATATATATTTTCCTCAAGATATGGTTGTCTAAAGGGGTAAAAAAAAATATTGTTGTCGAATTCTAACATAAAGGGGTAAAAAAAAAGAATAAAAAATATTGATGGTTGGACATGGACATGTAACTTAATCAAACGTGTGCATGTAAAATTGATGGTTGTTTGGATAAAAAAAAAGATTGAAGAAGAAATCACCATTTCCAAACCCATTTGCTTCTGAGGACATCAAGAAAGGCCTTGCGATCATCCCCATCGTTTACGATCCTTCTTTGATAGAAACCATCTCTCTTCGCTACCCAAATGCACTCGTCGCCTCCATCTCCGCACTCCCTCCTAAACCCGTGCTTGACAGAGAACACCGTCAACACGTCCTGGCTCGTTGTTCCGAACCCGCTACGAAACTGGCACCGGAACTCTGTTTTCTGGAACGGCCACATGTTCATCGTCGTGAACTTCCATATCCGTGATTGCCCTGGCTTCACCATGTCCCACCCTAGGTCGTCCTCGTTCGACCAGCACCGCACGGCCAGCTTCGCTTTCCGGACACTAGAGACCCCCGAGATCTCGTTCTTTAGCTCTAGAAGACCCGCCGTGGTTGGTGCGGGTAACAATGCCGCCACCACAACCGCCGCCACGAAGAAGAAGAAGCACCAGCCTTGGTTTCTCCCCATTTCGATTAAACGATTGCTCTGTTTTCTTAACTATTGATTTCGTCGAGTCTTGGGGCTTACGGAATGGGACAGGTGAAGATGTGACCGTTATATATATATAAATAAATGTGAATTAAATGGCAATTAGACCGTTACTGTTGCGGTTTCCAAATTTAGAAGTACTAGAAGATACTTTTTCATCTATTTTGGGAGGTAGGACAGAGAGCAAATCCCAAAAGTTGAAAAGTAAAATGTGCTGTTTCAGAAACTTTGACCACAATCGTCATCATCCTCTTTGAGATTGTTTATCGCATAGGTTGAAAAGTAAAATGTGCTGTTTATCTCAGTTCTTTATATCCTGGTTTTGCAAATTGTCAATTATTGATAACGTGTTGATCAAATTTTCACCTTTTCATCTTTTTAAAACTAAGTTCACTATTACTCAAGTGTTAAAATATAACTATATATGATTAGAAGTTCTCATCCACTTGATTCGCTAGACATTCCTGTTCTAGCTCCAGCAAGCTTCTGAAATCTCCATTTACGACGAGTTAATAAAGTTCTTTAATGATTATCTTGCATAAACTATACTTTTAAATATTTATTTCTAAAAGGTTTCTGATCTTCCATCAAGTTTACTATTCCGCTTAATTTCCATTATTCCACATTTCCACTGATGACTCATGTGCACCCATGTTATAAATCTTTTCACAATATAATAACACATCATAGATTCTTTATAAAGTTGCACATTTTTTGGTTTTATTACCAAGAATAACAACATACAGAGACGAAAATCACAGACATTCCACGATCTTCATAATGATCAACATTACCAAATTTTTGAATTAGCTCCAAGGTTTCTGGAGGACATCATGTTGAACATACTCATTCCACCTCTCGTTACCGTACTTGTTACTAAAAAATATGGTCTTCCAATGTCTCAAGTATAGCCCGTCCTTCTTAACGACCCAGGTGCATTTGGCCCTGTCCCCACACTGCTCTTTCATCTCCCAAGATGCAACCAGCTGCTTGTCCACGCGTCCGTACCCTGTACGGAAGTTGCAGTAGAAGAAGGTGTAGAAGAGCGACATGGCGAAGGACCAATCCTTGTGCTGATCAGGCCAGTTTTCTCGCCACCCGAGATCGTTGTCGCGGGACCAGCATTTGTACACAAGCCTCCTGTACCGACCCGAGAGTTCGTTCCTGATCTCTAGTTGAAATCCATGGGAGTGAGTCACCATCATCATGGCGATGATAAGTATAAGAACAAAGTTCCCATCTAGGGTTTTGGGAATCTTTTTGGTTCCCATATGTGTAATTCTGTTTTTGTTCTTTCTTCTTTATTTCTTGCTCACTCAATTTTTTTTTTCTTTTTGAATTTTGGGCATTGATAGCGTTTGTACAGAAACTACTATTTTTAGAAATTNCAAGAAAAACCATTTCAAGAAAAGCCAAGTACCACTAAAAGATCACTATTCGAAGCTTCTAGAGGCTCGACGATTGATTTCTTCTCCAAAACCCCATCAGAAACAAGGAACCCACAAACGCGACGCCACTTGGTGGAATCAAATGGATGCCTGCACATATCAGATATCAATATCAGAAGGAAAAAAAAAAACCCCAGCTTTCGAATTCCGCAGGTCTTTAAATTAAACTCGATGATCCTCAGTTATCTTTACAACTTACAATTTTAAAGCTCTTTTACCAAAAAAAAAAATGTGAATAATTTAAGTTAGAATCAGTCTCAGACTAAAGAAGCCGAATCATTCGACGAATTCCCAAAGAAAGATTGGTCAACGGCGAAAAAAACTACAAAGATTGTGGAAAAACTCACAATTTCTCAATCCCCATGAAGGAGATGTCGTATTCCGATGAATAGATAATCGAAACCTGTCGATCAAACAAATTCGTCAGCCTTAAATCGTGAGGGCACGCGCACACACACACACAAATCTGCAGAAAAACCTTTGAAAGAGGGACGTCGAAGTAGAGTTTGCTGGAAAGGATTCGCTCTCGCCGGAGAGCTTCGGGGTGTGTCTCCATCGAAAACGACGACATTTCAGATGATTGAAAGCAACGGTAGAGAAACTGGGATACTTTGATGGCGGCAAACGTGAAGAGCAAGTAAACAGCTGAGTCACGAGTCAAATCTGTCCAGGTCGACACGACTCGGGTACTTTCCATGACTGTGTTCTAAAAAAAACTGGGATTTTGAAGGAAGCGGCGAGAGATATTTTCTCTTCTGTCAGATATTTTGATCAAAAGGACACAACTTTCCAAACGCGCGGAAGAAGCGCGTTTTTAATACTCTCTCTTGGCCATTTCAATTTTTCAATTCACGTAAAAAGTCTTCGCGATGACTTTTCTTTTTTTTATTGTTTGAAGGGATCATTGTCTTAAACAGACAGACAAATTCTTTATATAAAAAAAGGAATCTTCTTTAGATAATTTTGATTGGACGAGTAAGCAAGCTATATATTTAAATATTTAATGACAGAATGAAATATATATATATATATATATATATTTTTTATCTATTTTGTAATTAGCAGACTTAGTTTCAAAAGCAAAGCACTATTTATGTAAAATCGCACGTCAACCCTTCTTTTATTGGACTACCGTGAAAATTAGAAAAATAAAAAATACAAAGTGATCAAAGAACATTTTTTGTAATTTGAAAATTAAAAAAGTTATTACTTTATAATGTAGCATCATATATAGATTTCCCTGTGTATAATTATAACCCCATACATATATATTTTTCTCAAGATATTGTTGTCTAAAGGGGTAAAAAAAAAAATTGTTGTCGAATTCTAACATAAAGGGGTAAAAAAAAAAAAGAATAAAAAATATTGATGGTTGGACTTGGACATGTCACTGAATGGTCTGTACCGCCGTATCATCATCACCATTTCCAAACCCATTTGCTTCTGAGGACATCAAGAAAGGCCTTGCGATCATCCCCATCGTTTACGATCCTTCTTTGATAGAAACCATCTCTCTTCGCTACCCAAATGCACTCGTCGCCTCCATCTCCGCACTCCCTCCTAAACCCGTGCTTGACAGAGAACACCGTCAACACGTCCTGGCTCGTTGTTCCGAACCCGCTACGAAACTGGCACCGGAACTCGGTTTTCTGGAACGGCCACATGTTCATCGTCGTGAACTTCCATATCCGTGATTGCCCTGGCTTCACCATGTCCCACCCGAGGTCGTCCTCGTTCGACCAGCACCGCACGGCCAGCTTCGCTTTCCGGACACTAGAGACCCCCGAGATTTCGTTCTTTAGCTCTAGACGACCCGCCGTTGTTGGTGCGGGTAACAATGCCGCCACCACAACCGCCGCCACCAAGAAGAAGCACCAGCCTTGGTTTCTCCCCATTTCGATTAAACACGATTGTTCTGTTTTCTTAACTATTGATTTCGTCGAGTCTTGGGGCTTACGGAATGGGACAGGTGAAGATGTAACCGATATATATATATATAAATAAATGTGAATTTAATGGCAATTAGACCGTTACTGTTGCGGTTTCCAAATTTAGAAGTACTAGAAGATACTTTTTCATCTATTTTTGGAGGTAGGACAGAGAGCAAATCTCAAATGTTGAAAAGAAAAATGTGCTGTTTCAGAAACTTTGACCACAGTCGTCATCATCCTCTTTGAGATTGTTTATCGCATAGGTTGAAAAGTAAAATGTGCTGTTTATCACATATCAGTTCTTTTTAACCTGGTTTTGCAAATTGTCAATTATTGATAACGTCGTTGATCAAATTTTCACCTTTTCATCTTTTTAAAACTAAGTTCACTATTACTCAAGTGTTAAAATATAACTATATATGATTAGAAGCTCTCGTCCACTTGATTCGCTAGACATTCCTGTTCTAGCTCCAGCAAGCTTCTGAAATCTCCATTTACGATGAGTTAATAAAAAGTTCTTTAATGATCATTATCTTGCATAAACTATACTTTTAATTTATTTCTAAAAGGTTTCTGATCTTCCATCAAGTTTACTATTCCGCTTAATTTCCATTATTCCACTGATGACTCATGTGCACCCATGTTATAAATCTTTGCACAATATAATAACACATCATAGATTCTTCCTCATTTGCATCATTTATAAAGTTGCACATTTTTTGGTTTTATTACCAAGAATAACAACATACAGAGACGAAAATCACAGACATTCCGCGATCTTCATAATGATCAACATTACCAAATTTTTGAATTAGCTCCAAGGTTTCTGGAGGACATCATGTTGAACATACTCATTCCACCTCTCGTTACCGTACTTGTTACTAAAAAATATGGTCTTCCAATGTCTCAAGTATAGCCCGTCCTTCTTAACGACCCAAGTGCATTTGGCCCTGTCCCCACACTGCTCTTTCATCTCCCACGACGCAACTGGCTGCTTGTCCACGCGTCCGTACCCTGTACGAAAGTTGCAGTAGAAGAAGGTGTGGAAGAGCGACATGGCGAAGGACCAGTCCTTGTGCTGATCTGGCCAGTTTTCTCGCCACCCGAGATCGTTGTCGCGGGACCAGCATTTGTACACAAGCCTCCTGTACCGACCCGAGAGTTCGTTCCTGATCTCTAGTTGAAATCCATGGGAGTGAGTCACCATCATCATGGCGATGATAAGTATAAGAACAAAGTTCCCATCTAGGGTTTTGGGAATCTTTTTGGTTCCCATATGTGTAATTCTGTTTTTGTTCTTTCTTCTTTATTTCTTGCCCACTCAATTTTTTTTTCTTTTTGAATTTTGGGCATTGATAGCGTTTGTACAGAAACTACTATTTTTAGAAATGTAACGGCTAAGGATTCAGTTATTGCCGCGGGTCAAGGGCAGGAACAAGTCCTTCTCCTTACATCCACATTTTTATTACTTTGTTGATTTTTTTTTTTCCCCTTAGAGGAAATTTACAAAATATATTGTTTTACGTTTGTCAATTTGTTTAACAAAAAAATGAATGAATAGTCAATTTATTTTTTTGCTTGCACCCAGTGACAAAATTTGGGAAAGAAATTAAGAAAATAACGAAACTAGATTGTTTGTCACTTTGATGACTTTTTTTTGTTTTTTTGAGTAAAAGGGGTTGTTAAGGTGCTTTTGTAGAACGCTATTCACAACATGTCTAAAAACCATTAATCTGATCAACATAATTTATTTATAAGTAATTATTAGCGAAATACTTTGAAATTTGATAATCCAAAAAAAAGATTTTCTTATAATTTAATAGTTAATACCACTGCTTAAGCAATTAATATGCAAGCATACTAATTAGAGGGAGGCCTCAATCAGCAAAAGAAGAGAAATTTGAAATGTAAACAAAAAGCAACGCCGGCTTATATATATACTTGAAAACTACGATCTTGAATAAATCCTAAAGTTAGTGGGAAGCCTCTAACAGAACTTGTATGTACTATATATAAACCTATAAACATAATAATTATGTCTAAGGATCTTAACATTAACCTGAAAAATGGTGTCTCTAGATCTTTCCTTCACCCTAGTTTTTCTCTTGGCAATCTTATTCACAGTTGCTGAAGCCAACAACAACAGAAAACTCCTGCAAACTCCCACTAGCTACAAGCCGATATATTCTCCTCCTCCTCCTCCTCCATCGCCGATATATCCACCTCCACCTCCGGGTACTCCTCCTACTCCGATTTATCCTCCTCCAACTCCAATATACTCTCCTCCCCGAACTCCAATCCATCCACCTCTGAAAGCTCTTCCTCCTCCTCAAGCTCACAGCGCCTTCTACTACAGGCAATCTCCTCCACCTCCCTCCGGAAAACCTTGGTGGTGGTTGTTGTGAGGCGGTAAGAAGTGGCTCAGGACAAGACATTTGTAATGTCTTAAAACGTTGTCTTAACTTGGTTTTGATGTCTCTCAGTTTTCCTTAAAGTATTTCTATTTGTAATGTGATCTTGAAGTTCGAATATCAAATGTGCAGTCTTGTTGATCGATTAGGACTTGATCTTTTACTTTCTATGAATTGCGCAAAGACTAATATATCGACCACATTTGCCTTTCCCCAAACTATTGTCTCCTATAAACAAATCGAAATCAAATGTCCACTTAAATCTACATGTCAGAAAAACCGTAGACTATGAAAAAGTTTTTTAGCAGCTTACTTATTCCCCAGGTTTAGACTTTGCCTAAAAGGAAAACTATTAATCTATATATACACAAAAAGGAAATATACGAATGTGCAAAGAAAGGAAGAACTAGACGATATAGAATGTGTCATTAGCATAAACTCATCAACTTAAGAAACCCAAATCCATACGCAGGCCAAACAAAGGACGAAACAATTCGTTCACCACATCAATAGAGTGATGAATACAAAAAGAAAACGCGACAAACTTTCTAAATTACATTAAAGAATAAAGAAATTTAGTTTTTTGGTCAAGATATTATGTTAAAGCTTAAGATACAAAAAGACACTACCAACACGATCATTTTGTACATATCACAAAGAAAATCAACTACTTCAATTTTCTTCAACATTTCTTCTCTTTTTTTTTTTAATTAAGTTTTGCTATTTTGGTAAGTGACGTTGCAGAAATGATCTGTCCTACACTTCATCGTCTTCCTTGTCGTCGTCATCATCATAATCTTTGTCATCGTCTGACCTGGTGTGGTTGCGTTCCGCTCGTAAAGCCTTAAGCTGCCGCGGGGACCATGCCTTCCATGGCTCGACAAGCTTGTCAACAGGCCTTACCAACTCCAGAAATCTTAACAAAAGGTGCGGATAATAGGTCTCAAAACCAACGAAATATATACCGTCCGGCCTAATGACGTATTTACACAAATGCCCTCCGCACAACGTAGATGTCATCGACAACGTCTTGATCTCGACATCCGCTGTCCCTTGGCTTGACAGGAATTGGCACCGGTGAGTTACCAAGCCGGTTCCAAATGGCGGGACATCGAAATCCCATGAAAATTCCGATTTGGGAAACGACTCATGCCATCGGAGGGACTTCTCAGACGACTTGCATCGGTAGACAACCAATGGACGTTTTAAGCCGTACATTTCGTTCTTCATCATTAGCGTGAAAGACACGTCTCCAACTTCAGCCGAGTTCCCTTGAAATATGATGACTTGCAAGACAAGGCACCAAACTATGGCTTTATTGGCAAAACTATATTCTCCTCTCATTTCTCTTTTCTTCTTCTTCTTCTTCTTCTTCTTTTGTTATAAAAACTTTCCCCAATTCTGAACTCCTTTTCTTTTTATGACACTTTTATTTCCTTTTGGTTTTATATATTTAAAAAGGAAACGAAAAGTTATGGAAGGAAATTAGTTTTGTAGCTACTAACGAGATAACCAATTCCAAAAATCAGTGTATATTGTCGGATAATAAGAAAAGGGACCTAAGTTATCTCCAACAATGTAGTAATTAGTGATAGCAATCGATCTGTTACACAACACATTAAAAAGAAAAGAATATTATTGTTATAACTTCTAACAATATTTTCCCATGATGCGTACATTTTCCTACACGCGTTTGTTAGTTTCTCTATAAAGCTTGTCTTTGGTACTCAAAATTAGTGTTCTGTTATCCCATCGTACGTTACACGAAATAGTTATTAGGGGAAAATCTAAATATCTTAACACTGAAAATGACAACATTAACCTTAGGTTTCGAGAACAACATATCGATTTTGTTACCGGAAAAAAAAAAACATATCGATTTAATAACAATACGTGTATCCAAATTTTACGTTTAGCGCTGTTAAATATGTTAGCAAAATATTATGAGGTCATTTTTGATTCACATCATTAAACGAAATATTTATCCTTCTTTATCCAAACTAAATGTATATATTATATGATCACATTAGATATTCTTAAAAAAATTGACAAAATCTATACGTAAAGTGTGGATAGTATAACTTCTTTAATTAACAACAAACAAAGTGTGGATAGTAACCGACCTAGATCTCAAATGTTTTTGGTGGTTGTGTTTACGTTAACATGTTGTAATAATGTATTTTCTTTAAGAGGAAACCTACACCTAAAGTGTCATTGTAATTATTCTTTTTTACTCTATGCAAAAGTAAAACAATATTGTTTTATTTTATTTTTGTATTTTGCGTTTGTAATTGTATTTGTAATTTACATAAATGCTTGTAGATTTTTTTAATTGGGAAATAATATTTGTACCTAAAGTAAAATATATGCATTTCAGCTGACGATTTGATTTTTTATTAAACACTACAAAAAAACCCAATTAGTGACGGCCAAATTTGTCGCTAAAAGGTTAAAACCCGTCGCTTAATTAACATTAGCAACGAATTTTTTTGTCGCTTCTTAAATGATCAAAATGCTAACCTGGTTGCTAAATAATGAAGAAGTAGCTACAGTTCTAGTTTTATTTTATTTAATTTGAATTAAATTTTTTTATTTAGCTATATCCTGCCTATACATTATGAATTTGTGAGGATATATATTCGGGTTTTCGAAGAATCTGGATGCAGAAATTGCATCAAACGCACTGTTTCATCCAAAATACCTATATATTTTTTCATGGGATTATTCAAATGATTTTGCATCCAAATGAGGTATTTAATTGCAATTAACTATTTTCATAAGCCGAATATCATCTGGTAAAATGGATTGGGATTGGATTTTTTTTATGTGGGTATGGTTCCATTTTTTTATTTTTATTTTTGGTCAGGAGTTTGGTTCAAATTTCGTTTAACTTTTTTTCAATATAGAAGAATCAATTAGTCAGTTTAACTGAATAAATAATATTTGGAACAAACAGAGATGGAAATTTTGAAAATTGCACAAATACATTTGTAGTATTTTTTGCAAGAATTGGTATCACAAACTAATATGTAAAGTGTAATTCACAAACAATGCACACTAAATAAAAGAAAAACAAAAATTATAAAACCAAGATAAACAAGAAATTTCTTTACAGAACTCCCCTCCCTTTGAATACCATCTGTCTCTTACACATGGAAACCCCAATGATTCATATTTGCTTGATGGTTTAGCCTTATGGGCTCTAAATCATTGCGAACCCCCTGAGCCACGTTGGCTGCTCCGTCGTGGCCACGGTTTCCACTTAGCTTCGATGTATTTCCGCGGTATCAGCTTTGGATACCTCTCCTCAAAATTCCATTCTTTACCATCGAACATTATCCCTTCCGGTGTAACCACGTGAACCGCACATCCCTTTTTGTAATTACAAATCTCGGCGTCGATCGCGGTCATACGGATATCGACATCCGCTTTACCGAGCACCGACCGGAAATGGCAGCGGTGAGTCTCCTCTTCCAATTTTTGGCCTCCTTCCAAGAGTACATGGAAGGAATGGCCCAACGGTGGCTTTTTGGCTCGTCTCCATCCGTATTCAAGGCCACTGTTTATGGCTCGACAGTGGTAAACGATTTCCGGACGTTTCAAGCCTTGCATTTCATTGCGTATATTCAGCTCCGTTGTGACGAAATGTGACCTCCCGGCGTAGGAAACCACGGTGACATCCAGAACAAGGAACCACGCTAGGGCTCTTATAAATTTATCGATGTTAAACGTCATCTTTGTTTTTCCTTGTAGTGATAATTTGTCTCGTTTCGTTACCTTTGGTTTCTGAGATTTGGTTTGTTCTTCATGCTTTAAAACGTTTTCAAAACTGAAATTTGTTGGAAAAGACATAATTATTTGTTGTTATTATTATGTGGACGTTTAGCCATAAATAATATAGCCCATTAGTTAAAATAACAGAACTGGTACTTTAATTTCTAAACCTTAACCTTTTTTAGTGGGAAAACTGTACTCAAGCCTGATTGTTTCAATGTCTTGAACAGTCTGCGTTCGTGCCAACTATTACAATCCATTTACGTTGTATATTATTTTATTTTTAATTGCGTCTATATTTAGAGATAAATCAACTGATTATTATTAATGTGTTATTTTCTTGTTTTTTACCTAAAATTAAACTGTTTGGTAATGTTATTTTTAATTTGTATGGATTCTTTTTTTAATTTTATCTTATTAATTTTTTTGAATTATGTTCTTTTTTCTTTTTTCTTCTATTATGTTCTTTTTTCTTTTATCTTGCCTTTTGGTCATTCAATTAAAAAAAAAAATTATATATATATCAATTAATTAGTTTGCTCAAATAATTTTACTCCAATGGTTTTTAAAATGGTTATCAATTAATATCCCATAAATAAAGAACATGGTTGTTTGATTAAATAAATATCTCAATGATATTTATGATTAAAATTAATACTGTATGTCCCAACATTTGAAAAAACAAAAAAAAAATTAGCGTCTTTTCGTTCATTAGTGTGGTCAATTATATCCCAATCAGTTATCAATTTAATATATTGGTTTAATTTATTGTTTTCTAGTGATAAATGTTTTGAATGCATGTACATATTAGATTATGCATTTATAAATTACAATGCATCAGTATCATCAATATGTATAATCACTTTAAGCCTTGGGACGGTGTGCTTTGGCATTGCGTGGATATGGTAGCCATGGATAGAGCTTCTTCTCAGGTTTGTAGTAAACCCCTTCTTTTCTAATTGCGTAACGACAGACATAACTAGGGTAACACATAGCCGAGGTGTCTGGATGAATATTGACATGAACATTGATATACCCGCGACTCGAGCGGAGATGACAATGTACGAATTTGTACCTGATCCGTCCGGTGTGTTCGAACCGAATCACAACGTACCGGTCTCCCGGTTTGCTCTTCCTCCAAACCTTGGGACCGTGGGCGCATACAAAGCCAGCGTTTCCATTCTTGAGACCATATAGTTCGTTAGAGAAGACGATATGTGTGTTAGTGCTTGATCGTATGCTATACTCGGATTTATAATCTTTCTTTAGGTACGCCTCAAAAGAGAAGACACAGTTGGAGATTTGCAGCAGGAGTAAGAGGAGCAGATTTGTAACTATGGTTTTAGGATTCATGTTTTGAGTTATGTCTCAATATATACTTCCATTGAATTTTTTTTTTATCTTCAATATATATATCGCGGCTTTCCGTTTTTTTTACTAGTACTAAACTTGAAACGGATCTCATTTATTTATTGTATATTCACTAACGGACTCCTTTGTATAAAAATGTTGTTGATCAATAAGTAACTTCGTACTTTTAAATGAATAGATAAATAAATACGGTTTTACTCGTTCACACGTTTTTCTTCTTCTTATTGTGGTTACTGGTCATCATCTCTGCATTAGCGTTTGGGGAAAGCAGGGACATAACCAAATAACCAATTACAAAATAACTAATCCAATTATACTTTAATTCATCAGAATGTAAAATCATTAACTTATTAAATAAGGGCTCCTCTGTATCATATCTATTAGTTCTGAAGAAACAATAGTCTTTTAATATTACTTAAGTTTTATAAATTAAATCAGAATTATATTGGTCCAATTAATGCAGTATTTTTGGCGTGGCCATCGTTCCCTCGAATTTCCAATATGTCGTCAGCGTGGTCTCCGAATTAATCTCTTTCGTTGACTCAAAAATGAAAAATTAGGAAAAAAAAAAATCATTTCACTAGAAATTGTTGAATGATTAATGTTTTCTGAACTACACAATATTTTTTTGTATCATCAATAATCTTTTCGAAGGGAGAACCAAAAAGATAGATATGTATACACACACACCCATTAATATATATATATATATATATATATATCAATCAGAGGAATCTCCCAGGCAACTTAGGTTGAGTGTGGCGGTGAGGCCAAGGAGTCCAAGGATAGACTTCGTTAGTATCTTTCATCACAAGACCTTCTCGTCTGATCGCTAACACGCATCTGTAGTCAGGACACCGTCGTCCGAGCGCAGGTGTTATCTCGATATTGAGAGTGACATAACCCAAATTCGACCGGAAATGGCACCGGTTTTTCACCTTTGCGTTTGGGTTAACCCGGTAGAAGAAGAACCTGGCGAAGAAAACGTCTCCAGGGAGAGACCTAGTCCAGTGTTTTCTGCCAATGCTGCATTGGAAGCCTGCTTTTGGTTTCTTGATCCCTCTCAATTCATTGATGGCTTCGAAGATCACATTGGTTCCGTCTTTGAGCTCGAAATCGGAGCTGTAATATTCGCTGGGGTGAATCGTTTCGTAATCAGCGTAATGGTTTATCAGAGGGTTGTCATCTCCCCTGGTGACTTGTAACACAAGGCCTAGGCATAATAGGGCTCCAAGAAACAACTTGTTTTCCATTTCCTCTTATTTTTAGGTTCATCTCGTTTTTTTTTTCCTTCTTATATACGAAAATGATAGGTTAGAAGATATCGAAACCGTTATGTGTACGTTTGTATGTAATGGTGCTGTAACATTCTTTAATTGTCATATGTTTGTTGGCATGATCGGTATATTTAGTAATTAATTAACCGTAATTAAGAAAGCTGGTGCTACCACGAGTCATACTTATTTCAAAACAGATCAATATACTAATTTCTTTGTGCATGATTTTCTGGTAAAACTGGAAAATCGATCGCACATGAAATAATGTGGTCTTATGTCAATTTCATCAAATCTCATTTCCAAACCGTACAAGCCAGCGCATATTGAAACATAATCATTGACATCGTAGTACTGATCAACAAATTGGATCGCAATCGAATAATAAAACAGAGCAGTGTAGGCATTGTCTGCCTACCTCTATTCGATCAAATAGCAAATAGCTTTGTAGTCACAAAGATCAAGGACATGGCCACTACAGATCTTGGCTCATCCGATCATAGTCCGTTTTCTCCCTCGTTGCCTCACTGCATAACCAAAAGAAGACCTTTTTAAAAAGATTTGAAAACAGAGTTGGTTTTAAGAAGGGACGTGGAAGAGGGTTTGATAGTAGAACCTTGCGCCAGCTTGTTAAACGTGGCTGACCATTGCTTCGAGGACTTCCTATACGCTGTTAGTATACGATCCATCTACATTCCAAAGCAACGCCATTTGAGACAGTAATAGACCCAGCTAAAGTAGTGAAGTTATGATATGCATCGCTCTTACCACATTCCCGCATGAAGAATGCATTGAGAGTAATGCTCTTTCAAGTACATATAAGTCGACAGCTTTGTCTTCAGGCAAGGTCGACGTGAAACTCAAGCCGAAATCAATTAGTACCTGAGGCAAAGACATATCCCATGGTCATGAATCGTAAGTAACTAATCGAGTGAGCATATCAGACCCTGTGAAGAGTGAAGACACTTACCAGCTGGTTTGTTCCGCTTCTGACTAACATGTTTGATGTGGTCAAGTCACCGTGAGCCAAGCCACCATCATGGAGCTTAGCGATGGCCTCCCCAATCTGAGCAGCAACATCATCCAACCGTTCCTGGACAATCCCATTGGCTCCAAACTCAAGGAAAACGTCTTTAACAGAGACGCCCTCGATGTACTCAAGTGTCAAGGAGTGAAGCAGAGGATCCACTGCATAGAGGACTGGAGTACAAACCCCGAGCTTTCTTGCCTTTGTCATACACCTCGCCTCCTATATTCAATAACGTATAAGCACATATAAGATAATTCACTTGCTTTCCTACTTTCCTCTCGAGATTCAAACAAGAAAAAGGTGATGCAGAAGAAGAAACCAACAGCATTCAATCGTTTGAGTGTGAGTTTCGAATCCAAAATTGGGTGCCTATATTTCTTCGAGAACCGCTCTTTAACAATGGATCTTCTTCCCACAAATGTAGACTCGAACACCCTCTGAGATAAAAAATATAAAGGCTTAAACTTGTCGAAAAAGCAAAACACATATGCATACACTGATTCACACAGATAGACTTACAGCTTCAGCTCCTTGTTTAATCAGAACGAGGGATTCGTTCCCAACGTTTTCCTCACAATCCATCTTAAAAATTTCTAGGAAGTCTGCACAAGCACCAAATCCAACGCAAAGAAAGATACTTGAGCAATAGTTTCAAGCTCTAGCAATAAGGCCGCACAAAACAGATACCAAATCGATACTTATTTGGTCTGAAAAAAAACCATTTTAAATCTCATCGGAAACCATATTTTAGGACTAAAATTAAACCCCTTAATTGCGGCGTTTCGGGAAAAACAAACGACACTAGATCAACCATGGATTCAGAGCAAACGAGTTGTCGGAATTAGATTTGCCGGAGGAGAGCCAAACAAGAAAACCCCAAATTCACAAATCTGGTGAAGAAAGAAGAAAAGAAAAAGGAGAGAGAGCAAGGTCAGGGGAAAGAAGGACTTACCAATGGGTCGACCAAGAGCTATCTCAAGCAGGAATGATTCTGGTAAAAAAAAATGGCTGAAGAAGAAGACTAAAGGTGAAATTACGTCGCCGGAAAGAAGAAAGAAAAACCCTTCTTCGATGCTCTAGACAAACTCCTTAATAATTGTTCTTTAAGTCCTCTAATTTTAACCTATCCTCACGCATTTGTCTCAAATTTTAAATTCAACTCAAAAGACTTTAAATTTTGAGAAATTTGGGAAGACCATTTATCTCAAATTTCAAATTCAACTCAAAACGACATAAATTTTGAGCAATTTGTTAGATTTTTTTTTTCTTTTTTCTTTTTCCGTTAGGAGGAATATAGTTGCAAAAACATCTTCTGGCTTTTTGGTAAATAATTCCAGCTCTTTTTACCAATTATTTAGTGTCAAAAATAAAAATATTAATAAACGTTTAACAAGTTGCAATATCGCAAGTATGGGTTTTCTTTCTGTATGGATGAAGAGTTACATAATGTTACTTTTGCCAAACAAATAAAAGTCCTTTTGGATCATCCCTAAAGTACTACACGCTAGCCATTCCTTCACTTGCAAAAAAGTGTTGTAGGTGTTACAAATTATAAAATTTTGAGCAACATCACAAGCTTAATTGTTACATTCTCTACTAGAATAGGTTATAAAACACCAAATGCAATATATGCAGTGGAATCAATATTTCAATGAAATTTTCCACATGCACCAGCACCACTAGCTATATATTCTCAGAATCTGAAAATCAAGATAAGTTACAAATCGATCTCATTTCAAAAAGCTTCTTAGGACATGAATTTTTTTTTTTCTTGAAAATAGTTTTCTATTATGATCCTTCAAATCAAATAGATGATGTGCTTTCTATCGAAATCTTCACGATGATTCAGAACTCATAAGATCTAACAACCCCTCATTTTGGGATAATCCCTCTATCTAATCCACTTCATATTCCTTCTAGATATCATAATCTCAGTTGTTGTTTTTGTAAATATTATTTTCCTTCGTTTTTCATTGAATCCTCTGATGTTTCTTTCACCGGAATTACATTCATATCGATTTTCGAGTTGGTTCTGGAAATAGAGACCGAACTCAAGGATCTAGGGTGATATATTCTGTTCTTTGGCATTATTTGGCTGTGATCTTCATCTCCTTCTTCCTCATCAAGAACCCTACATTTCTCTCCAAGTATGATTGGACGTACAAGAATCGAATTCTCTGCCTTCAGTTTCTTCTTCCTCACAGATTTATTCTCCTCCCCGTCACGTTTCTGGGCCATTGACGACGCTCTCGGCATTTGGATCGTCAGGCTCTCGCTCAGTTTCTTCCTAGTCGACCTCGATTTTTTTAACATCGCGTTGTTACACGAATATGTTCCCCGTAACGCTGCTTTTCTCGCTGGAGGCAACGGAAGCTCAGGGTTCGCATCGCAATTATTGTCATCAGATGCATAGGAATCTTGATCATCGGTATCCTTGTTTCGCAAGTCATCGCTTTTTCCCTTGTTTTGCAAGTCACCGTTTGTTTGTTCTCTTTCTGTGGCATCCAAAGGAGATGACTGGTTCCCTATCTCGATCTTTTCTGGTGGCCGAGTTTTTCTCCGGAAGCCGCAAAGGCCGGTGAATAAGGCCATGAAGGCAGCCATCTTGCTGGTACATACATATGATTAATACTTTCAAAATTGCGTGACAGGAAAAGAAAAAGATTGCTGGAAGGCAGCCATGTTGAAAGTGTTTTTAGTTTCGTAAGGCGAGTTACATTGCTGGAATTAAGGGGGTTTTAGTTTCTCAATCAAGTATTAAGAT
Organism: Alliaria petiolata; assembly: GCA_020283515.1. Taxonomy (NCBI): domain Eukaryota; kingdom Viridiplantae; phylum Streptophyta; class Magnoliopsida; order Brassicales; family Brassicaceae; genus Alliaria; species Alliaria petiolata. Next base: position 23,921,234 of record JAHZTW010000005.1, on the reverse strand, counting down.
TTGTTTGTGAAAGTCTTTCTAATTATAGCTAGTTTCAAGAAGGAAAAGAAACTGTGAGTAGCAGTTTTTTTTGTTAGCTTAAGGGTTTTAATCATCAGTAAGCATATATATATTTTTGGGCATTTTTAGGTTCTTAAATTGAACAGTTTAGGGTCAGTGTATTACCATTGGTTATTTACTCCACCACTCAAAATCCAGATTTGATTTCTTAGAACCAAAAACAAAAGAGTTCATAAAACAGATTCTCTTATTTTTCATTCAATTTTTCTTTTTGTAATTTTGCTCTGATATATTGTTATGAAAATTTTTTAAGAGTAAATCAGTTTTTTTTTTATTTGCAAAATCGGCGGATGACATTTTGTAAATATTGTTGTGTATTTTAGTGTGTGTGATTTTCTCAAATAAAAGCACCACTTCTTTGAGAAAATGCCACCGCATCATTTTTTTTTTTTTTTTTTTTTTGAAAAAATCATCATTTCTTTTTTGGTCAATCATTATCCCCAATATAGTCATCTATAAAAAAAAAATCACAAGAAATTTTAACCGTGTCCCTAAATCTTATTTTCATTTCAAAATTATTTGGGTATTGCGTCCAAATAAAGTACCATCTAACCATGAGGTTTTTATTTTGTCGCCTTGTTCACTCTGGTTTCTGCTTCCCTTTTTCCCAATTTGCTTTTATAACGGCTTCTGCGAAAAGTTGGATTTTACAGCTCGTTAATGGAGGAAATTCAGAGAAGCAGATTCAGGAAAATTTGCGTTTTTTGCGGAAGTCACTCTGGTCGCAGAAAAGTTTTCAGCGATTCTGCAATCGAACTTGGCAATGAACTGGTTTGCTCTTTTTTTTCCTTCTTTTATAAAATAAACTTTTTTTGGCAAAATGAAGCGGAAAAATCATAACTTTTCTGGTGTTTTGACAACCAAAAGACTAACTTTTTTAAAAAAATTTGCTTTGGTGTGAATGATTTCAGACATGGGTTTGAGTTTTTTGGTCCCCATTTATGCTGTGTCGTGACAGAACTTACGAAGCGTTCTTGTATTTGCTTTAAAGTGGACAATGTTTGGATTCCTAGTTTGTTGTTACTCTTTGAATAAAGTTTTGTTATTTGAAACAAATTGACTTGAGAATGTCTGAATGCAATTTGTTGATATTTAGTTATTCTGCTCAAAATAAGGTGTTGTTCTGAATAAACGTATCGATATGTTTCTATAAAGATTGGTGTGAAACTGCAGGTGAAGAGAAAGATAGATTTGGTTTATGGCGGAGGAAGTGTTGGGCTGATGGGTCTGATATCTAGGAGAGTCTCAGAAGGTGGTTGTCATGTACTCGGGTTAGTTTAAGAGTCTCTTCCACTTTCTTTCAATTTTCATTAGATGCATTTATATAACTTTCATCTAAGAGCTTCTTTTGTATGCATTTTCTATTGTAATTGTAGGATCATTCCAAAAGCTCTGATGCCTATTGAGGTATATATATGTTTACTCTATAGAAACCTTTTCATCTTCTAAACTATTCCAAAAGCTCTGATGAAAAGTTTGAGGGTTGAAATTTTGGATTGGATTTCTTCATTTTTGTTTTTGCTACTTACTTGTGGATTGGGTGGGGTTTAGCAGATATCTGGTGAGACTGTTGGAGATGTAAGAATTGTCGAAGACATGCACGAGCGCAAGGCTGCAATGGCCCAAGAAGCTGAGGCCTTCATTGCGCTCCCTGGCGAGTTTCCTATTTTCGAAATTCTAGCAATAACTTTTTTTTTGTTTCTGCGATTTGCAAAAGATGATTCGGCTTCTTGTTTCATCAGGAGGCTATGGAACTATGGAGGAACTGCTGGAGATGATAACATGGGCACAGCTTGGTATCCATAAGAAGACGGTATTTGACATCATTTCCCCCTCCTCTGCTTTAAAAATAAAAGCGGTGAGAAGACAGATACTATGTTGATGATGATGTTTGGATTGTATTATTTCTGCAGGTTGGTCTTTTGAATGTTGATGGTTACTATAACAGTTTGCTTGCTTTATTTGATACTGGAGTTGAAGAAGGTTTTATTAAGCCAGGCGCTCGTAATATCGTTGTTTCTGCCCCATCCGCCAAAGAACTTATGGAGAAGATGGAGGTACCTACAAGTACAACGCTTTAGATTACATTGTCTTTTCGAGTGGTTTGCGTCTTTTCAGTTTGTGTACTTCTTGGCAGATTCTTGACATTGTTGAATCATTCGATGCTGTTATGCATACGAAACAATCTCTCTTTACCATTTGAAACATCAATTGTGTTTGCAGTCAACAGTAGAAAGCTTTTGGTGTATGGTTAAGGCCATTATTATTCAGATTTGGATCATACATATGTCTTCTTCTTCTTCTTCTTCTTCTTTTTGGAATCAGTCAGAATGATCTGTCATTGCTTTTGGAGAGAAATTGTGACAGATTCTAAGCTTGAATAGCGACAGCTTACTCAACTCACATGGAAGCAATTAGAAACTGTCTCTTTTGAAAGCAACTTTGGCTATGAGGGCCCTCCTTCATCTCTGTCACCTATTTGCCTCTTTGCAAAAGATTTAATCCCCTTTTATGTCTTCACATTATTCTTTATAAGAAAATCCAAATAACATGTTCAAGTCAAGGATGGTGATTGATGAGCAATGTTCACAAGTTTATATTCCCTATAGAACAGAACAGGAGTATTTGTTTCACTTGTCTTTTTTTCACCTTTTTGTTTTCTCTCCCGTGATTCACACAGGTCTAGGATTTTATAAACCGGCCCCCTTTTTTACTGACCTCCTTTGTATCATTTATCCAATCACAAATCGGTCTATGTTCATGCCACTAACATTAGGATATGATCTCACTAACGATATTAAAAATATGAAACATTTTAATGTTCTGCAAAGTCGGCTCTGTACCTCTGTAGACCAATCTGCGGTCAACCAATGGCTTTTGCTTTTCTGTCAAAATGAATCCTTTTAAATTGCGGGTTTAAATTCTAAAATTTTAATGATTGCACAATAACAACAACAGCACAAACCACTATACTACGTATTATGTTATGCTCGTACTGGATTATTTGATGTATTTGGCTTATGAATCCATTTATTAACTTCTTTCTAAATTCTTCTTATTTTTCAGTCTAGTGAAACCATCAGATAAATAATTATTGAATTAATTTCAATAATTGCATGTGGATCCATTGTTCTTGAGTTAATGTTCAATTAAATGAATCCGTTTGTCACATTTACTCAAGTCAATGAAAAAAAGACTTGAAGAAATAGTTACATATTGACAAACTTTTGTCTAAAATAACACTAATAACTACAGTTCTTGTTTAAAGAAAAGTCGTAAACAAAATCTCACAGGTTTTCACAATTATATTACAATAACCACAAAACAGATCATAATCATCATATTCATATGCATTAATCACCCATGCTCTAATTACGGGACATCTTTTTCACATTTTTCATTTTTGTTTTCATTGTGGTCATTATTTTCTACATCACCTACAATTTTAAAGTATATATTAGTCGCATATATCAATTATATATAAACTACAAGCCGAATTGTCTTCAAATTCTGATAAACCACATCAGTTTCTAATGCAATTAGCTAGAGTAAAGCTTGTATATTTTTTGGCATAAGATTTTTTTGTTTTATACGTACAATCTATATCAAAATTTTCTAAAAATGTTACATTAGTAAAAGATAAATATAAGTTGTGTGAAAAGAAAAGTGAACCAAAAAAAAAAAAAAAAAATTGTGTGAAAAGAAGGAGAAATTCGACTAAAGTATATTGGAAATGTCCAAAAATTCGGAAGAGAGATGTTGGGCCGATATTGAAGATTGATCCCAAGAGTCCAGGGTTGGATAAAAATATGAGAACATTTAGCCATTACGCATAAACGCATCAAATATATTTGGACTAATTTTTTTTGCAAAAGAATATATTTGGACTAATTGAAATTATATACTATGTTATCAAATAGACTCATGTTTTAACAAAAAAAAGACAAAAAAAAAAATCAGAGACTTCTGACCGGTGGCTCTTTACCGGAGTGGTAAGGGGTCTACTATTTTCACGGTGACCAATCAAAACGGCAAGATAGAATATCAAGTAATCCAAAACGATAAGATAATCAAAAACGATACTAAATTTAAAGCCATACAAAATATGTCATGCTCTATTTGATTGTATCGTTTTCCTGTCTCTTATACACATCTAGATGTGTATAAGAGACAGCTATTTGATTGTATCGTTTTCCTGTCTCTTATACACATCTAGATGTGTATAAGAGACAGCTATTTGATTGTATCGTTTTCTTTTACCGTCGTTTGTCTAATTATTTTTTCACTATCCTACAACTGTTTTATCATTTTCTTACCATTAAAACTGATTTACTATTATAAATCACCAATCGAATCCGTGAAAAAAAATGAAAGTAAGAAAACAAAAATGCATGGGAAATGGGGGAAGGAACACAAACCAGTGGATGATGAAAGCACAGGCCAGTGCCAGTGAGGAAGTAGGGTTGGACGACGAACAAACCCCATCACGACACGTGACAGGCTGGGCATTCTCCACATGATATCCTGCCGAAAGTGGAAAGATAATGTGAATATGTGATGGCCATCACAAGATTTTAGAATATTGTGTGGTCGTCACTCCTATCACAAGATGTCAGCAAGTAGATCAGGTTCTAAGAAAATATGCAAAGCCTTTTAGAACCGGATGGATTTGCTTTATCAAAAGTAATGCTCAAAATGAAAAATGAAACAAATTCCCAAAAACAAAATTAAAAACAATAACAAGGATAAGTGCTCAGAAGGGAAAGTTGTCGAGAAGGACAACCATATGCGTGATGCCATCATATTCGGAAATGTCTAATATTTATTTATGTATGTAATTGGGGACATCGTTTCTGAAATATCTTTTGTATACTAGAGCAAAAGTTAAAACAAAAAAAGTTCATCTAGTCTAAAGATAACATGCATATCTATTGAGTTGTGGAGTTGTGTGACTGCACCCATGACTTACGAGCATCTATCACACACACACACACACACTTACTAGTAGTATGTATGTGTGTTGGCACACAACTCAATGTTTCAGAAAATTCTATTTAGATTTATTTTGTTTATCTTCCAATAGACGAATTTACTATATTAAAAAACTATGCATTGGCGGTTCTTTTTTGTTTTCATCTGAATTTCATTATAAAATCTTCTGGAAGAAAAAAATTAGTTAAATTGTAATTTATAAATTACATGAAAATCATAAATTTTTGTTTTGTTTATGTGTGGCAAGAAGAGCCATAAATTTGTTTATTGTTATTAAATTTGGAAAAAAATATAAACAGCCATAATTTTTTAAGATATCAACTCATGTAATTTATTTATAAGTTTGATATATTTGTCTTGATCTATACATATTTAAGTCTTTCATAACTTTTCATAAATCATGTAATAATTCTCTAATTTATAGAAATTAAATGTTGTTTTTATCACCATATATGTTTGGACATATATGCAAGCTTTTTTTTTTTGAGAACCAACATATTTTTAAGATTTATCGGACGGTTGTATTTGTTTGCGATAAGTGAACATTGGTGAACATAAGATATGTGATTCAGCTACTGGATCAAACCGAGCTAGACTCGTTTAGCATGGAAAACGATTTTTTAATTTAACCATTATCCATATACCACATTTATGTCACAAGAATATGGTCAGAAATCAGGATGATCTCGGAAACAATGTATTTGTAGGAACATTGAAGTTTTATTGGTTTGTGACGCACCAGAAAGATATAATACGGTTAGGATGATCTCCAGTAAAAAAATTTTAGTAATTGTGTTATAGATTAATGTACCTGATTATACTGTATATAAATATATCTCTATTTATGACACCAAGAAAACGAAACTCTTAGATACAAATAAAATAGTGAAATAATTTGTAACTATTCATTAGTTTTACTAAAATTTCGTGGTAAAAATGGAAACAGAATAATTCAGTCTGACTAAAAATCTTGAAATGTTGACTGCATTCCATCGGCTACAAAGCAATCAATTGGTTTATCGTTTGACCCAAAAGAATTAATGGGAAATAGAAATAAGGGTATAACCAATATTAATGTAAAATAATATTATTATTATCTTTTCGCTTCCCGATTATATCTGTATATCAAATAATTGGAGAAGCTAGAGAAAGGATATATTCCAGGTTCCCTTATTTGTTAGGATTTTTATTTGTTAAGATCTCTCTCTCTCCACCCTTTTGGCTATAAAAAGCCACAACAGGGTCTCCATTTTTTCCTCACAGCCAAAGATTAGAAAACACTTATCATATCAGAGTTTAGAGCAATGTTTCTCCCTGAATCCTGATAGAACATCGATATATACATATATATATATATATATATTCACTATATTTAAAGTAGCTTGATGAGAAGGTTTAGGGTTTGTGGCTTAATCATTCATAGATGCATGTGCTATTAAGAAAGATGAAAGATATATATATATATGGATGGTTTGAGTGATGAGGAATTGATGGTGACAGAAGAGAGTGAGCACACATGGTGGCTTTCTTGCATATTTGAAGGTTTCATGCTTGAAGCTATGTGTGCTCACTCTCTATCCGTCATCCCCTTCTCTCGATCTCTCTCTCTCTCTCCATCTCTCACTATTTCATTTATTTTTCAGAGATATATATTTTGATATTCTAGATTTGGCTCTATTCTTTTGGTTTTACAACATGAAGCAGCAAATTGAAATATATTATGCCATCATTATAAGGTAGATTTGGTCAATTATCTTATTAGCATATCAAAATCTCTCTCTTTTCCTTGGCAGGAGAATTTTTATTTAGTTTGACACAAAAATATGTAATTTTTGTTTTTGATTTGCTATTGTTTTGTTTTTGGTAACCCTAAGATTTGGAAATCTTTCATATTTAGTTTCATTTTTTTGTTGCATACTCTATAAACATCTCTGATAGTGATTTAAATATATAACATCTAAACATTTATTCTTATCCTCTTTTTTCGATTCTGAATATATTATATACTCAACTAATCCTACTATTTGAAAGTATAATCTACAAGCCTTAATCGCGATTAACGAACACATAACATGTCTCATCACCCAACGCAGAGAAATCTGGCATCGATTTGGTAGATTAGAAAATAGTCGACTACCTTGGTTATTAATTGTGTAAGACTTTTATTCATGAGGTTGAAAATAATCTCAAGTCTAAGCAATATAAAGGTTTTTTTTAACATAGTATAAAGTTTTTTAAGACGTTGTAATCGAAGTGGCTGCATCGATTTCGTGCCCCAAAATCTTTGTTGAGTATCTCATTCTTCCCAAACGTTGCTTCGTTCTTTTTATGATCTTTTGTTTGTTTTTTCAATTTGCAGACCTTAAGTTTAGACTTTAGCAAAAACAAAAAAAAATTTGCAAGAGTTGAGACTTGACAAAGCAAATTCTTCTGGTTCTCGAAAACCCTAGATTTTCCCCCAAATCATTTTCCCTATCGCGAGCTGTCCTTTGTTGACTTTTGCACATGTGTCTTTTTCTCATTAATTAAGCAAAGCGACAGCATTGAATCCGTCAAATAGTAACGAGTCCCCCAACGGTGGACCTATAAATTATTTTAACGGGGTATTAGGAGTGTTCGGTTTGGATATCGGTTTTAGTTTTGTTTTTTCAGTTTTTTAGTTTTTTTGTTAATAAAAAAATAGCTACTCTATTAAAATCATATCTATTTTGGTTTGGATACTTTTGATTTTTAGTTTATTAAATTTAATAAAACTGAAACCAAAGATTTTGTTTGGTTTCATTTAATATATTATGAAATTTGGTATTTTTAGGTAAAAATTGTAATCAATAAAACATCAAAAAAATTAAATTTAAAATTTTAATATTAAGAAGTGTTTCTTTTGAAAATTTAATATAAAGTCCATATCTTTTTAAAAATTCTAAGATTTGTAAAAAAAAAACAAAGAAAAACAAAAATAGTGAAACACTTCTTAATATTAAATTAAACATTAAACTTAGAATTAAAGCTTAAAATTTGAATAAAATACCAACAAAAAATTATTACATATATATATTACAGCTATATATGATATATAACCATAGTGTATATTGTATATACTATATATTATTATTTTAAAATTTTGAACTAATCAGTTTTTTAGGTTTGATCAGTTTAATCGATTTATATCCTAATCATATTCGAATTCAATGATTTTTATAAAATTATATTCATACGATTAATATAATATATTTGAAACAACTATATATTTTATTTCGGGTTTTACCTAATCGAATACTTCTAGTGCAGATCATAATCCAGATTCGAATTCGGTAATAAAAGTGAGACTATAAACGAAACATTGCCCCTTAGTAATAATACCGAACAGAAAATAAAATAGAAGTTACTAAATCAGTTAATATATTTACCATTATAAAAAAAAAGGTGGAGTTATATATAGTGTTATACTATGAGTCTGTTCAAAAAATGAGTAAAGAAGGTGACTTTAGAGATAATATCGGAAAAAGACATAAATATAAAACTAAGGTGTCAATTAGAGATTTGAACCTAGGTTTAGTGGAATTGTTAAGTAGAGAACTGCCTATTAAATTGCATGTTGTTTCATCATAACCATGCAGTACTTAACTATTTTTCTGGGGTCATGTGATCATCCCATTATTTTTCTGGTGGGTCCGCCGTAGTGGTGGGAAAGAACAAATTTTGTAATCGAACTAACTGAACCAAACCAAGCTGAAATACTTAAACCGAAACAATCTCTTACATTTTGCATGTTTTTATGGGTTCATTATCTCACACTATCAATACCTGTCTCCACTTGAATATCAACCTCAACATCAGTATGATCCATTTTGAAAGGGTATGTTGTGAAAACAAAAACAAAAACAAAAACAAAAACAAAACTTTTTGAGGGATACGAGAGTCTCTGTTCCAATTTTAACGTGAGCCAATGTATGAAGTTCAATACATTATACTATTTTGAGAACATTTCAAACCACATGTCTGACTGAACAAAGATCTTTGTCATATCCATACGCTAGTTCTGTCATCAACTTAAATCAGCGTCATTCCCGAAGTTTTTTAATCGAATAAGTTGTGGGACTACATCCTTCCCAAGATCCGGTCTATCTTTTTTCCTTAGCTCCGCACATTTCAACGATAGAGTAGCAAAAGATTGAGCCTCTTGTAGAGGCCAATCGGGCACGGCCGGATCAAGCATATCCTTGAAAGTTCCTCTACTGATTGCTCTCGAGACGTGGTGAGCCAGCCCCATGGGAGGTCTTGCGGTTATGATCTGGAGTAGCAATATCCCCAATGAGTATATGTCTGATTTGGTGGTTAACATTCCGGTTTGTTGGTATTCAGGGTCTATGTAACAGAACGTTCCTGCTGCTGATGTCATGTGGTATTGCGTGACGCTGTTAGCTACTGATGCGGGGACTAGCCGCGCTAAACCAACATCGCTGATCTTGCTCACGTAGTTTTTGTCTAAGAGTATATTGGCCGGTTTGAGGTCGCGGTGAACCAGAGGCTCTGGTTTAGCTTGGTGAAGGAACGAGAGAGCAGTAGCTATCTCTGCCGCTATTTCGAAACGTTTCCTCCACGAAAGCGGTTGAGAGTTTCCTCTGCAAAAGAGTCTGTCCTCTAAGTTCCCGTTTTCCATAAACTCATAAACCAAGCATCCATATTCTGGACATGCACCAAGGAGAAGGACCATGTGAGGATGCCTTATGCAACTAAGAACCTCAACCTGTAAAAATAAGAGTATATATATATATATATATATATATATATATATAAATCATGATAATATTTAAAACTAAGTAAGTAATCTCGGATAAATAAAAAATAAAAAAAAATGGATCCCTTACTTCTTGTTGAAATTGCTTTTTTCCTTGAGCAGCATCAGGTCTCAAGACTTTAATGGCAACAGGAGTGTGGTCAAGTTCGGCTTTGTACACAGGTCCATATCCTCCTTCTCCAATTTTCCTGTGATTTGCAAACATCTCTGTGGCTTCTTCGATCTCTTCTATCGAATATCTTCTGTAACGAACATCGTTATGGGCCAAGGCACTCATTGCGCGGTCTTTGTCCTCTGATTCACTTCTCGCTTTCATCTCTGCTTGCTTCCTTCTTTGTCCCTCTAGCTCTGCCATTCTTTGTGCTTTCTCGGCTGCGTCTAAGGCCGTTCTGCACTTTGCCTTCTCAATTTCTGCAACTGCCAATGCTGCTTCTTCGGAAAGCCTAGATTTCTCGAATTTAAGCGCTTCTTCTATTTTCCATTGATTTAGCTCGTTTGCCTAGAAAGGAAATTTTTTTTTGGCTATGAGTACCTTATGCAACAAGAAACTTCCTCAAATTTAAACACGCATTTCCTCCACGTTTTTAATAAGATATTTTAGATTTTTTTTTCGTTTTATTTTACTTGAATTTTTCAAATTTCCAAGCAAAATTTAATCTATATATTTTTTCCAGCCAACTTGTTGAATTACTTCAAAATATTAACCAATCAAGGGTACAAGCAAAGTTCAATTGATCAATTATATAATGAAGTGTTTTTTGTGATTTATATATAAACGGAAAGATATAGTTTGTATAATTTCTTAATCTTTGTAATTTTAGCCAAAGCATATTTTATAGAAAAGGAATTAAGGAAGTACCTTTCTTTTTGCTGTAAGTGCTTCTTTACAAGCTGAGCTGTACATGTCCATAGTTTGTTTGAGTTCAAGCTTTAGCCTTCTCATTTCAGCTTCAATATCTTTCTGCGAAATAAAGCAACAATCATGGACTCAGAGCTTCTAATCCTAATTCTTAAACTCAGAAAGAAAATCATACGAGAAAACTTACGGTTGTTTGAGGCATTGACTCGTCTGAAGAACTCGAAGCACCATAAAAATCTATATTATGAGAAGAGAGGTCTATGGAACCCATCATGCCTAACCCGACTTCAGATTCATCGGAAAGTGAACTTTGTATTGTGGGATTCCTTTGGAACGCAACTTGGGTAAAGCCGTTGTTGAAATCGACCGACCCATTTATCGGGTTTTTGTGCCTTTCTTGCGTTGCGTTGAAGGCACAATTCTGCGGATACATCTCTGTAGAATTTCTCCTTGTGCTACGTTGGTTTCTTAAATGTTTGAAATCAAAAACCCCGTTCCATGTTAGAGGACATTATGAAACCATAAGATCACATATACTACTTATAGTTAAACTCGTATTTTTCTTTCTATAAAGTGGCTTAAGACATCAAATACACGTTGAACAAAAGTTTTCCACAGACCATTAGAATAGTTTTGAGACCGTCAGAATTGTTGGTTATCAAAAAAAAAAAAGTGATAAAAGAAACCAAAGGCTTGGTTTACCTAGTACAAGGATCTTGCTCGCTGTCGGATAAAGATTGGATCAGAAAGCCAGACGACGGTACACGAGGCGGGGCAAGCGTATTGGTGATAGGTCTTTGAGCTGGTCGAGACGACTGAACTTTCCCTTTAGAAATTACATAGACGGAACAAAACTCAGGCGTCAATCTCAGTATGCTAGCTTGCACCTCATGGGGTTTGCCAAACATAAAAGTCCTAGCAAAGGTGTTCTTCGAGGATGATCCCAACACAAGATTGTTAATCAGGTTGTTATTAACATAATCCAAGATTGCTCTTGCCACGTCCGAATCCTCTAGAATAACCTCCCCCATAGAAATCTACTAAGAGTGCGTTAAAACGTATTCGTTTATGCTTGAGAAACAAAAAAAAAATGCTCGAATTAATGAGATGGAAGAAGGATTATACCCCTTTTCGCGCACAATATCCTCGATATGGAACAAAAAGCTGATTTAGATCATCATTATTAAAGTGGGCTCCATTTCCTCCATCTGAAATTTAACCCAAAAAATCTTCCACATTGAAACACATGATTCTACTGATTCTAAAAAAAAAAAAAAAAAAATTATAATCCAAGATTATAGGAAAATCAATGAGTATAATTAATAAGGTACCTACGGTTTGAGATTTTGAGACGAACATGGAGCAGAATAATGAATGGGTTGTGAATCGTATTGAGGAGATGGTCGACCGTCCAACGAACCGCGTAATGACTATGCTTCTCTTTGTCAATGGCAATCACTGTCGAGTTTACCGGAGAATGGCTATCGTCTGACGAGTACGGTGGCGCCATCGTCGATGGAGTACAACGCAAGGCAGAATTGTTTTCGGGGTCAAGAGAAAGGAAAAGGGTTCTTGGAATTGTGGTTTAAGCCTCTCCTCTCAAATTCAACGGCTGCTGGGATAACTGCCCTAAAACTTAGCTGAGTAAGGGATGAGATCAAGTATCAACCACTGATTTGTATCTCTCCTTTTCTTTCGGTCAAACAAAAAAAAAAAAAAAGTACTGTATTTTTAGATACGTATTGTTAATATATATTTACTACTAGAAAATTCCAATCACATGAGATTCGAGTTTCATTTTCAAACAACTGAAAATTTGTTAAAAAGTTGAAAATTTTATCTTAACTGACATTTGTCGAATTTTTATAGTTAATTCACATTATAAAGAGTTATTTGTATTTTCATGCATTCTCACAAACATATCTTTGTTACATCTTTTAAAGATGATCTTTATATGTCTAGTTGTATTTAAAACATCTCAGTTAAAGCAGTTTACGTTTCAATGGAACATGCTATTTAAGAAATAAACTTGCCTGTTGATGAATATAGCCATGCTTTATTTTGATAAATGTAACTGACTGCAGAATCTATTTTTTGTTTTATTTTAAATGATCTCTCTATTATCATTTAGGTACTTCTTAACAAAAAAAATTTTTTATGAATGATTACTTGATACTCATTTAGCTCCAAAAACATCCTATTCAAAAATAAAGGTTTCCTTAGAAAATTAAAAACTGATGGCAACTGTGTGCTGTCCCAGAATTGTAAAATACAAAAAATGCATGCCGTCTTGTTTGGTATTCTTATATTTAAATTTGGCTGTCCTGCCGTTTCTTTGCGACCGCAGAACAGAAAAACAACAACACATTTGTCTCGCTTAGCTTCATCTTTCCCTGCTCTTCCTCCATGGTTACGTCACTGCATCACCACCAACAACAACAACACTCTTTTTGGACCCACCAAATCAAGATGAAGAAGCCCTACCGGCGAAATTAAGCATTAAATTTACTCACGCTTTTCCTGTGAAGATCTTCAAAGTTTTCTATTTTTAGAATCCCGAGAAGATCTCTGATTGTTTCGTTTCCGCGCTCTTCCAAAATCCTTGGAAACTGGTAAGAATAACGAGAGGCTTATCTTCTTCTGGGTTAGATTCTTTGCTTCTAGTAGTCGCACAAAGCAAGTAAACAGTTGAAAATTGAAATCTCCTTGGATTATATGTTCATTCCTTTGAATCTGCGAGGGTTCTGCTGCATCTTCATAAATTGGGATTTCATTTTGAGACTAAACCCGTTTCAAGTTTTCGTCTTTGCGTTCCGGGTTAAAGGATACTACTGTCCTCATGTTAGATTCCTGTATTTAAAATTCGTAGACTTGTGGTTTCTGGACCAATGATTGTTTTCATTCCTATTTACGAACTTTGATTCTAAATTTGTTTTATTGGATTTTTTCAGCATTGCTCGATTTTTGGTTCCGGTTTGAGATTTTATGACTTGATCAGAGAGTGTAAGCAATGTCCTCTAATGATAGAGAGGATTCGTCGGCAGATTCATACAATGGGCAGCTGTTGAGGGACATTAAGGAGGTCAGTAGAGCTCTTTACTTGAACAATGCACCTCAAAGACCTCTGCTTTCGGTGCCTCCTGTCCGATCTAATTCTGTTTCCAGAACTCGTGCCTCGGTTAGTACTCTAAGTTCCGGTCAGGGAACCACAGATGTTGGGTTGTTATTGCCTAATAAGAAGAAGAAGTCCTTGGTACCATGGGATTGGAAGAAACCCTTGAATGCTATAGCTCATTTTGGGAAGCGTAGGTTCGATGTTTGTTTTCTTCTCCATGTTCATTCCATTGAAGGGCTGCCTTCAAATTTGGATGGTACTAAATTAGTTGTGCAGTGGAAGAGGAAAGATGAAGTGATGTCCACTCAACCTTCCAAGGTTTTGCAAGGAAGTGCCGAGTTTGAAGAGACCTTAGCGCGCAGATGTTCTGTATACGGTAGCAAACATGGGCCGCATCGTTCTGTAAAATACGAAGCGAAGCTTTTCTTGGTCTTTGCCTCTCCTGTTGATGCTCCCTGGCTTATTCTAGGGAAGCATTGGATCGATCTCACCAGGATCTTACCGCTGTCTCTAGAGGAGCTGGAAGGTACAAGAAGCACAAGAAAGTGGAACACGAGCTTCAAGCTATTTGGCCTGGCGGATTCTGCAGTTTTGAATCTTAGTTTTGATTACTCGGTTGTCACCAGTTCAGTCTGTGATTCAACTAGTACAAATGTGATGCTGAAGCGGGTTGGTAGTGTTCCAAGTATGGACCATAGATCTTCACCGCTTGATGATGGAAAGGTCTCTCATCAACTCTCGTCGAGTCTGAGTGTGGATCTTTCCCAGTCAATAGATTTTCTCTATGAAAAACTTAGCGAACAAAACCCACAAAGATCGACAGGAGTTGATATCAAGTATGAACACTTGGGGAAAACTAAGGTAGACCTAGGTTTGGAGACTGATAACCAAGCAAATGACTCTGATGACACTGAATTTGCTTTCACTGGAAAAGGAGTAGAGATATTTCAGCAAGAAAGATCCAGACTGGAACAAAGCATTGATCCAAAAACGGAGCCCTCGGAAATTGAAATCATTGATGTCCATGAGTTACTTAAAGATGAAGATGCAGCCTTTTCCGAGGAAACCCATTTTACTGATCAGTTATCAGTGGCTGAGCTAAAAAGTGGAGCAAGTAATATCTTGCCGAAACCCAGGTCTGCTTTCAGTAGCCAGTTTGTTTCTGAGTTATTTGAGATTAAATCTTCATCAGCCATGGATGGTTCTTCTGAGAAAGAAAAATATTTGGAAGTTAAATCTGGTTACAAAGCTGCAAAAATATCAACGAAGTCACTAAGCTTGGATGACATTACTGAATCTGTAGCTAATGATTTCCTAAACATGCTTGAACTTGAGGAATGTTCTTATGTTTATACCTCAGATGGTGAGCCTACATCTCCTCGTGAATATCTGCTCCGAGAGTTTGAGAAGGAGGCTCTGGCTTCTGGAAACTTTCTCATAGATTTAGATGGAGGAGCAGAATATGTGTCTGATATTGATGAGGAATCGAATGATTTCTCGTTCTCTTCAAGTTCTTTGGGTGTTGGGGAAAGCAAGCGTGAGGGGAAATCTCAGCTGTTAATAAATAGAAGGAATGCCAAGGTACTTGAAGACTTGGAAACTGAAACTTTAATGCGAGAGTGGGATTTAAATGACAACAGTTTTAACAACTCTCTATGCATTTGCTCTGATGGGTTTGGAAGTCCAATAGAGCTTCCGGTTGACGAGGGATTAGATTTGCCGCCACTTGGAGATAGTATTGGTCCTTTTGTTTGGACAAAAGGGAGAGGGTGTACCCGGTCCATGAATCCATTGCTGTTCAGAAAGTGTAAGGATGCATCACATCTGATCATGCAAGTTTCACTCCCGGTGGTACTAGTACCAGAATTAGGTTCTGATATCCTTGAAATACTCCAAAGTTTGGCAGCTTCTGGAATTGAAGGGCTTTGCTCTGAAGTTAATGCATTAATGCCTTTGGAAAATATCATGGGGAAGACAATACATGAAGTTATCGAGGACGCAAGATTCGAGAGGTTCAGATGCTTTCCACCATGTTGATACATTATGCATTATATTTCTACTTTCCAAATTGATTATAAAAAGATATAGTTGTCATGTTTTATTTTTTGTTTCATGAATTGCAGAACTGTACGTGATTGTTCTGACAAGAGTAAAGGTGCGCTGGTTCAGAAACCATCAGGACAGCTGGATTCGTTTCCTATAAACGAAAACTTTGGGGGCTTTGGATCTAATATGTGTTCAGGTTATGTACCTCTTGAAGCTCTTGCTTCCTTAGCTATTGATGAGATAGAACTTCTTTCGGTAGAAGGATTAAAGATTCAATGCAGCATGTCAGACCAAGATCCACCAGCAATCATTGCACCAAAACCCATGGATCAGTCTGAGGCTTTAGAGTTATTTAGTTTTTCGTTAACGTTGGATGAATGGTTAAGGCTTGACCATGGAACGTCAGACACCGGAGATCAACCCAGCAAGCATATGGGAGAGCAAAATTCAGCGCACCATGCCTATCAAGATCAATCATCTAGCGGAAAGGGTCATACCTTCGGGAACAAGTTGACACTTGCTCTTCGAGTGCTGCTTAGAGATCCATTTCGAAATAATGAACCTGTTGGTGCATCTATGCTTGCTCTGATCCATGTTGAAAGGTCGTTGGTTTCCTCAAATCCACCTGTGTGTAGTTTGGCTCAAGAAGAAAGAATTAAGGAATCCTTTGAATATGATACACATTTGTGGAGAATCAGAGACATTGGTCTTGCGGGTTTGAAAACTGAGCCGGGTGTAGACCATCTGTGGTGTACGAAAACCCAGCAAGATTCTGGATCCCGCTGGTTACTTGCCAGTGGTACTGGTGAAACCATCAAGTGTCAAGCTTCGAAGTCAAAGGCGATCATTGTATCAAACCCACAAGCAACCAGAAACAACTTGGACACATTGTGGAGTATAACGACCGATAGGCACAATCAAGAAAGTGATTTGAGTAGCTCTGCTGCCTTTGTTCCATTTACAAGAAATTCAGACGTGATATTTCCAAATGAAATAACAAAAAGATTGTGATAGTAGCATTTCCATCGGCATATTAGTTTACACTTTGTTTCCACTCTCTGCTAAAGAACCAGTCATTTTGATGCGAAAGCAGTCCCGAGCATGATGGAAAATGCTTTGCCATCTCCCCTTTTCCTAGTTGAAAGAAGTAGATTCAGATGTCATCAGTGTAATGAATGTGTATGAGAAATATTTTGTTTGGTAAATATACTCCATTCGCTAAATCAAGGTCTCCTCTTTCATCTATGCTGGTTTCTTTTCAAAAAGTTGATAATATTTGTTCAGTTACTCAAACTATATGATTTTCTTCCGTCTTGAGTGTAAATACTGCCTTTTAGGAATCACTTTGATGAGCAGACTCGACGTCATGGGAGAAACATGTCGCTTGGCCTCCATCTCACTCCAGGAAATTCTAGGTATGCTACATGGTAAGTGGCCGCTCTATACTCCTTAATGGCTCGTTTTCGGGCATTGATTCAAATGTGATACTCTCTCTCTGTTCCTTGCGCATGGATTTTTCATTATTTTCTCTTGATTCCATATGCAGATGCACGGCTGGTAAGAAGCCATTGTGTTCACCAATCACCAATGGTTTGGGAGTTTGTCTGGTAATTTTCTGCTTATATTTGCATTGATGTTCCAAGATTGCTAATTTATGAAATGATATGAGATTCTCGGGACTATATTTCCACTGATTCTCTCTTGTAACAAAATAAGATGCTATAAAAGTACTACGGATTCAAAATATCATAAATCTCTCAAAATTTATGAACATGTCAACCAGTTTACATTGAATATAAGGAACTAGAAGCATTATAAGTATAATAACCACAGATTCATAAGGCGAATACCATGAATAGCATGGTTTCACTATTCTTTCTCAGACTATGTATTCTTGCATTGGCAGACATAAATTTAGGGAAAACCAAAAAGTTGATTAAGAACGTTAGTTCATGCTTGAGTGATTGTGGGAGCCCTCGTAAGTTGTTATCACAAAGCTCGGATCGTCTCTATCTCTTTCAACCCTTTTCTTTACGGGACAGCCATCAACTGAACATTTGTAGTAGTTTCTGCAAATTACATGGAAATCATTTCAATTATCCAGTGGTGCTTTTGGTGTATTGCAATGGCTGAAAAACAGCTCAACTCTAACAGGCATGCCACTTTTTGCTTTCGTTTTCTCACATTTGGTTTGCTTCTTTAATACATGAGTAATATAGAATCACGGGAACTGACTGATCTTTCTGTGTGTTTTTTGGTCACAAGAGTATGAAAGGTAGAATTTGAAAGATGTAGTTAAGAATTGAGAAAATGTTGTTCCCTACCTGGGATTTGGACTGTTCTTCACCATCTTCTTCCCATACTTTCTCCACTTGAACCCGTCGTCAAGCACTTCCACCTCAGACCTTGTCTTGAATGCAACTCTCTCTTTATCTTTCTTCTTTTCTTTCTTAATTTGGTTTTCTTGCATAAGAAAGGAAATTGGAAAAAAAAAAAAAAAAAAAACAGATTCAGCACAGAGTGACATGTAAACTCCTTTTTGGTTCACCATAAAAAGTCTTTAGGTTCAAGTCCTAATGTCTAAGATCAGCATACGCTATATTCTCTGGTTTACCAACGCACAAGGTTGATGAAATCCTCAAGGGCACATGTCTAACAGTGTGTATATATGCGACAGATCGATCTTTAGATCACAACCAAAGACATCATATGAATCATGATTCCATTTTTCATTCGGGATGATCCTTTTATCATATGGTTTCCTCAGAACGAAAGAGAAACTTACCGGCAGATGCAGTGGCTGTAGCAGCGGCAAGAGAAGCGTTGGCACTTGGAGATTCGGGATGACTGAAACTGCTAGAGGAACCGGAGAAGAAGGCAGCGGCATCATCACTGGTCTGATAACCATAAGAATGATTCATCCCGGAAACCGCAGACACAAGATCATCGTCCATCCATTCATCTGACAAGTATAGCTCGGGAAGCTCGAACCCCGAGTGAGTATCATCGCTGAAACTCGTCGCCAAGTTTGTCTCTGCATCAGTCATAACTCAATACTGTTTATGCGCATATAAAGAATGTGTGAGTGCCTATATTTGAAGACTAACTTCGAAAGGAAGCTTCAAGGTAAGTGTTAATTATATATATATATATATAAAATACGTAAAAATGTGTACTTGTGGGTACAATTTCATAAGGAAACTTACATAGGAAGATCAAAGATGGATGCTTCTTTCTGTTTACAACGACTTGTGGTTGACTTGTGTCTTGGTCCACGACTACACTCTTTTCTTCCTTTTCTTTCTTTTTTCTTTATGTCAAAAGTCTGTTTCATAAGTCTAGTCGTGCAAGGGGACTTAAGGCTTAAGTTACGCTACCACAAATATGATCCATCGACGAGAAAAACACCAATTTTTTTTTTTGTATTTTCTCAATTATTACTAGTTAATTCAAGCAATAAAGACATCGTTGACTGAAAGTAAATGACAAAAGATAAGAATTTTTCTATGGATTTATAGACTGTTGCATTTATTTTCCAACATTTTTATAAGTAAATTAGAAGTTTAGAACACATTGAAATTTCTAGTCAAGAGGACTTTGTTATGTACGTTCTCCGTTCTCCTCGCTAGACCCTCTCGTAAGTAGAGTAACTTTATGCAGTCTAAGGCGGGTTCATATTCCTGTTTTGGTTGTTCTCAAATCTCAACAAACAAAAACACAATACTGTAATATGGATTAAATATATACATATATTTTAGGTCATCTAGATACGATTCAAATTGCTGCAATATTTCACTATATGTTTGTCAGGATAAAACGACTTGATTACTAAATCAACATCATATGTGTAGATCAAACAATAGAGATCCGGCACCAACCATAAAAACGTTTTCTCTATTTAAACCACACAACGTTCAAAAATACGGTTTAGATTAACGACCCTTTAGCCTGATTTTTCGTCTTAATTCAGATTAACACCATATTTTTGGCAGAAGCCTCATAACAAAATTGTAACCAAACCTTTTGCATAAAAACCTCATGTGCTTCAAATGCCATAAGAAAACCACAATTCAAAATTTGGTCGCTTAACCGGAATATCAAATATATACTATAATTTTACTTTTGCTAAAAGTTAAAATATGAAAAACCTTTGCGGTATGACTTATGGTCCGGTTTAATGAAACCAGGAACTTGAAACGGTGCGTTTAAAGAGCGAAGACGAAGAACGGGAAGAAGGTCAGAAGGGGTTTAAGTTTTGTGAGTAGAAATTGGAGCAGAGAGAGTATCATGACGCGCCGCAAAGCAAACGCGCCGCCGGGAGTCACACGGCAACCACCGAGTAAGCAACAGTTTTCTGGCGCCGAGAGGTCAGCTTTGTTCGCCAGAAGAGAGGCGGCTAATGTTCTCCGGACCGTTCTCCGAGGTGACGCCGAGCGCCGAGCCGTCGCCTCCATCAAGTCACTCGTCTTCAGCCCTTCCGTCCGCAACAAACGCGCCACCTTCGCCCTCGTTTGCGAGACGCTCAAGCGTATGTTAAGAGATAATCGTTCGTGATTTTGAGCTCAAAGTAAAACATGTTATGTGCTGCTTCGTTTATGAAATAATTTTTGGTCCGTACGCAGATCTTAATGTGATAAAGGATGTTCTGGAAATCGCAAACGTATTGAATAGCAAATGGAAGGTATGTGTTGATCGTAATTGCTATTAAACGCTGCTTTCGCTTTGCCTTGGATGCTTACTTTTCTTTTTGGATTGTAGAGGCAAGAGCCATTGATCTACATCATCTGCTACGATATCCTTTTCGGCAAGGTAATTAGCTCAACGACAACGAAGTTGTAAGACCGTGCTCTTTCTCTACAATCTAGCTATGTTTTTGGTTTTCTCAATGGGAACTTCTGATTGCAGGAAACTCCATCAGTTGGTGATGCTGAGAAGTTTCTCATGCGCCACAAAGATGCTCTTCTGTCAGGTCTAGCCACGCTTCTAGTGAGAAAGAAAGTTGAGAGCGTTGATGCGTTGCTGGGTCTTTCTCAGCTTAATGGTATATGACACCACCCCAAGCATAAACGTGTTACCTTTTTGAGTTATTTTTTATATCTTGATCTCAAAATTGGGTGCAGGTCATTTAAAACCACGTTATGTTCGTGTAAATACACTCAAGATGGATGTAGATTCGGCGGTGCAGGAGCTGGAGAAACAGTATAAGGTACATTCCGGGCTTTTCATAAACCGTGACGAAATACTGGTGTGCTAGATATGTTGTGTAGTCCTCTCACAGGATGGGTGTTAGAATAAGTGATTGTGGGTGGGAGCTCTAATTCCAGTCATTCACCAGGGGAATTTTCTCCCATCATTCTTTAATTAGTGGAAGTTAAAATCTTGGATGTGTGTGTAATATGTGTGAACTATTCTTTCTATGATGCCACAGTCTGCTCTTTGTTTCCAGATTTTGTTTTCTCACATTTTGTTTTTTTTTTTCAATATGAAAACAGGTGGAGAAGGATGAGACAGTTCCTGACTTGTTGGCTGTCTCTTATACACATCTAGATGTGTATAAGAGACAGATTCAAATGTCATCAGTGTAATGAATGTGTATGAGAAATATTTTGTTTGGTAAATATACTCCATTCGCTAAATCAAGGTCTCCTCTTTCATCTATGCTGGTTTCTTTTCAAAAAGTTGATAATATTTGTTCAGTTACTCAAACTATATGATTTTCTTCCGTCTTGAGTGTAAATACTGCCTTTTAGGAATCACTTTGATGAGCAGACTCGACGTCATGGGAGAAACATGTCGCTTGGCCTCCATCTCACTCCAGGAAATTCTAGGTATGCTACATGGTAAGTGGCCGCTCTATACTCCTTAATGGCTCGTTTTCGGGCATTGATTCAAATGTGATACTCTCTCTCTGTTCCTTGCGCATGGATTTTTCATTATTTTCTCTTGATTCCATATGCAGATGCACGGCTGGTAAGAAGCCATTGTGTTCACCAATCACCAATGGTTTGGGAGTTTGTCTGGTAATTTTCTGCTTATATTTGCATTGATGTTCCAAGATTGCTAATTTATGAAATGATATGAGATTCTCGGGACTATATTTCCACTGATTCTCTCTTGTAACAAAATAAGATGCTATAAAAGTACTACGGATTCAAAATATCATAAATCTCTCAAAATTTATGAACATGTCAACCAGTTTACATTGAATATAAGGAACTAGAAGCATTATAAGTATAATAACCACAGATTCATAAGGCGAATACCATGAATAGCATGGTTTCACTATTCTTTCTCAGACTATGTATTCTTGCATTGGCAGCCATAAATGTAGGGAAAAGCAAAAAAGTTGATAAATTCTTAAGAACGTTAGTTCATGCTTGAGTGATTGTGGGAGCCCTCGTAAGTTGTTATCACAAAGCTCGGATCGTCTCTATCTCTTTCAACCCTTTTCTTTACGGGACAGCCATCAACTGAACATTTGTAGTAGTTTCTGCAAATTACATGGAAATCATTTCAATTATCCAGTGGTGCTTTTGGTGTATTGCAATGGCTGAAAAACAGCTCAACTCTAACAGGCATGCCACTTTTTGCTTTCGTTTTCTCACATTTGGTTTGCTTCTTTAATACATGAGTAATATAGAATCACGGGAACTGACTGATCTTTCTGTGTGTTTTTTGGTCACAAGAGTATGAAAGGTAGAATTTGAAAGATGTAGTTAAGAATTGAGAAAATGTTGTTCCCTACCTGGGATTTGGACTGTTCTTCACCATCTTCTTCCCATACTTTCTCCACTTGAACCCGTCGTCAAGCACTTCCACCTCAGACCTTGTCTTGAATGCAACTCTCTCTTTAACTTTCTTCTTTTCTTTCTTAATTTGGTTTTCTTGCATAAGAAAGGAAATAGGAAAAGAAAAAAACAGATTCAGCATAGAGTGACATGTAAACTCCTTTTTGGTTCACCATAAAAAGTCTTTAGGTTCAAGTCCTAATGTCGAAGATCAGCATACGCTATATTCAGGGGCTTTATGTCTGGTTTACTAACGCACACGTTTGATGAAATCCTCTAGGACACATGTCTAACAGAGTGTATATATGCGACAGATCTTTAGATCACAACCAAAAGACTCATATGAATCATGATTCCATTTTCATTCGGGATGATCCTTTATCATATAGTTTTCTCAGAAGGATCATCCCGAATGAAAATGGAATCATGATTCATATGAGTCTTTGGTTGTGATCTAAAGAACATTCGGGATGATCCTTACCGGCAGATGCAGTGGCTGTAGCAGCGGCAAGAGAAGCGTTGGTACTTGGAGATTCGGGATGACTGAAACTGCTAGAGGAACCGAAGAAGAAGGCAGCGGCATCATCACTGGTCTGATAACCATAAGAATGATTCATCCCGGAAACCGCAGACACGAGATCATCGTCCATCCATTCATCTGACAAGTATAGCTCCGGAAGCTCGAACCCTGAGTGAGTATCATCGCTGAAACTCGTCGCCAAGTTTGTCTCTGCATCAGTCATAACTCAATACTATTTACGCGCATATAAAGAATGTGTGAGTGCCTATATTTGTTTCGATAAACCTTTTCCGGGTTTGAAGACTAACATCGAAAGGAAGGTTCAAGGTAAGTGTTAATTATATATATATATATATATATATATATATATATATAATATGTAAAAATGTGTACTTGTGGGTACAATTTCATAAGGAAACTTACATAGGAAGATCAAAGATGGATGCTTCTTTCTGTTTACAACGACTTGTGGTTGACTTGTGTCTTGGTCCACGACTAATTCTTTTTTTTTTTTTTTCTTTTTTCTTTATGTCAAAAGTCTTTTTCACAAGTCTAGTCGCGCAAGGGGACTTAAGGCTTAAGTCACGCTACCACAAATGATCATCAACGAGAAAAACACCAATTTTTTGTTTTTTTTTTTGTATTTTCTCAATTATTACTATTTATTTCAAGCAATAAAGACATGGTTGACTGAAAGTAAATGACAAAAGATAAGAATTTTTCTATGGATGAGACTGTCGAATTTATTTTCCAACATTAATTTGGTGCCTTTATCTTTTATAGGTAAATTAGAAGTTTAGAACACTTTGAATTTTCTAGTCAAGAGGACTTTGTTATGTACGTTCTCCGTTCTCCTCACTAGACCTTCTCGTAAGTAGTGTAACTTATGCAGTCTAAGGCGGGTTCATATGCCTGTTTTGGTTGTTCTCAACAAAAAAAACAAAACTGTAATATGGATTAAATATATACATATATTTTAGGTTATCTAGATACGATTCAAATTGCTGCAATATTTCACTATACGGATCAATATTTGTCCATATGAGATACCTAATATGTTTGTGAGGATAAAACGACTTGATTACTACTAAATCAACATCATATGTGTAGATCAAACAATAGAATCCCGAACCAACCATAAAAAAGTTTTCTCTATATAAACCACACAAAGTTCAAAAATACGGTTTAGATTAACGACCCATTAGCCTGATCTGTCGTCTTAATTCAGATTAACACCATGTTTTTGGCGGAAGCCTCATAACAAAACTCTAAGCAAACCTTTTGCATAAAAACCTCATGTGCTTCAAATGCCATAAGAAAATCACACTTCAAAATTTGGTCGCTTAACCGGAAAATCCAAGAACTTGACTTTCGAATCCAAGAACTTGAAAGTGTGCTTGTTGCAACAAGTGCCTTTCTATGTAATTATACTTCTGAAAAGTGCCTTATTATGTAATATTCTCAAATATGAAAACCTTTGCGATATGACTTTTGGTCCGGTTCAATAAAACCAGGAACTTGAAACGGTGCGTTTAAAGAGCGAAGTCGAAGAACGGAAGAAGGTCAGAAGGGGTTTAGTTTAGTTTTGTGAGTAGAAATTGGAAGCAGAGTATCATGACGCGCCGCAAAGCAAACGCGCCGCCGGGAGTCACACGGCAACCACCGAGTAAGCAACAGTTTTCTGGCGCCGAGAGGTCAGCTTTGTACGCCAGAAGAGAGGCGGCTAATGTTCTCCGGACCGTTCTCCGAGGTGACGCCGAGCGCCGAGCCGTCGCCTCCATTAAGTCACTCGTCTTCAGCCCTTCCGTCCGCAACAAACGCGCCACCTTCGCTCTCGTTTGCGAGACGCTCAAGCGTATGTTAAGAGATAATTGTTCATGATTTTGAGCTCAAGTAAAACATGTTATGTATATGAAATAATTTTTGGTCTGTACGCAGATCTTAATGTGATAAAGGATGTTCTGGAAATCGCAAACGTATTGAATAGCAAATGGAAGGTATGTGTTGATCGTAATTGCTATAAAACGCTGCTTTCACTTTGCCTTGGATGCTTACTTTTCTTTTTGGATTGTAGAGGCAAGAGCCATTGATCTACATCATCTGCTACGATATCCTTTTCGGCAAGGTAAATAGCTCAACGGCCACGAAGTTGAAGACTCTGCTCTTTCTCTACAATCTATCTGTGTTTTTGGTTTTCTCAATGGGAACTTCTGATTGCAGGAGACTCCTTCGGTTGGTGATGCTGAGAAGTTTCTCATACGCCACAAAGATGCTCTACTGTCAGGTCTAGCCACGCTTCTAGTGAGAAAGAAAGTTGAGAGCGTTGATGCGTTGCTGGGTCTTTCTCAGCTTAATGGTATATGACACCCCAAGCATAAACGTGTTACCTATTTTTGTCTTTTTTGAGTTCTTTTCTATATCTTGATCTCAAAATTGGGTGCAGGTCATTTAAAACCACGTTATGTTCGTGTAAATACACTCAAGATGGATGTAGACTCGGCGGTGCAGGAGCTGGAGAAACAGTATAAGGTACATTCCGGGCTTTTCATAAACCGTGACGAAATACTGGTGTGATATGTTGTGTAGTCCTCTCACAGGATTGGTGTTAGAATAAGTGATTGTGGGTGGGAGCTCTAATTCCAGTCATTCACCAGGGGAATTTTCTCCCATCATTGTTTAACTAGTGAAGTTAAAATCTTTGGATGTGTGTGTAATATGTGTGAACTATTCTTTCTATGATGCCACAGTCTGCTCTTTGTTTCCAGATTTTGTTTTCTCACATTTTGTTTTTTTTTTTCAATATGAAAACAGGTGGAGAAGGATGAGACAGTTCCTGACTTGTTGGTGATGCCCCCTGGCAGCGATTTGCATGCTCATCATTTGGTTACGAATGGGCGTTTATTTTTGCAGGTAAACGGTGAATGATCTTTGTAAATTCTGTTTCATATATAGTTAACTTTACTGATATTTATTGCTTCGAATGATAGGGGAAGGCAAGTTCAATGGTTGCAGGAGCACTGCAGCCAGAAGCAGGATGGGAGGTAGGCTACACAGTTCTCGCCCACATTTTTCCATTTGGAGAAACGCACATGACAATAGAATTTTGTAACTGGTGCTTGATATGGTGATTGTGGAATACTTACTTAATGTATCCTGTCTGCTTAATTTTGCCTATTTTGTGAAGGTTCTTGATGCCTGCTCAGCTCCAGGAAACAAAACTGTTCATCTTGCTGCTCTTATGAAAGGACAAGGAAAAATCATAGCATGTGAGCTTAATCAAGAACGAGTAAAGCGTTTGGAACAGACTATTAAGCTGTCTGGTGCTACCAGTATCCTTCTCTTGCCTTTTTTTCACGTATACCCTTTTAGATTCTGTTCGATAGTTTTGTTCTAAGTGAGTTGAATCACATGGAATCAAAAAAACAAATCGGATTGGATAAATGCTTATCAAGTCATTTCTGTCCACGATTGGTTTTCTTAACCCAAGTTGTAGATATTGAAGTCTTTCATGGTGACTTTTTGGGCCTAAATCCAAAAGATCCTTCTTTTGCAAAGGTAAGCATTGCTTAGTCTGTCGTATGACTATCTATTGTTCTTGAAGTTCCATGAAATGTTTGCATACCAATGTTTATTGGATCATTTCTTGATTTTAGATCGTGTTTAAGTTGCTGCAATTAGGATATATATCGTCTGAGTTCAATTTCGTCATTTTCCTTTGTTTTGATAGTCTACCGTGAGGAGTCATTCTCTGAAATGAACAATAGTAACCATCTGATATCATTGTCTAGAGTCCTGTAGCATAAGCAGATGTAGTCATTTGATCCATTGTTCTGCATGCTTGCGTGTGGTTGATTATCGCAGATTCGGGCTATATTGTTGGATCCTTCTTGCTCTGGCTCTGGAACCATTACAGATCGTTTGGACCATCTCCTTCCTTCTCATTCAGCAGGTTTTAACTGATTCTTGTGTGTGTGTGTGTGTGTGTGTATGTGTTATTTTACTTAGTGACTGAACCTGTAAGACACTTTTCCATGTAGATAACATGAAATATGACTCCATGAGACTGCACAAGCTCGCTGTTTTCCAGAAGAAGGCCCTTGCCCATGCACTCTCCTGTGAGTTTACATACTTGTCTCATGTTGGCTAAAGCAATATACATCCATGGTCCATAAGTTTCCTCTAGCCGTAGACATTTATGTCTAAAGGGTGCTCTATATTTTTTGATGCTATACATTATTTTGTTGGTGAATCTTGAATGAAACCATGCGCTTACTTATGATTCTAATACTATTTTATCCGCCAATTTTTATGAGGGTTTTACTTAGCTTTTGACGAATCTCCCAAACACGTTTCTCCATGTTCAGTTTTCCCTCCGTGAATGCTTAAACCATAAAATAGCATGTTCAGTTAGTACTCATCCTATGTCTATACACTAGTTCCACAGGTTGAGAGAATAGTATACAGCACATGCTCCATCCACCAGATAGAAAACGAAGATGTGGTCTCATCTGTTTTACCTCTGGCTTCATCCTTGGGCTTCAAACTCGCTACCCCTTTTCCTCAGTGGCAGCGTCGTGGTCTCCCTGTATTCGCAGGATGTAAGTATCGCCCATACCATTTGGTTTCACTCACCTGATCGACTCCGTTTCTAACAAGTTGATCATGTTGGCTTTGGCTTGCAGCTGAACATTTACTCAGGATGGATCCGGTGGAGGACAAAGAAGGGTTCTTCATCGCTTTGTTCACCAAGACAAACAAACTCGATAACCGAAAAGCGTCTGAACTTCCCGAAAGAGAGTGTAGACGAAGACGCAAACAAAGAGCCTTTCTTTGGCCCAAAGTGTTGTTCAGAGGTTGGAGTGGGAGCTTGCACGGGCGCAGGAGGAAACCCGTATTGAGTACCAACTCAGAAGACCATGTTCCTATTCTCACGTAATTGTTGTTTAAGTTTTGTTTCTGCCTTTGATCTTCATGTTGTCATTGAAATTTTTGCAACAAAAAGGCATGAAAACGAACATCGGAAGGGTAAAAACAGAAACTTCTTAAACTTGTGTTCACATTGATATACACAATATTGCATTCAGTTTACATTAAAACGGAAAGCACACAGAGAAAGTGAAAAGTTAGCAGTAACCCAAAATTTGGATGATAAGGATTTCGACCAAGTTCTCTCTCAAGAGTGAAGAGACTAGCCATTTTACTTTATCATCTAAAATCACTTAACTCAAAATCATTTTGTGGAATTATAATTTTGTTTATTTCAAAGTCACATTTTTAAAATCTATTGAAGCTACTAGTCTAAATTTAACGGAAACGTTTATTGAGAAATACATTATTTCTCGAAAATTAAATGAGAAGAAACCCACAGGAAGCGGCAGGCAACAAAGAAAAGAAATGTGAAAAAAATTAAAAATAAAAAGAAATTTGACCCATAGAATGATGAAACAAGTGGGCGAATCCGACAGAAGCCACCTTGGATCAGATCAGGCTGATGTAACCTTAAAAGCGGCGAGTTTCTCGAACGAAAACCAAGCACCGTTCGCCACGTGTCCAATCATACTAGTCATTCCCATGTCTCTCTCACTGTCTCACCCTTTTGAGTCCGTTAAAGGCCACTCCTTTGTGTTATCCAATACGACCCATCGTTTTTGGCTCTCTCTCACTATTTCACTATTTTTTTTCTTTAATATATTCTCCATCGAGTTCATAGTTTTTGAAAGCTACTAAATCCACAGAGATTTTCTTCTTCTGCTGGTTTTATAATCCATATAACACTAGTGGATGAAGAAAGCTGCCATGTTTTATGGTAATTCACGAGAACCCATCTCTCTTTATTAGCCCTCTTTCTCGATCATTCACTCCATTCATCTCTCTCTTAGCTCTCAGTGATCTTCACTTACTATTTGAGGTCAACCTCTTTAGGTCGCTTTTGAGCACTTTGATGACACTAGTTCGGTGACAAGTTCGAGTTGGGATCTTGATTGGTTCATAAGGAAAGATTAGCTATAAAAATGAGTTTAGGTACTTTGATGAGAGAGGAGAGCAGAGCAACAACAGCATCTTCTCGGGTACATGTGACCAAGGATATAGATTGGCAAATGCTTGATAAATCAAGGTTCTTCTTCCTCGGCGCTGCGCTCTTCTCCGGTGTATCCACCGCTCTTTACCCTATCGTAGTCCTCAAAACAAGGCAACAAGTCTCACCGACCCGTGTCTCCTGCGCCAATATCTCTCTGGCGATCGCTAGACTCGAGGGTCTAAAAGGATTTTATAAGGGCTTTGGAACATCTTTGCTTGGTACCATCCCGGCTCGTGCTCTCTATATGACAGCTCTAGAGATCACCAAGAGTAGTGTAGGTCAAGCTACTGTTAGGTTAGGATTGTCGGATACAACGGCTATGGCTGTTGCCAATGGTGCGGCCGGTTTGACCTCCGCCGTGGCTGCTCAGATTGTCTGGACCCCGATTGATGTCGTGAGCCAACGGCTTATGGTTCAAGGCGATCTGTCCTTGAATAAGCATCTTCCTGGAGTGATCAATTCTTGCAGATACTCAAATGGGTTCGATGCTTTTAGAAAGATTCTTTACACAGATGGACCAAGAGGGTTCTACAGAGGATTTGGTCTCTCCATCTTGACTTACGCTCCTTCAAACGCTGTATGGTGGGCGTCCTATTCTTTGGCTCAAAGATCGATTTGGTCTCGGTTCAAGCGTCCATATGGCCGCAAGGAAGATGCTGGTGGTGGTGGCTCAATGGTGGTTCAAGCGTTGAGTGCAGCCACGGCAAGCGGTTGCTCGGCTTTAATAACTATGCCGGTAGACACAATCAAGACGCGGTTGCAGGTCTTAGACGCAGAAGAGAACGGGAGGAGACACGCAATGACAGTGATGCAGACAGTGAAGAGCTTGATGAAGGAAGGAGGGTTTGGGGCTTTTTACAGAGGGTTAGGACCGAGGTGGGTCTCAATGTCGATGTCCGCAACAACTATGATCACAACCTACGAATTCTTGAAGCGCTTGGCCACAAAGAAGCAGAAATGATATATGATAAACCATTCCTAGTATCAGTTTCTCCGTTCCTTGTGTTAAGATGAAGAAAAGTAATGGCAAATCTAACCAGAAACTTTGATTGAGTTTAAGAAATGTTTTCCTCTCTGAATAAACAAACATAAATAAAAAAAACAACGCAAGGACCAAACCCTAAACACAGAGTTGTTTCTCTCGATCGCCATTTGTAACAATGATACCTAAATGTCTTCCTACGCCAGCGAAAAGAAGATGCTAACTTGCGCCTAAGATTACCAAATCACATGCAGTCTTGCCGCCGACAAACCTGATCTAACCAAACAGTTAAGCTGTTCATCATATGCAAAGCAAATACACAGAGGCGGCAATTAAGGTGAATCTAGCATCGAGCCCTCTTGTTGCTGCAAGATGGGCACTTGTACTGCTTGATGTGCTCAGCCCTGGCTGGTGTTATCTTCACACACTTGCCATGGAACCAGTTTTCACAGAGGTCACAGCAGATCCAGAACTCATCAGTTGCATAGCTCTCACCACATGCCCCACACTGTGTTTCCCCTTGCTCATCATCATCCTCCTCCTCTTCCACACCTTCCTCTTCCTCTTCATCTTTGGGCTCTGCCTTTGTGAACTTGGGCGGCCTCGGTTCCGATCCTCGCTGTAATTTGAGATGGAAAACCCAGAAACAGGACAAGGATTTAGTTAGATGGACAAAAAAAAACAGTGCCCCTAAGCGCTCATGCCATAAAAGAACATTCAACTTTACGCCAAGACGAACAGTAAATGAGAGGCAGCTTACTTAGAAAACGTTAACAAATCAGCCGACTCTATTAACATACTCTTTGGGACAGAATAACTAGAGCAGAAAGAAAATCTTCTTACCTTGGAGTTTGACTTGGATCGGTTGCTGCTATTGTTGGAAACAGAGGATTTGTCCTTTGACTGTTTCTTTGCAGTGCCAGCCACAACCTCAAATATCGTTGGGAGGTCATTCACCATATTGAAAAGCCGTTTCCTGCAACAAAAGTTGGGAAGAACATCAATCACAGAGACCTGCATAAACCTTTGAACCTACGTCCTTCAATATCAGCAAGTAAACAAACCAAATAAAACCGTGAAGGAGTAGGACAATGTGAGGCTCGAAACAAGAAGATAAGACTAAAAAGGAGCTCGTGGTGTGACAAGAGCATACATACCTATCAGCTTTGTCAAATCCAAACCTGGCTCCGAAAAAGAAAGCAACTGCAAGAAGCCATGCATCACTGTGGACAGCAACAAGGGACAACCAATCCTTTTCGGCCATCCCGTCTCTGGCAAAGTTGATACCCAAGACGGGCTCTGGGAGCTCTGGGGGAACCTCTTCAGCTGGCAAATTCACTTCCCAGTTCTCATTCGGGTGCCCATAGAGGCACAGGTTCTCCTTCTCTATAGTCACAAAACAAAAAATGAGGACAATTAGCAAGTAGCATCTACAATTCAGATTACATTAACCTACCAAAAACTGCCAAACCAAAAGAATCAAAACCGATTCCCTGTTCATAACTTTGACGAAACAAACAACCAATTACATGTGAACACAGTCCAACAGTCCCCATTAAGATATGACCTAACTGGAAAGGATCATGCTTGTAACTTGTAAGTAAGGATTGCATGTCTAAACAGATTACCCAAAGTTGTCATTTTTCAAAACATCCATGATGTCACAAATTAAAAATCTCTTAATGGAAAGAGCACCAAAAACACTAAGACAAATGACATAAAGCAAATAGACAAGGAAAGCAACACGGCCGGTCAAGCTGATAGGTTCAGAGACTCTGAATTGTGAAGAGCAAAATCAAAACTTTTTCTTGTTGACTTCAAATCATCAATTAAAAATGCAAATCAATGACCAAAACAAAGAACACACAGAAACAAACCCGAAAGTGAATCTAAGAGCACTTTCATTTCTCCCAAATCATCTAATACGTTCTCCCTCCCCTGAATTTTGATGAACAGAATGAAAACTGTTTACTCGTTGAGTGTAAACATCGAGTAAAATGGAAATCAACGACCAAAACATAGAAGACACAGAACCAAAACCAAGAACAAAGCCGAAACTGAAACAAAGAGCACTTTTCAACTCTCCCAGATCCCTTAGGCTCCCAAAGCCCATAATCTGTTCTCCTTCCCCTGTATATTTATACAATTCAAACATCTCACAATCTAGAGCCAATCACAAGCACAATGCAGAACCCAGGAAAACTGAAGGTAAACCCCAATCGTGAAATCACAGAAAGAATTTCATACAAAATGAACAATTTTTTTTTTTTTTGAAAACAGTACTCATAAAATCCACTTGAACCAAGTCAAACAAAAATCAACACTTTACTCCGCTATCGCGCCCGATTCACTTCGTTAACAAATCTGAAACGCAGAATTCAGAGAAATCTAACAGATTCACAAACAGAGAAGAGAAAACATGAACCCTAAATGCTTCACTCAACACTCAGCTTGAAACAAAGCACAACGACGGTAATTCAGAGAGAGAAAAACAGTGACTTTCGTCGGCGGAAATCAAACCCACAAACAAATCTCCGAAGGAACACTCACCGGGATCGCAAAGTCGGTAAAACTCCTGAACATCTGAGAAAAGTGAAATTGAAAAATTGAGTTTTCCGGTGAAAATGGGAGAACGAAAAAAAGACAAGGAAACGTTGAAACCAATATTACCGGTGGTTAAAGCCTTAATCATGCCACTCCTACGGCCCTTAAAATCCCTAAAAACCTCCTCCACGGTGCGTGGGTTGTACGCGCCAGCTCCGTCCATAATCTTACACAACAGCTTCTTCACCGCGACAACAGACACAGAAGAAGAGAAGTATTTTGACTTGCCCTGAAAATTGTGTGCGAGAGAAATGTGAAAAAGGGCGGACCCAAAAACAATTAAGCGGATTTAATAAGATGAGGAAGAGTCCGCAAATGAGAGAATCAGATGGGGAAGCGAGCACCCTAAGCGTTACCCTACTAACCTCTTAGATCTTGACGCGTGTCTATTTTGGATTGTTTAGCCGTTTCTGACCGCCGGCGATGACACCGGCACATCCTGGTTATGTTTTTTTTTTTTTTTTTTTTTTTGAAATCACATCCTGGTTATGTTATCCGAGTAAAAAAGTGCTTTGATGGTAAGTTGTTTCGTGATTAAGCTTTTGTGTTTGAGATGTTTTACCGGATTACTAAATTCTCTGTTTTTCTCGCGCCAAATTTTTTCCGTTAATAAGGTATCAGAGCAATACGTTAGATGTTTAATTAGGTTATTAAATTCTATGTTTTTCGCGCCAAATTTTTTCCGTTAATATGGTATCAGAGCAATACGTTAGATGTTTAATTAGGTTATTAAATTCTATGTTTTTCGCGCCAAATTTTTTCCGTTAATATGGTATCAGAGCAATACGTTAGATGTTTAATTAGATTATTAAATTCTATGTTTTTCGCGCCAATTTTTTTTGGTAATATGGTATCAAAGCAATACGCTTAAATGTTTTACTCGATTATTAAATTTTCTGTTTTTTTGAGCCAAATTTTTTTCGGTAATATGTTACCAGAACAATACGTTCGATTACTTCTTTGTTGTTCTTTTATATTCGTTTTTTTCTCAAAAGAATAGTAACTACCATGTTTTTGATTAATGAGAAATTTCAGAATTTTTTTACCAGAATCCTCTATTCTTTTCGCGCGAAATTCTCTTTATGTTTGTAATGTTTTACCGAATTATCAAATCCTCTGCTTTTTCGCGCCGAGTTTTTTTGGGTAATATGGTATCAAAGCAATACGTTCGATTAATTTTTTATTTTTTATATTCGTTTCTTTTTTCAAAATAATAGTAAGTACCAGGTTTTGATTAATGAGAAATTTCGAGATGTTTTTTTTACCATTATAATCGGTTCTTTCGCGCCAAATTCTTTTTGTTAATATGGTAATTGAATAATAATAATATGTTCGAGAGCTTCTTTGTTTTGTTTTGTTTTTTTGTTTTTTATTTTCTTTTGACATAGTAGTAAATAAGCTATTTTTTATTAATATGAAAATTTGAAAAGTTTTTACAAAACGTCTCTATTCTTTCGCGCCGAATTTTGTTTGATAATATGATATTAGAGCAATATCTTCAAGTGCTTTTTCAAATTCGTCATTTTAACTTCTTTCCAATCTCATTTCTTCGTTATAATTGTTTTGATTTGAAAGATATCATACATTGATGATATCAAATCAGTCTTATTTCGAGTCTTTAGAATGTCAATAAAATGTGTTTTCGTGCCACAATAGCAGACGGGTTTTTATACTTTTGACGATCAAATTTTCATTTATACACTCTTGGGGTTTTGTTTTTTATTAGAGGTGTTTTTCTTGACTCGTATACACGATTTTTCAAAAACGACTAGTTTTTTTGGATAACATATCGGTACAAAGAGTCATTAAGTCTGATTTAGCAATTTGTATGCTAGGTTAACTAAAATGTATACGGTTGTAAACACTTTGTTTTATTGATAATATGGTATGGGAAGAATACACTAGATTGTTTCTTTAGTTTCTTAATTTGACTTTTATGCTTTGTTTCTGTTCTCTTTTCGTCATTTATGATGGTTTCAATTTCGAAAATTTGTGAAGATCATCTAGGTCTGTTCCACTTGAGTTGAGCTTAACTCGTGTTCCCGGATTTGTTCTCTTTCTTCTAGCAATCATTATCACTATACAACTTGATACAATCTTTGGAATCTTGCTATGACTATTAGTTTATAGTTTATACTTTATATACACTAACTAAAGACTCCTCACCATAAATGGGCTTTTGGCCCTTAATGTGTTTATTCTGAGAAAGGTTTCAAAGTTTTTTATTGGTAAAGGCTTCTAAAAGTGAAAAAGTAGTGGTGGGTTCAAATCTTTTATGGGATTATCTTTTATGTACATTAATATTTATTGACATGTATTAACTATTTAAATTATATAGGATATAAATTTGCTTTCGTAAAAAATTACTTCTTTTTATTTGTTATTTTCCTATTTAAAGTATAGAAAAAATCTGTTGACCAAAAAAAAGTATAGAAAAAATATTTCCATATTATTGAAAAACAACACTTGTCAATTAATCAATTAGATTTTGACAAATGTTAACTAATTTAAATTTAATTTTTTGGTATGTTTAAATAAAAAAAAATACTTTCCTTTTGAAAAAATATTTTTTTCTTTTTTCTTTGTTAATTTCCTATTTAAAATATAGAAAGAATCTTTCCATATTATTGACCAAAATACAACACTAGTCAATTAATCAATTAGATTTTTACCCATGTTAACTAATTTAAATTTACTTTTTTGCTATATTTAAAAAGAAAAACTTTCCTTTCTGAATTTTTTTTCTTTTTTCTTTGTTAATTTCCTATTTAAAATATAGAATGAATCTTTCCATATTATTGACCAAAAAATTACAACACTTGTCAATTAATCAATTAGATTTTGACCCATATTAACTAATTTAAATTTACCTTTTTCCTATTATTAAATAACTTTCCTTTCGGAAAAAAAAATATTTTTTTATTTTTCTTTGTTAATTTCCTATTTAAAATATAGAAAGAATCTTTTCATATATTTAAAAAAAAATTACAATACTTGACAATTAATCAATTAGATTTTGACACTTGTTAACTAATTTAAATTAACATTTTTGCTACCTTTTAGTAAAAAATAACTTTTTGGAAAAAAATATTTTTTTTTTTTGTTAATTTTCTATTTAAAATATTTAGATTTTTATTTCCATATTACTGACCAAAAAAAACTCACTTGCCATATTTACATCTAATAATTGATAAGTAAAAAAGAAAATATAGCTAGAAGAAAAAAAAAGGGACAAAATAACATAAATCTCTGATATAAATATGATATCATAAGTTCTTTTTAAGTTTGTATGATTCATATATATAAGGGTGTTATTTAATTTAACCAGATGAAATCTAGGTTAATTAAAAATTATTTGGTCAAATTTCACAGTTTAAGTCAGTTAGCCCAATATATATTATTTGACCAACCATATTAGTCTTTTGAAATAAAAAAACTCCCTCCATTTCAAAAATACTTGTCATTTTAGGTTGTTTTTTGTACATTCAGGGTCGATTGTGGGACAAGACAAATTAGATATTGGGTTTGCTCCCCCCCCCCCCCCATTTTTTGGCCCATTATAAAAAAAATT
The DNA here is from genome assembly GCA_020283515.1 of Alliaria petiolata. Taxonomy (NCBI): domain Eukaryota; kingdom Viridiplantae; phylum Streptophyta; class Magnoliopsida; order Brassicales; family Brassicaceae; genus Alliaria; species Alliaria petiolata. The sequence continues at coordinate 23,884,820 of JAHZTW010000005.1, read as the reverse complement.
GGTTTCTTTAAAGAAAAATATTTAAAAGAGTTTTTATATAGTTTATTTTATAAAAATAGGCCCAAATGAGACATTGGGCTAATTTGTTTTTTTTCTTTTTTTAACCTATATAAAAGAAACCATAAACAATAATTAGCGCAATTCATTAAATCTACAAAAAATCATTTTAAACATATTTTTATGAGAGTTTTTTCTATTAAATTTGTATGATATACAATACCACTGGCCTCTATTTTTTAGTACATTAAGAAAATATATTAAAAGTTATATTCTATCCCTAAAAAGCGAATAGACTATTAGTATTTTTCATTAGATTTGAAGTTAAATTAGATATTTAATATTAAATTTTATATTTAAAAACGATAACAACAAGTATTTTAAAAAAAAAAAAACAAAAACCTAGAACGACAAGTATTTTAAAATAGAATAAGTATTATTTTTTGTACTTGTGAGTGGTAGTTCTATTAGTCTTTTGAAATCAAGAGCTATCTCTCTTCCACCCTGAACTTGAAATACTCTTTATGTTTATATTTTTATTGATTATTCAATTTCATTTATTCATCGTGTTGTGCTGACTCTTTTGTGAAAGGGATTCGAGCACGAGGGAGATCGGCTATTGATTTGATATATCATGAAGTTTGCTCAATTAATAACCAAGGAAATATTTCAGTTTTTTACCTTTTACGTGTATTATTGGTTGTGATTAAATGTCTAAGAACGTCAAGGATGAGAGCTAAAGATTGGTTGTCACTCTCACAAACTGAAACTCGTATGGCATGGCGTTATGAGTTCTCATTTCATACAGAGGAAAACAAACATCTAAAGGCCTGTTTTCTGGATTCAAACTTTTGAAAGCTAATTAAGATGTGATATCAAATCAACGCTGAAAGATAAGAGTTACATCCGTAATTCCTCACCACAACAATGTTGTTAGTTAGCTCGATGACTTTGCTTTGTCTCTCATGATGCAAAGACCCGTTGAAGAGTGGAAACATGAGCTTGAGACTGAGATTTGACGGGTACACGAGACACCACAGGCTTCAACAATGCCATCACTTCCTTTGGCAAGTCGAGCTGTTTCCTCACCTCGTTCGCCAATTCGATCACATACTCTTCCTCGTGCTCTGTTTTCACAACATTCATCAAACATCAAAATCATGCCAAAAGTTTGATTTATTATTTTTTCCTTTTAATATATAAAGTCATCGAGAGGCTCTCTCTCTCTCTCTCTCTCTCTCTCTCTCACCAATGTCGTGCATTGCTTTCTCCAGCTTGAAAAGATACTCCCGGTTGTTCCCACAAGGTCCAGAAGCTGTGGCGATTTGCCTCGCCATTTCCTCCAATGGAGCAGGGCCCAAATAGTATTTGTTCGACGCTTTGTCTGGAGTCGAAGTGAAGCTACACAAAAGACATCAAACTGATTTTTTCAACATCGAATCTTCCGATTAAGAAACATCAAGAGATTTATAAATCCAGACATACACTATAACTCCGGTCAAGATTGGCTTGGAGGTGTCGGTTTCCTGCATCCCCAGTGAATAGAAACTAAATAAATAAATAAACTTTCTAAATTTGGAAAAGACAACGACAAAAACAAGTTTCTTTACAGTGTAAAACTCGACAAGGGTTTTTGCGTCGTATTCACATTCTCTCCGTTCCAAATACTGCAGAAAAAAAAAACATGAACCATTAATAATCAGATCCAACAAAAGAAAGCAATATGTGTAAAATCAATAAAAAAGGAATCTTCTTTTCACCTCCATGGCTAGTTTCTCCTTCTCGGGTCCTCCGCGAACACAGTAAGCAGCACCCCACTGCCCAAATATCAACGGTTTCAACATCGGAATTTCAAATTTTCCATTTTTCTTATAAGGAACAAAAAAAAAACTGTATTTTCATACGCATATAGCTCCGGTGGATTGCTCCAACGTGCAAGTTCGGGCAGGATGTTCAGGCGTGCCTCTATGATCAATACACGCTGAAGAAACAAAAATTGGGAAACTCTTTTAGCAACATTGATTTGGTTCAGATTCTTTTGTGGAAATTTCAACCAAAAAGAAAAAAAAAAGGACAAATGTGTCGAATTATTACCAAGATCGAAGACGCGTTTGTAGTCTTTGATATAGCCAATGAGCTTCTCGTCAAAATCGAAACCTGGGTTCCAGATCAGAGATCCATATCCAAATACCCACAGAACCATCTTGAATCTTGCCGTCTCTTTAAGAAAGACGAAGAAGAAGAAGCCAGAAGAATTAGGAAACAAATTGTGATGTTTTTTTTTTTCCGGAAGAGAGAATCGCATATTAATAGTACAGAGCGAGAGAGACAAAAAAGAAAAAAGAGTTTAGTTCGTGGGAAGAGAATCCCGGGATGCTTGGGATTACGATTGAACATAGACGGCTTTTAAGGTTTATTCGCTTTTCCGTACATCTCCGCATTTAAAGCCGAACCTACTCTCTCCCCAACTTCTCTTTTAGATACATTGAATCTAGACGCCTTTTTTATGATTCTTAGCAAATATAGATAGGGAATTGGCATTGGTCCAGCATAGCCCAAGCCCACGTTTTTATTCCTATATGTGCAATTTCTTTTTGTATTTTCTGCTCGGGAAAATTTTGGATGGTGGAAAAATCGAAACGATCTCGTGTTTGAGAAAGCGAAAGAAGAAGCAGAGGAGTGGTCAGAGGCACAACTCTCGGAATCTCTCTAGCTCCTTTATTTGTTGATTATATGTTGATATCTAGTGACGCCTAGCTATGGGTGAGACGTACATGAATTTGATTCTTTAAGATGCTTCTTGGCCAAATCGAAAGGAGATGCGGTGCAATATTAGTTCAGTTGCGAGAGAAGTGAATCGTTGGGGAGCCAAATCGATGGCTAGACTTTATTCGGTGTGGTGTTGCATCTTCTATATATGCAAGTTGGGATTTACAAAAGATTGAATTGATCTCTCATTGCAACTTGCAAGGGTTTTGTTCCACACTTTATGGGGATATATAATAGTTGGACCTCCTTAAGATGGTATCTTGATAATAATAAAAGAAAAGAAAAATCAAAATGTTTGTTTCATACTTTCATGTAATACACACGTACGTATGTGGAGAGAGTACTGAAGAGTGTATGGGGGAGCTTTCCAAGCTGTGGAAAAAATGATCTCTATAGCCATATATAATACTCCCTCCGTTTTGATTTAAGTATCGTTTTAGACTTGTTTTTTGTTTACAAATAATTGTCGTTTTCGGATTTCAATGCAGATTTATGATAAATTTTCATGTTTTATCCATACTTTTTCAGTTTATTAATTATTCCTATCAAACAAAATAATGTTTTAAAGAAAGGCAAAACAGAAAAATTTAATGTTTTCTTAATCTGTGTGAAATATCTTAAAACGACACTTAATTAAAAACAGAAGGAGTAATTAATAAGAGAGAAATTTGTGCATAGGGCTGTTGGAAAAGTTTCGGCTGTCTAGCTTCTACAAGACTACAACCATTAAAAAATCAACCACGATGGGCGATGACTCGATATTAGTTTGGTGGCACGTTGAGCAGCGAGTTTCTTGGTGTTGGACCACTCCTTTTGGTTATGGCGCATATCCTTGTAATTATTTATCATAATTGCCTAAATAACTTACTAAAATTAATTACATCCACGTTATAAGTAAGTACAATCTGCCTCTTTTGTTAATTTTTCATCTTTTTAATTATTTTTGGGTTAATGTTGTAGACAGTTGTACGAAAATAGAGTTAATTAACATGCTATTTTGTCTATAAAAAATATCATGCTATTTGGAGTAAAACATGGTGCTTTTCATTTAGAAGAAAAAATTCAATTTTTGCTGATAAAAATATCTATAACCATAAACCATTCACCTAATTAGCTCTCACCAATATAGTCTTCTTTAATTTTTTTCTGCGACGGTGCAAGTATTAAATACTGTCGTTAATAGGAGTGAGAGGGAGGACAGCGATGCTACCAAAGATCTTACTAAACACATGTCACTATTTATCATTAACTATTTATCTCCATGCAACGCAAAGACAAATTTCCAACCTACACTTTACCTTTATATTTACTGCTTATTTTTTGTTTTTTCACAGAAACAGTCAACACAAAAATCACAGAAGAAAAATAAATTCATTATCTCGAATGTATCATGTTTTGCTGTTTTATTATAATAAGTATAAAAGAAAGTATCATTTTTTTGGTTTATTAAAAGAAAGTTTTAAGTCATATTACAATTAAAGTTCCAAAAAAAAAGAACTCATATTACAATTTATTAAATTGATCATCGACAAAAATGATATGTATAGAACATATTGTTACAATAATATGTTTATGGAGTAACCAACGTTTTATATTGATATTGTTAAGTCAAATTTACATACATTATTGTTGTAATAGAAACTATACCGATCAATATTTATAAATTAAAATAATTTAAAGAGTTTGAATCGTTTTTAATTAACAAAATAAAAAAAAATGAATGACTTTATCGAATAATTCACAAAAAACTATTGCTCGATTAGTTACTTTGAATTACCCCATTAATGATGCTGGTTTCAATTTGAATAGATAAGCCTGCTATATTTTTTTTTGGGTTAAATTTTTTGGTTTAATTTTTATAAATATATAAGAAATAAAACTCAATATGTTGAAGAAAAATGATAAGAATGATGAAGAGGTCCCCCATAATAATAATAATTGAATTTCACTGTGCTTGTATTTATATAAGCATCAAGATGGTCAAGAAAAATATAGAGTGCCCCCATCATTAAATGAAGACATTATTGGCTATGATTAAAAAGGTAGAAGTAAATATTTTAGTTTGTAGTGTATAAGATAAACAAAGTGTAGAGGAGCTTTGACTTGACCACATTAGAATCTTTATTACGTAGCCAACGCTTCTCAATGCAATGAAGCACATGCATCCATCCACTTAGAGCCGAACATATGTATATGTGATTAATGTTTTTGAGCTTCTACTCCACGTATACGATTAATTGTACGACCATCATAATATCTCTTCAAAATACCCTAACGAAATATATTGAAATATGTGTATATTTTCATGTAATTCAAATTAATCTCAGTTTATGGTATAACTACACGATAGCACTGTCTTTTTTTTATATATATCATTGTAATAAACCTGAATTGCAATCTAAACTAGTCCATGTGACATATAAAAATCTTGTTATAAACTCTCAAAAACAGAATCATTTTGTAAAAACGTTTTTTTTTTGTTTTGAATTAATTTGACATTCAATTCAAAAAACAATAAAACAAAACTCTGGCTATTCTTGCCGTTTTAAACGTTTATAGTAGCCAATAAAATGGCCAAATAAAGGTCTGTAAATGGTGAGATTCAAATCATGGCCTAGATCAACATATGAATTGGTAAGATTTTTTAAGGTTATTCTACCATTTTTAAATCACCATTTTCAAATGACAAAAGTCACCGTTGAATTTTTTTTCATCTGCTGTTTTCACCTCTATTACTTACAGTACATTTACATTGATCATTCTACCGTTACGGCGTTGCATAAATAACCTGTTTTGTTGTCACCATTTGAAACGGTGATTGTATGCGCGGTGCTTTCTTCATTTGGAAATTTGATTCTTATTATAACCTAAAGATAGAAATTCCATACCTATTTAGATCGCTTTATAGATATTTCATATTTTTCAATCAGTCAATTCGAGTTAAGTGTTATTTTCTTAAAATATATGAAAAAGCACATGATGTGCACCCAATAAGTAACATTACTTTCAATGGCTTTTAGCGTTTCGTAGGTTACATCATGTCTAAACCGTCCTTACAACAATGACTAAAATGTTATTTTTTCGGCATAAAAATGTCATTAAACATTTGTATCAACTCGTAGCATTTTATAGTCCTCCAAATTATATTTGGCTGAGATTTTGTTTTAGAAAAGCACAATTATTTAGTGAGCCATTGTTCACCCAATGTCACAATAATAGTTGGAGATAGATATGATGTTATTAAAAATAGTTGGATATAGATATTTTTCAGTTGAGATATTAAAACGGAGAAGGCATATTAGTTTAATATTTAAATGGAAAACACCGACAATAACAAGAGAGAGAGAGAGAGACGATAAGGTACGAAGAAGCGAACCAGTTCGCAGGAGAGTACTGATGAGTACTCAATAATCCAATTCTTCAATTATTTTAAAAATATAAACCCCACCGTCGTTTTCTTGTTTCCTTCAATTATTTCACAACGTCTATATACTCTAATTAATTTATCTATATTAATCATATCGAACAGATCACAGAATCGAAACATAGAAAACGATGTTCGTTGGATGCATCTTTTTTAGCTACCGTGCAAATTTAAACAAGACCATACTAAACGCGTAACGAAAATCAGTTTGGATATTGGTTTTAATCGCTGATTGATTATAAGTTTAAAAAAATATATAAATTGTAATTCATTGGTTTTGTTTGTTGATCAAAAGTATGAGTTCTGCTCCATTAAACTCGGAATGTAAAAAGAAAGGAATTGAAATCAAGATGAATCTTCAAATGATCCACCTACTACAATGTCTTATTCTGAGTTAAGTTAACCAAACAGAGTTCTACTTGTATATAACATCCGTACAAAATAACCAATATAAACATCGTCAATAAGATCGGATGTTTGGATCACACTGGCAATTCTAAAACAAAAGAGTAGATCAAGATTTAGATCAAATTTTTTAAATGACTAGAAAGACAAAAAGAAAACATAAAACATATATAATGGATGGATCCAAAGATATATTGCTAGATCTCGAGACTACTAACCAAATTATTCTTCTGCAACATTGAGTTCTTGCAATGAGCAATAGCTCCTTGAATAGCACTCTGCAACTCTTCCATTGAAGAAGACATACTGTTGTTACTGCTGCTGCAGCTACCTCCTCCTTGACCCGGGAAGCCGCCACGTGTCAGTACGCCGGAGTGACTCGGAGATGACCTCATCGACGACGGGCAGCTCGCCGCGCATCGTCCTCGTTTTGTGTATTTCATTAGGTTTCCTGAGAAAGAGATCGATATCCCTCCGCCGGAGACAGCGTTTGGAATGGCGGTGACGGTGGAGGAGGAGGCGTCGGAGGTTCCACGGGTGTTGCCGGAGTCTTTAAGAGATGGCTCTGTTTTTAAAGCGGTGACGGTGGTGCTCTGTTTCTGAGATAACTTGTCGTATAATGGTTTGACTTTTTTCATGTATTTTCGAATAACCTCTTTCGCTGTGGAGCTCATTCTCTTCACCGACGATGACGGTTCGGCGGTCGCTGCGGCTGGGGCGGTTTTGGGATCTTTCTTGAAAACAGAGGAGAATCTTGAGAGTGAGAAACCACCACCGGAAGATTTGTAACTATGATTCTTCTTTGGAGGTTTAAAGAAGAAATCTTCTTCGTCGGTTACGGAGCTAGGACGGGAAGAGTCACAGCAATCGAGCGGCGGAGGATGGAGGAGAGGGAAAGAGGCGGTGGAATCAGTGGAGGAGGAAGACTCGGTGGAGTCACGTGCGGCGGAGGTTGCGGAGGAAGAAGAAGTGTAGTCGGAGGAGGAAGAAGAGCAGAGTGTACGGACGAGAGAGAGACGAGGGGAAAGCTGAAGAGGGAGAAGCTGGCCTTTGTAGAAGAGCTCATCGGCGGGACAAAGCGAAGAAGAGGCTTTTCGGGGGGAGATCGAGATGTTGAATTCGAACTCCGATGAAGATGACGACGGAGATGAGTGAGATTGCGGTTGTGAGTGACGTGGACGTGGTTGACGTCTCATCGCGTTCTTATCTCTCTCTCTCTCTGGTTTGTATGTTGTTTCTCTGCTTTGTCTTATTTTGGTTTCTATGTAAATAAAAGAATGCAATGTTTTAAATTATTATTTATTATAAAAGTTTTTATATACTATTATTTAAGACCACGTCAACGTCACTGCAATGCAGGTGATAATATCATGAGAAAAGCCCACGATGATCGCCAGATTGAAGCTGTAGTCACATGCAATGCAATAAAATAGTGTGTTAAATGGACCGTAGGATTAGAGAGTTGTGTAATGACGTCAATTAATTATAATAATCAGTTTTTGTAGGAGTGAGGAGTGAGCAAAGCTAGTTGTGACCTGTTGTGGTCCGATCTCTCTTCATCCCGGAAATTATGGTATCACTAGTTTTTGCTGGTTTGGATTTTACTGACTTGATAATTGACTAATTGGTATCTCTTGTTTTCCTTTTTCCTCTCTATAACTTTTTTTTGTTTTGTTTTAATAGACTATCTTTTATTAGTTTTAAAAAATTAAATTAGTGAAGTTACATAATATTTTGTTGTATTTGTTTACGAAAGTATTGAGAAACATTATGAAATATTACCACATTGTTCAATGTTCATTTTAGCCTGCAGTATTCAATAGTGTATAATAATACTTTGAGAACTATTAGGAAATTTCGGGATGACGAGATCAACGTGAACATATTTTCTTATTGTTATTAGTAAAGTTAACATTTATATATATTTTTTTATTGCTAAATAGTAAGATTTACTATTATTAAATATGTAAAGAGCTTGTTAGTAACAATAAAAAAATATGTTCACGTTGATCTCGTCATCCCAAGATCTCCTAATAAGAACATTGACGTTTTCATTTGAATTTGGATCAGTAATGTTGTAATTTGGTAGGTAATGGTGACATAACTCAACTACATACACATTTATATAGAATATGAGAACGTCGTCGTCGCGTATTGTCGGGAAAATATAGCGAGAAGTTTAGGAATAGTGATTCTATCACGTGACGCTAACGCCAAGGGTGGCGTTTGCCCGTACCATCTCCGATCTTGGATATTTAGTTATTACTAATAGATTCTCTATCAATATATTCTCAATTAACTCATAATTACGCCGTTTATATTGTTGGTCGAATCATTTTCCTCTTATATGTAAAGCAACTACTTGATTATAATATATACCACAGTCATGGTGGTGGTGTTGGAGCCATTTTTTCCACATGTCGCAGTCTAATTAGTAGCCGGAAATTCGCCCTAACAACATTTTTTTTTCATTTGACATATAGTCGAGAGGCAAATTGGGTTTTGGGAAATTCATTTCATTATAGGTTATTTTAGTTTCAAAGCCCATTTTCTTGCGTTCCTTTTCTTCCTTAGCGAGTTACCAATTCGATCAACTAGAACCCACCAAAAAGTTATTGTTCACTGTTTTCTGAATGGTCATGTCCCATTTACAGATATGATCCCACCATGGATTCGCAGTCGATAAAATACAAATTACAACTGATGATGGTAACAGCTTGTTAGTTTCATAAATTGTTTAAAAAAATATATATTGTTTTATGGTCGTGTTAACCTCAAGCCATTTTCCCACCAAAACTCAATGATGTTGCTGATAGATGTTAGAATATATGAATATATGGAATATTTCCTTAACATGAATCATGAATTCTAATTATGTGAAACATGTGAAGGTTCATGTTAATAACATAATTTCCATTCAATAGAAGCTCATGCTTGCAGACCTCGGAAATAAGAACTATATTTTCGGCCATTTTTTCATTAAAAAGACATTAGCTTAGTTGGTTTATGTATGGATGGAAATGATCTCATTCATAATGAAATAGCATGTTCAAACTTCCTTTGCTTCATTTTACTAAATATTTTTAAATACATTGATTAATAAACCCACAAATTGTTTTTTCCTTCCACCCTATACATTTTTTGGGCCGGACCTGTTTATATGGTATCAAAGTGGAGGTTGAATCGAGTCTCCGATCCGTCGAGGGTTTTGTTATGAACATGAACCATATATAGACATATAACTCCAGCATGTAAGGTAAGCACGAGGTAACTCTGAGTGCAAAACAACATAATTTGTAAAGGTTAAGTTGATGCGTACTACTATACTATGGTTAAAAGTTGACATCAACATCTTAGAATATAGTTTTTGATCAGGTCAAAATTTCTATTCATTGGATTGGTATGGTCTTAGTATAAGTTAAGCTCAAGGACCATTATGGAAAGGGATAGAGCAAAAAAGGTGTGGATGAATGAATATTGAAGATAAAAAGATCCCACGCAAATGGATACTTTAATCGAAGAAGCGATAGCAAATATGTACAAGCAGCTTGCTGCGTCTGATCCCACTCCCAATAAAGTTTTGTCAAATTTTTTTTGTGGGATTAATCAAAGCATGAAGGCGAAGGAGGCACATTAAGCCTAAGGTCACAAAGTCCATTCCAAATTGTATTCTCTTTCCATCTCTTGTTTTTGTTGTTGCATTTTTAGTGAAGAGGAGTAGTAATAGAGGTGCTCTGTTAATGTTGTGTATTATGTTTTCCTATGTAAGGCAAAATAGCTTACTGCCGCATGAATCATGTGACATTTGTTCTCTCTTTTTTTTTTTTTTTCTTTTTCTTTGTTCATATGTGATTTCTCCCCACACATTTCCTTTTCTAATTCTTCTCATACCTACACAAATCATGTGACATTGTTCTTTTTCTATCAATTTTTATTATTATTATTTTAAATTATAGTTTGAGAATGTTGATATAGATACTTTGATGACAAAAATAAGAAAAAACATTGAGATGATTAGTCAGGACTCAGATGGCGTAACATATAATTTGAGACTGGTTTTGCCATTCATTTAATTATTATGAAAGATATAAGACGATTTTCCTTTTTTATCGCTTAACTTTTTTACGATGGCGTGATTTTCTCATATATTATGTATTTATGTGGAAATCTAATTTATCTAATACTCTCTCTATTTCACAAAAGTGTCATTTTGACATTTTTGACACAAATTAAGAAAAACATGTAAATCTCTTTTATACTCTTTATTAATACACTAAATCAGTTTTTTTCTCTAATTAATAGGTTAAAATAGTAGTGATAAAACTGAAATTTAGTTTAAAAAATTGCATTGAAAACATAAAGTGACACTCTTTGTGAAACAAAAACCAAGAGTCAAAATGACACTCTTTGTGAAACGGAGGGAGTATATTTTTATTTGTATTGAAACAAGTGAATTATTATTTTAAATTTATATATTAAGTATCGATATATCCACTTTCGCAATAGTTTAAAACTTTTATTTTTATAAACTATACGTCTACGTAAAAAAAAAAAATCATCCAAAAATTGTTTCGCACATCATTGTTATTTTCCTATTTTTGGTTAATAATTCATTTGTCATTTCATTGGTTTAAAATTATTCAGAAAAACATTTCACCCCTTAGTAAGTAAAATGTTTTTTACTTACCCTTTAGTAAGTAAATTGATAAGGAGAGTTAAAAATACTCATAAAACAGAACACACCTCAGAAACAGAATTTAATCAGAAACTAGAAAATTGGTTAAGCCCCACAAATGAATCTAAGCTAAAGGTAGTGCGCGGTTTAAGAACCCGTCTCTGTGATCGAATCCATAAATCCAAGAGCTTTCGATTCGATCATCATGTTATCGAATCATCTACAGAACGGGATCGAATCCGCTAATCTGATCTGGTCTCGTGTCCCTGAATCCGATGATGCTTCCACCGACGCCGTTGGCCTACTCAGCTCTCCCCGTGACGGCGGCGGTGGCGTTGATAGTCTCGACTATGAGGTCATCGAGAATTACGCTTACAGAGAAGAACTGGTTACTACTCTTATCCCTCTCTCTCTCTCTCACTTTTCCTTCTGTTCCTTTCTGATGATTTGACTCTCTTCTCGGCAGGCGCATCGAGGTAAGCTTTACGTCGGTTACTACGTTGCCGTCAAATGGTTCTTCTCTTTACTCATCGGGATCGGTACTACTTCTTTACCTCCTTTTTTTCCTTTTTAGTCTCTCTTTGGTTATTGATACCTTTCCCAAATCAGATCCCTAAAATTTTGTTTCTTTGATGGTTCTTCTCAAGGAACTAGATTGGCTGCTGTTTTCATCAATCTCTCAGTTGAGAATTTCGCTGGATGGAAGTTTGCTCTCACTTTCGCCATCATCCAGAAGTCTTATTTTGCGGGTTTTGTAGTCTACCTTGTCATCAATCTAGTCCTAGTGTTTTCTTCCGCGTATATCATTACCCAATTCGCTCCTGCTGCTGCTGGCTCTGGCATTCCTGAGATCAAGGGTTATCTCAATGGTATACCAATTTTCTTACTCTCTTTTTTTTTTCCGGCCGAGAGTTTGTAGTCCACAGTCTTCTCTGACTTTAATATTTATGCATTCGATTGTGCAGGAATTGATATTCCTGGCACCTTGCTCTTTAGAACCCTCATCGGAAAGGTGCGTTAACTTTTGTGGATGTATGTTATCTTGGAAGTTTCCTTTTTTGTTCTATTTTGAAGACACTTTTTTTATAGTTTGCTCTCTCATAGATATTTGGAAGCATTGGTTCTGTTGGGGGTGGCTTAGCCTTGGGGAAAGAAGGTCCCTTAGTACATACAGGTGCCTGCATTGCATCATTGCTTGGTCAGGTTAGCGTCTGAGTTCTCTGTTATCCAAGTCATAGAGATGAATACTGAATGTTGCTTTTCTTAGTACCTCTGTCTTCCATCTTTCACCAGGAAGCTTATATTTTGCTTTCCTTTTTGCTTCTGTTGTTTCAGGGTGGATCCACGAAATATCATTTGAATTCTAGATGGCCGCAACTTTTCAAGAGTGACAGAGATCGTCGTGATCTTGTAAGTTCCTAGGTGCTTCTTGTGAATAATGCTATCTGATTTCTTTTTGTTTTAGATTAGGTCCTAATCTCTTGAGAGATCTTATTCCTTCACTTTTGCGATGCCTTGAAAGGTCACTTGTGGATGTGCAGCTGGAGTTGCTGCTGCTTTTAGAGCTCCAGTTGGTGGAGTGTTATTTGCTTTAGAGGAGGTTACATCATGGTAAGTCCCTCCCCTCATCCTATGTCCAGTTGTTGAAATTATTCCGTTCTGAGAAACAACCATTTGAGAAACTTCTGTTGTGCATTTATCCTTAGGATGTCCTAGCTTGTGTGAGTCTGGGATGCTATGCCGTCTGTTCATTTAATTTAATTTGCATGTGCTATTGAAGGTGGAGAAGTCAACTTATGTGGCGTGTCTTTTTCACTTCCGCTATCGTGGCTGTTGTCGTGCGTACTGCCATGGGATGGTGCAAGAGTGGAATATGTGGACACTTTGGTGGAGGTGGTTTCATTATATGGGATGTATCAGAGTAAGGCTCTAGCTTCAATGCTCACTTATATCGTGCAAAATTAATACTGCTAAAATTGACTTGAAACTTTTCTTTCCTCATTTAGTGGTCAAGATGATTACTACTTCAAGGAGCTACTGCCAATGGCTGTAATTGGAGTTATCGGAGGCCTACTTGGTAAGTATTTTTCTTTTCCTGTACTCTTGGTTCCATTTATAACTCTGACTGTTTCATTTCTCATGAAATTTTCCTCCAGGGGCATTATTTAACCAACTTACCCTCTATATGACATCTTGGCGTCGTAATTCTTTACACAAGAAAGGAAATCGAGTGAAGGTAATCTTTGATGGACGATTTACAGGATTTATTTGGTTATGTTTATTTTCTTGAAGATTGATTGTCTCGTTTCTGGATTTTAAAAACTGCTGCAAAATTTAAATTTGCAGATATATGAAGCATGCATCATCTCTTGTATAACTTCAGCAATCTCATTTGGGCTGCCACTCCTTAGGAAATGCAGTCCGTGCCCTGAATCAGTTCCTGATTCTGGTATTGAATGTCCACGGCCTCCAGGAATGTATGGGAATTACGTAAATGTAAGACACTGTTATAGATAGATGTATATCTTTGAGATCTGTTGCACATTCATCACAAAGCCGATATTTAGCCATCATTTAACTGTTTTTACGATGGCGAAAATGTGCAGCCATAAACTTATAAATTTTCTTAATTATACCTAGTGCATTTTGAACACTCTGTTTATATGCTTATGTGGAATCCCTTTGATAGCGTTTTCTAGAAAAACCTGAATAATCTGTCACCAAAACTTTAATGACATTCATTACCTCTGCTGAGCGTTATCACTTTCCTGACATTTCTGCTGCATTCTTGTTGTTTTTTGGGTCAATAATTGCAGTTCTACTGCAAAACGGACAACGAATACAATGATCTTGCTACAATTTTCTTCAATACTCAGGTCTTTTCTTCTAGAACCATTTCAAAAACATTTATTTTCAATTTCTACGTTGCTTTTTTTGTAAGCCCGACTGTCTCAATTACATTTTTTCCTCTCTTTTTTGACAACAGGATGATGCTATAAGGAACTTGTTCAGCGCAAAAACAATGCGAGAGTTCAGTGCTCAGAGTCTACTAACTTTTTTGGTATGAAATTCTTCTACTTGTTTGTTCTTAAAGTTCCTATCCTGATCAACCTGGGCACATGTCCTTAATTTTGTCTATAGTCCTTGGCAGGTTTGAGTTTGATTGAATTATGTGCATGTTAGCAATAGGATAAGGGACATGCTGATTTGATTTTTAACATCGTTCCATCTCTTTAAATTCCTCTTATTCATCGTCCTTTTTTTTAAATGATGTACAGGCTATGTTTTATACATTAGCAGTGGTGACCTTTGGCACTGCTGTTCCCGCTGGGCAGTTTGTTCCTGGGATAATGATAGGATCAACTTATGGGCGCCTCGTAGGCATGTTTGTTGTCAGGTTTTACAAGAAGCTCAACATTGAGGAGGGAACGTGAGTCTCCTTGTGTAGTGCTTTGTTGATCTTACCTTTTGGGTGAACTTTGGACTTCTTTTGTTTTACAACATTTGATACGAAAAATCTTTGAACCTTAGTTATGCTTTGCTGGGAGCTGCTTCGTTTCTTGGAGGCTCGATGCGGATGACTGTATCTTTATGCGTTATCATGGTTGAAATCACAAATAACCTGAAACTTCTGCCTCTTATAATGTTGGTTCTTCTCATTTCAAAGGTACGAGTTACCATTATCATTTATCTTGATTCTTGTGGAAATATGCTTGTTCTTAATTTCTTCTGTTTTTAGGCTGTCGGTGATGCTTTCAATGAGGGATTGTATGAAGTACAAGCACGACTGAAGGGCATTCCGTTGCTGGAATCGAGACCCAAGTATCATTTGCGTCAAATGATTGCAAAGGAAGCATGTCAAAGTCAGAAGGTTGTTATCGTTTCTCCCTCAGTACAAACAGAGAGCTATGTTCCATCAGCCAACCACTAGATGGAGCTTGTGACACATGCTTCTTATTTTATGCTTAATCAAAACTTTTTTTTTTCTGTCTTTGAAGGTAATTTCTTTACCTCGAGTCATCAGGGTTGCAGATGTTGCTTCAATTTTGCGCAGCAATAAACACAATGGATTTCCCGTAAGCATTGCTTTTCCCACACAGGTTTGACTCGTGACTGCTTAGTCCTCTGTACTGATGTTTTTATTTTTTGCAATTGTACCAGGTAATCGACCACACAAGAAGTGGTGAAACACTTGTCATCGGGTTAGTTCTGCGGAGGTACGTGATTGCTCATTTGTCCACCAACTGCAACAGGAGTTATTTTAAAAGAAATATATAATTCTGAATATTTGTTCACCGTGCAGTCACTTGCTTGTTCTCCTTCAATCGAAGGTTGATTTCCAACATAGTCCTTTGCCTTGTGATCCAAGTGCCAGACCTATCAGGTAAACTAATGCTCTACATTCTTCTTTTTCACTCTCTTTGGAAGGAGTCATATTTTGTCTGATAAACAAGTTGATTCTGCAATATCCAGGCACAGTTTTAGCGAGTTTGCTAAACCTGTTTCATCTAAAGGGTTATGCATAGAGGATATACATCTAACTTCAGATGATTTAGAGATGTACATAGATCTTGCTCCGTTTTTAAATCCATCTCCATACGTTGTTTCTGAAGACATGTCGTTGACAAAGGTGAGTAAAAAAGCTCTGTTTATGTTTTATTGATACACCAATATCCATCATCATTGGCTGAGAATTTGATCCGTTTGAATCAGGTATACAACCTTTTCCGGCAACTTGGATTGAGACATCTATTCGTTGTTCCCCGTCCTTCCCGTGTGATAGGCTTGATCACAAGAAAGGATTTGCTAATTGAGGTACCCATGCTTTTACATCAGTAGAGAATTATACACAATATTCCGTAAACAAAATCCGAGATAGGAGGAATAACATCGGTGATGTTGCTGGCCCGTTATGCAGGAAAACGGGGAATCATCAGCAGTGGAACTCCAACAGTCAACTAGTGTAAGGTCTCTAGCTTGCTATTCTTGTGTCTAATCACAAAAGCCTTGGGAGTCTCTCAAGTCTGGTGTTATGATCCTTTAGTATAAACCCTCGTATAAGACTCATTCAAGTTTTTAGAGTGTAATCTCTAATGTCTCTGCCCTTTAGCAAATACCTTATTGTTTGCCCATTGTTTTGCCTGCAGAGGTCGGTACAGTGAGTCAGCAACGCGGACGGACGCTGCACGTCCGCTTCTAGACGATCTTTTAGGCTAGAAAAACAGTCAAACATATACAAGCAGTTTAATTTGGTAACTAAGATCTTTACTCGTGCCAATTCTTCCTCCATACTACGAAACGACATGCTTTTCCCCCGTTTTGAATTTGGGAGCTTTGCCCCAAAACCGGTCTGAAGGATAATATTGATCATCTCTAGAGATGGGGTTGTGTCGTTCGTTAACGGTCTCATTGGCCGTTCACAGAGAATAGAAAGATATATATGTAGAGAGTTTGATTGTTGTAATGGTTAAATCTTTGATTATTTCTTGGTCATTGTAAAATAATCCAGCCTTTGATATATTACCTAACTAAGTTAAACCAAATCGAGAAAAAACCAAGAATATTTGTTAAACCGACAAAAAAAATCTCCGGTTCAAAACTTGTTTACTAAACGGATTCAAAGGTTTTTTTTGTTCTTATGAGCCTTTTGTTGTTCTGCTGCAAGAAAGTTTTAGTTTTTTTTCTTCTTTTTAACGAAAGTGGTAAACATGAACATCGAAGACCAGTTCTCCTAATCTTTATGAAATCAAAGATTGTACAAAGGTTGAATGAATATATCCGTGGGTTTTTTTTAAAAAAAAAATGAAAAACTAAAAGTGAATGTAGTCATGGCTATAGAAAAGATATACTTACCATACTTAACTTTGACCAATCAAGATTTTATTTTATAGTATTAACAAAAAAGAAGATAAGGGGTGACTGGTGAGTTTATTGTTCTTAGTTTTTTTTTCGTGTACATTTATAAATCATAAGAAGTAAACAGAAACAATATATCTACGAAGATTGTGCTTTGGATGAACCAAATCCAGAAGTAATAAATCCGTTGCCATATACGCAAACAAATTTAAAAAAAATCTTACCAGAAACAGATTAAAAAGATAACCCGAAAGTGGATAACTGAATTTACGACAGCGAATGCTGACTGTAACAAGTAAGAAGCCCAAAAGAGAGTCGTAAATGATCCAAAATTATATTGACCAGCCGATCAATATATATGCATTCTTACTCAGTTCACAACTAATATTCCATTTTAAGACATCATCTGTATCTTCTTCTTTTTGGTTTCTCTATTTTCCTCTCTGTATAAATATATGAATCTTTCTTTGTCTCATTTTCCAAAGTAAAAGACCTCTCTCTGTCTCTGCTTCTCTCGCTCTCCTCTACAAGATAGAGAAGAGCACATACACAAACAAAACATTTTGAGAGATCTAAAAGTTAAACAATGGCTGTGGTTATATCGGCTAGCGGTAATGCCCCGTCTTTCGATGCGAAGATGACTGTTTATGTCTTCATCTGCGTCATTATCGCGGCCGTAGGCGGTTTGATCTTTGGTTATGACATTGGAATATCTGGTTCGATTCTCTTCTCTGTCAATATTTTTTTCTTCTTTTTTCGCAGTACATATGGATCAAGAAACTGAATCCAGATTATTAGGTGTTTAGACATGTTCCTTTTCGATCCAGTTTTTTTTTTTTTTTTTTTTTGAAACAAGGGTTCTATTTTGCAATTTGGATGCTAAGTATCGAACATATTCATGTATACACTTGTGAATGCGTCTAAAACCTTAGATCGAACCACATATAGTATATATAATCTTGGTTCCTTAACTTCATGCGGCGATTAAATGGTACTCATTGCCGGTCCAATGAAAATGGTGGCCCGAGTCAAATAATATTAGCTTCAAAATATGTAAAATCGTATTAATACATTCGAAACAACAAACTGGGTGGCATGAATCATTTGTTTAGTGGGCTTGTCTTCTAGATCGGGCCTAATGGTACTGATGTAAAAACAACAGGTGGAGTAACGGCGATGGACGATTTCTTGAAGGAGTTTTTTCCAGCGGTGTACGAGAGGAAGAAGCATGCGCACGAGAACAACTACTGCAAGTACGACAACCAGTTCTTGCAACTCTTCACCTCCTCTCTCTACCTCGCGGCTCTCGTGGCCAGCTTCCTCGCCTCTGTCACGTGCTCTAAGCTCGGCCGGAAACCAACAATGCAGTTCGCTTCCATCTTCTTCTTGATCGGCGTTGGCCTTGCCGCCGGAGCTGTTAACATGTACATGTTGATCATCGGCAGAATCTTGCTCGGATTTGGCGTTGGCTTTGGTAATCAGGTACAAAATTAGGATATACAGTATACTTGGCCTGGCTCCGTTTTCTAAAATTTGACTTTGGTTCAGTTTATATGAGATCTTGATTTTTCAGGGTTTCTTCAAAGGCTAAAACATCATCGAAATATTTTTGCAGGCGGTACCGCTTTTCTTATCAGAGATTGCTCCGGCGAAGCTACGTGGAGGTCTCAACATTGTTTTCCAACTAATGGTTACAATCGGAATCCTAATCGCCAACTTAGTCAACTACTTCACCTCTTCAATTCACCCTTACGGATGGAGAATCGCCCTCGGTGGCGCGGGAATTCCCGCCCTCGTCCTCCTCTTCGGATCGCTTCTCATCTGCGAAACACCCACGAGTCTCATCGAGCGGAACAAAAACAAGGAAGGCAAAGAAACGCTCCAGAAGATCAGAGGCGTCGAAGATGTTGATGAGGAGTATGAATCAATCGTCCAGGCTTGCGATTTCGCGAGGCAAGTCAAGGATCCTTACAGGAAGCTGATGAAACCCGCAAGCCGACCGCCTCTTGTGATCGGAATGTTGCTCCAGCTGTTCCAACAGTTCACTGGAATCAACGCCATTATGTTCTACGCCCCGGTTTTGTTCCAGACCGTAGGGTTTGGAAACGACGCCGCTCTGCTTTCCGCGGTTGTCACGGGAACGATCAACGTTCTCAGTACGTTTGTCGGTATTTACCTCGTCGACAAAACCGGCCGGAGATTCCTCTTGCTCCAGTCTGCCGTTCACATGCTCATTTGCCAGGTCATTTTTTCCCCTATTTAGTTAGGTTATAGTTTCTTGTCTCGCAAGCAATCCTCATAAACTGACAATTTTCTCAAAACAGATGGTCATCGGAATCATTCTAGCCAAGGACCTAGGCGTGACGGGTAAGCTAGGGCGAACAGAAGCCCTAGTAGTGGTGATCTTCGTGTGCGTTTACGTGATGGGTTTCGCTTGGTCATGGGGCCCACTAGGATGGCTAATCCCTAGCGAGACCTTTCCCGTGGAGACTCGAACCGAAGGGTTCGCATTGGCGGTATCGTGCAACATGTTCTCCACGTTCGTGATCGCTCAGGCCTTCCTATCGATGCTTTGCGGGATGAAGTCAGGGATATTCTTCTTCTTCAGTGCTTGGATCGTTGTGATGGGACTTTTCGCACTGTTCTTCGTGCCGGAGACGAAAGGAGTCTCGATTGATGACATGAGAGATAGTGTGTGGAAGCCGCATTGGTACTGGAAGAGGTTTATGCTTCAGGAGGATGAGCATGACGTGGAGAAGAGAACTGCTTGAGCTTTTTGATCAATCACACTTATTTATATATTGGAGAACAATACGCTGTGATAATTAAGAACCAACTTGTTAAAATGCTTCTTAATTCAGGTTATCTTTAATGAAAACTCCAACAATTTACAGATATATGTGCTCTAAGCCACTTGATACGAAAACAAATATATAGTGGCCGTGTCCAGTCCACGATCCATATATATATATATATATATAATGGAATAACTGCAAAAAAAAACCCTCAAACTATTTTTTTTTAAGGTCAACCCTCACCTCCAAAAAACGCAGGTCAATGCACTCATCTCAAAAGTTACTCGCAATACAGGACTCATTTATATCGTCAACGTCAGGACTCATCTATATCATCAACGACACTTCACATTCTGTAAGTGTTTTGACAGAAATTAAAATTACATCGTTTTATTTAAAGAATCAATTGAAAAATTTCGAAACTTGAGAATCGAACCGAACTCTAGAAAAACCGAGACATGAATTACCAATTGTGCTAATTATATTACTTGTTGTATTATTAAACCGAAACACTTATATTAGTTTAAAGCATTATTTTTTTACTTGTCTTCTTCATTCCATTGTTTTCTTCCCTTTTTCTTACTCTTGTTGCCGCTGCTGCTTCTATGATTTCTTGAATAAACATTGATTTTTATTGTCAATTTCTTGAGTAAACCTTAAGAGGCCCATCAGAAAAGAGAGATTAAAGGGCCAATTAGATTTGAGATTGAAAAGACTTTGTGTGAGGATTAGTGTTTCAACTGTCTCTTGGATGCAGGTCGCCGTCGAGAAAGTCCCTGTCGACAGCCTCGTTCTCAAAATCGATCTTGTTATGATTTACCCCATCCGTAGCTATGTCGCTATCCAGCAGGATATCACTCGTCTCGAGTGCAGGTCCAAAATCAAGCAAATGATGGAGAAGCATATATAATGTTAAAGCTTTCGATCTTGTTCTACAAATGTTGGTGGTGCGATGGGTCTCATAATAATCACACAATTCCGATATGATTTCAAAGCTTTCTGAGTTTTGTGATATGGGTAGGGGTGTCAATTAGGATCAAAATCTGAGGATCGGCCGACCCAATTCTGAAAATTATCGGATTCGGACTTAAATATATAAGCCTAAAAAACGGATCTTTTGGACTAAGCCCTTTTGGGATAATGGGTTTTTGGGCTTAAATCCGACCGGCTCGGATTTACCTACCCGAAAAACGCTATAATTTTTACCAAAACACATTGAAACACTTATTGGTACACTCACTTGGTTAGATAGATTTACATTTTGTGATATACACGTAACAATATTTTTAACTTTTTATATGTAGTTTTTGATGACGATGAGAATTTAGAAGATGCAGAAGAAACTTGCAATCTTAAAGATTCGCTCATCTCGATTCTACCGTCTATATTATCTAGATTAAACATATATTTATTTATCTGATATTAGATTTTATTTGGATTTTTTTAAGTTCAGTTTTTGTTTTTAACTTAAATTAGATTTCACAAAATTATATTGATGATTGTTTTAATTTAGATTTATTTATAATAAATACTTTTATTTTTAGTTTATTTGTATTTAGAATTTATTTTATTTTTTCAAAAATCTAAAAAACTTGAAATAATCCAATAATCTTGTTAGGGTTGGACCGTGCTTTAAATTTAAATCCGATGTTTTTTTTGGACCGGATCGAATCAACCCGATTGATATGCCTAGCTATGGGCGATGTTACTTTACAAAGGCGGTTCAGTTGTGTTGATATTTGATAACAATATTTCAATTTTAGTAAGCCCTAATAAACCATTTTATAAATCCAACCGGTTAAAGAATTAAAATCATATGCCATTTTTCTATCAAAACAAACTTTTTGGTTTATTTTAAATGAAAAACTAATAAACCAAAGTTAAGTAATATAAGTGTTTCAGTTTCATAATATGTCAAATAATTTAATTAGTATGATTGGTAAATTTATTGAAGAGTTCGAAGGTTCGAACCTCAGGTGTTAAATGAACCGATTAAACTAATAAACCAAAGTTTAATATAAGTGTTTCATTTTCTTAACTGATTGGTAAATCATATCTTCTCTTATTGAAGAGTTGCAGGAAGGATTGCAGGAATGCATGTGGCACAATATCAATTGGTGTAGCCAATTTAATTGATGCATTGAAGGTGCATTTCAGCTTTACATCGATCGTCACGTATGACATATGTAAATGTAATTAAACACCTAGAAACGACGACGCACACGCGTTTACTTTTTTAACTACAACCGACACGTATGATGTGATATGCATGTGAAATATAATAATTTTGATGAAAAAGTGTGAACCGTTCTTTTTTTTTTTTTTTTTTTTGTCGTCGTTCCCGTTAAAAGCCATGCATGAGGGCAAAAGATGATGATATAGGGCCCGTGTATGCATGTGAAATATAATAATTTTGATGAAAAAGTGTGAACCGTTCTTTTTTTTTTTTCTTGTCGTCGTTCCCACTAAAAGGCTCTGAGGGCAAAAGATGATGATTCATTATAGAGCCCTACACGATATCTCGGACACAGTATAAATTCTATAAATTAATAATATTAATATTTTAATATTTATTAATTTATAAAATTATTAATTTATAGATTTTGAATAAAATTAATCATTTATTAATAATTAATTAAAAATAATATATTCTTTAAAGTTTATAATATTTTTTATTTCAAAATTAAAGATGAATTGTAAAAATATTTCAATTTTAATACAAACAAACAACAATATACTCATATTTTAATAGATTATCATTGTATAAGATTATTTTTATGGTAATTATTAATATATGATATTAATGAGACTGTATATTTACATAGATTTTTTTTAAAAAAAATATTATTTTATTATCTTATCGATTAGTGTTATATTTTGAACTGGCTTAACTCGAGATCAGAAAATTTTACTAATTTATCGAATATTAATTTATAGAGTTTTGTTCAAAATACCCTTTTCTTTTTTGTTTTGCATTTTAACCAACAAAATACATTTTATGAAAAAATGTGATTATTAAATGATAGTATTAGAGAAATAAAATTAATTTTACATGACATATGATATGATATTATATACACTTAAGAGGATTTAGACTTTGATTGTATATATGAGTATTATATTAACTTATGATATGATATTATTATAATAGAGTATTTTATATAAGAAATTTTGAGTGGTTTTCTTAAGTTCTTAAGAGCATCTCCATCGCCAAAATATCTAAACAGCGTATCTTACCTAAACAATATTAATATTTTAATAGAATTTAATAAATTACTTAAATTTTAATAGTTTTGAAAATTTTGAACCACTTAAATGTAAACAAGTGTAATGAGGGGTTGAGAAACCGTATCTTAAGTTTCTCAAATGAGAAACGTCTTTAAGAATTTCTCTGCCTCTCTCCTACTTTTTCTATTTTTTTCTTTTTTATATTAATAAAAACCCACTAAAAACACACCGATGGAGGTGGTCTAAGAGTATGAACAATGGTGTATTTTACCATAGGTTCTTAAGTAATTAAAGCCAAAAAATAAATAAAAATTGCATTTTAAAGAAGAACTTGGATCTTAAAGAGGAATTTTAAATTATGTTTAAGATATGTATTTTAGTGACACGTGTTTGAAGGAAATTGGTTTGGTATTTTTTTTTTTGGAAAAAATATAAAACTTTTTTTTTATGTTTCAATAAATCAAATAAATTTTTCATAAAATAAAAAGAAATCAAAGTTTTTTTTTATTATGCTCTAAGAACCCATTCAACATTATAATAATTTTATTATAATAATATATATTAAGATACTCTCTAAGAAGCTACAATTGCTCTTGCTCTAAGAACATATAGGATGAGGAACTCTGCAGAAGAGGAAGTGATAAAGAAAAAAAGGAAACATATGAATATGATTCTCAGACTCCATCTCCCATTCTCCATTTTTGTTTAAGGAAGATATATGAAGTTATGAGTGAATTTGTCTCGCTAATAAAGCCTTCGTTTTATAAATAGACAGATTGGGTCCTACTAGAAGCTCATTCACCACGTGCTTGAACAAAGCTGCAACTGAGCCACTAGGCTAGTTCGGATCATTTGACTTTTATCACAACTTCACAGGTGTTAAAAAATACAAAGGGGACACTATACAAGTGACTCACTTTTTGGGAAATAAAATGCTCATAAGGTTTTTGTTTGGGGTTTTACAAGAATTTATATATGTTTTTGAAAAACTTGACAGAAGAAGTAATCCTAAAATAGATTCACACAAATGCTCTCTCTCTTTTCCATTTTCAAATTCATTTTCTCTTTCCTTTTCTTCGATGCATACCTTGACTCTATAATATGCTTTTAATTTTAAATCTTTGGGCGCAGTCTCTTCTCTGCGTGGGCATTAAATTGTTAAATGTTAAATGATCCGAACTAGCCTATTTAGATTTTGATTAATTGTTTGATACTAGTAATTTAAATGAATATATATATATATATATATATATATGAATGCTTCAATGATAGTGATATTACCATTGACATTGAGTCGATCATTGCAATTGATTTAAGTAATCTCGCGTAATCATATTTTGAACATTTTCCACCCACTACTACATCAAGATCTCCCACAAATCCGTAAGCATAATATTTAATAATAGACTGGGTACTTGGGAAAGCATATACTAAAAAAATAACCAAAATTGTCCGACTCGAATCTGGTTTTTTAGAACATTTCTATTGTTGGTTTCTCATCAAGTTTCTCCCATCATTAAAAAAAATAAAAAATAATGAAATCGGAGAAGAGAGACATAGAAACATTTTCGTTGGAACGACTTTGAAAAACGTTTATCTCATCTCAAAAACTTGAGATCCTTTAATGCTTTCTTCAATTCTCTACCTGTTACCAGACAAATTAATTTCAAATCACCATTTTTTTCGAAAAGCCTCATCATTATTTATACAACTTTCAACGTAAAAAAAAATAACAATATAAAAACTTTTTTTAAACGGTGTGTAAAAGATGGGAAAAAGTGAATACCCTTTGTCAAAAAGAAAAAGATGGGAAAAAGATAGTATGTACTTATTATTTTTCCACGACGAATCCACCACTTTCAGTACTTTATACTATTTGAAACTAAACTCAATGAGTAACCCTAACGCGTCTGCCTATATTATATAAATGTAAAGCCTCTCCGAAAGCAAAAACCAGATCACAAAAAAATGGATGGTCAAAAATGGAGTTTGGGTTTCATATCTCTCGCTTTTCTCTTCATCACTTTCTCTTCTGCTGAGTATCTCATTCAACAGGTTTCGTTTCTTTGTAAAGCACTTTTCCGAATTCCGATCGATTGTTTTTTACATTAAAACTAATTTCTTAAACAATGAAATATAAATCCAGGTCACAGAGGGCAGAGGAACAGAGTACAACAGTTCTTACAGTCTCGAGGCGAATCTTGGTATTTTTGTTGTCTGAAATCGTTTTTTCTTTGGATTTTTCTTGGTGAAAGTCTGAAACCCATTTCTTGATTTTCCTGGAAAACTTTGTTGTTGGCAGGATTGACAAGAGTGTTCAGAGACGAGCGACCATCGAGTAAGATAGTGACAATAACAAGCTTCTCCGTGATTAAGGAGAGAACCGAACCCTACGAATCCTCTGTTTTTGAGGCTGCTGGTTACAAATGGTAAAAATCTTACCATCTATCCATTTTAATTAAAAAACTTTTTTTTTTTTTTGTATTTATTGAGTTGAAATTGATGAAAAATCAGGAGATTGGTTTTGTACGTGAACGGTAATAATAACGACGGTGGAAGTGGTCATATTTCACTTTACGTGAGGATCGAAGAGACAGAGTCTCTTCCAAGTGGCTGGGAAGTCAATGTTGATCTCAAACTCTTTGTACACAATCCGAAGCAACACAAGTACTTGACTGTAACAGGTACTTTCTTTAATATGTAGATTTGAACTTTTAAAGATTATAATCAGATTTTTCCATAAAAACCGATCGACTTGATTGTGATTTGGATCTTTTTGCATAACTGTGGATTGCAGATGGAACAGTGAAGCGATTCAACGATGCGAAGAAAGAGTGGGGATTTGGACAATTGATTCCTCTTTCTACATTCTACAACACGAACGAAGGTTACATTGTGCAAGACACTGCTTCTTTTGGTGCTGAGATCCTCATCGTTAAACCGGCACAGCAACAAGAGAAAGTCACATTCATATCAAATCCTCCAGACAATGTTTTCACTTGGAAGATACTTCGTTTCTCCACCTTGGAAGATAGATTTTACTATTCCGATGATTTTCTCGTTGGAGACCGATACTGGTTAGTACCTAGTTTATAATCGTATTTGCATATTTTGGTAACCGGATCTTTTAAACTTAATCTCCAAGGTTGCAGCTGCTATATGGTAATTCCACACTAACAGTTTTTGGTTAATGGTATAATCAGGAGATTAGGATTTAACCCAAAAGGGGATGGAGGAGGAAGACCACATGCACTTCCGATCTTCCTGTTTGCTCAAGGCTTTAGGCCAAACGCAGTCGCTACAAACACTTGGGGAGCGGTTAATCTGCGGTTAAAGAATCAACGAAGCTCCAACCACAGACAAATATATTGTAAGAAAACTAATTCCCAAAAAAATTGTTTATCTTCAAAAGAATAACAAACCAGTCAATGAATTTAATAGTTGATATAATTTTTTTTCTTTTTTCTTTTTCAGCTGCAGCTTGGTACCCGATTCGAAGCGATTATGGCGTGGGAGTGAACAATATCATATTGTTAGCAGATTTAAAAGATGCATCAAAAGGGTATTTGGTGAATGATGCCATTATCTTTGAAGCTGAAATGGTTAAGATCTCTGTGACCAACATCGTTTCCGCTTAAAGATCTCTACTTCTTTATCATCTATCAAACAACCTTATGAATAAAGAGACGTTTATGAATAAAGAGACGTTTGATGAGTTTGTAATAAGATGAAGTTGTTGATGCTTGTGATGTAATCGTCATTTCTGTTCTGCGAGTTTCCTTTGTTTTTCTGTTTTGTTATCAATGAAGTGACACTCTCTTGGTTTGAAAACTTCTTTGAAAGACGTTGGGGAAAGTTGGAAGTTGGAGCGTATATATATGGATAAACTCAAACCTATTCAAAACATGAATAATATAATTTTCATTTGGTTTACATAATTTCATTTTTTTTTATAGCTGAATTTAAGAGAAACAGAACCCACAAAAGAATGAACATATTTTTTTCAGGTAAATCAAATATATATATTTGATCCCAAAAAAAAAACCGAACCAAAATCTAGGCTGAACATCTTAGAAAAATAAAAGTTAAATAATATAGTCAAATCATGTGCGTATTTTCTTTGAACCATTTTTAAACCTTAACCATAGTATATGGGCCGGGTATCGGGTTTAATGGTGATATAGTAAGTCATGATTAGGCTATAAGTTCCGTCGAGTTCTTCTTTTTAAGGCCCAAGTATTGTGTGCATATGTATAAGTCACAGACAAATAGAACAAAATATCACGCGATTGTATAACGAAAATAGGAGTTTAGTTGATATAAAGTTTATATAGAAAAATAACATGCTACCAAAACAATTCATGTTTTCTATGATATTTAAACCACAAGGTTAAATCCGTTAAAACGTGTCTCAAACTCTCAATCAATTTGACCTACAAGAGAAAAGTGTGAACCGTTCTTTTTTTTTTTTTTGTCGTTTCCATTAAAATCCCATGAGGGCAAAAGATGATGATACACGAGAAAAAAAAGAACGGCTCACACTTTTTTTCATCAATGTAAGCGATAAAAAAAATATGAACCGTTCTTTTTTTGTTTTCTGTTTGATGAAAAAGTGTGAACCGTTCTTTTTGAACATTTATAGTCAAATGTAAACGAAAATACAAAAAATAAAATAAAATAAGTTGTGGTCTAGTTAAGTGTATATTTTTCTAAAATATAAAAATCCACAATCTTTAATATTTCAAAGTAAATTTTCTTTGTTAATTATAATAAATGGAGCGTTAGGCGTATTCGTTTGCCCTAGACAAAATATGATCATTTCAGCCTCAACCAAACTCATTCCAAACTAAAACCAGATATTTATACGTTTTGTGCAAATAATTCAGAACAGTTCAATGCTATATAATACCTCACATAATCCAATGTTGGAAGAGTATGTTTAAAAAATGTAAATTCTTCGTAAAACAATTTTAGCATGTAAATACGAACAAAACCACAAAAATTATGTTTGAAAAACATTTTAAAATCTTAATTTAATACTTAAAAAGAAAATAGAACACACACTAGGTTTCTTGTAGCTTTCATGGTGGCTCAAAATTGGATTATGTGAGGTATTATATAGCATTGAACTGTTCTGAATTATTTGCACAAAACGTATAAATATCTGGTTTTAGTTTGGAATGAGTTTGGTTGAGGCTGAAATGATCATATTTTGTTCTGGTCCGTTCAACTTGAAGTCTTTGATGATTTCTTCCACTTAAAGTTCTTTGAAGTCGAAATGATGAAGATTTTCAAGTTGTTCCACGTGGTTAACTTTAAACTCGTATTTTTGCTCTATTTGGGACATATTTTGATTTCTTGATTTATGTCACCATGTATTAAATTTAGTTGGTGTAGCTAATGGTGCAATTCATTACTTCGGATATATAACAAGTATTACAGTATACTATACTATGTATAGTTAATAATCATTTCGTTAATTAGAGAATGTCAGATTTCATCGTTGGGTACACTGTTCTGGTAACAAAAATAATAATTATAATATTAACTATGTAATTCATGTTAGTTAATACATGTCATCATGCAAATTATATAATTGGTATAATTAAAAATACATTAATTTAGTATAGATGTGTCACCATGTGGTGACGTATCTGCGGATATTTTTTCTATAAATAACTTATTTTTTGGAAATAAAATGCTCGTAAGGTTTTTGTTTGGGGTTTTACCAGAATTTATATATGTTTTTGAAAAGGTTGACGGAAGTAATCCTAGATGAGATTTACACAATTACTCTCTCTCTCCATTTTCAAATTCATTTTCTCTTTCCTTTTCTTCGATGGAATACAAATCCAGGTCACCTGAGATTCTTTAATGCTTTCTTCAACTCTCTACCTGTAACCAGACAAATTTATTTTAAATCATCAAGTTTTAGTAAAGCATCATCATTATTTATACAACTTTCAACATAAAAATAAAACTTAAAAAAGTCAATTTGCCTAATAACCATATTGAGCACAATAATTAACCATATAGCCATTGTAATGAATTCAATAATTTTACCCCATTGACTAAGTGAGTAAGAAAACGAGAGAGAAAGACTTTATTGTTGTATTATTTTATTATCTTATGTTTATTATAAAATATTTTTCATCATTTGATTTTGTTCACTTCATTATTATTATACTAATTGCTTATAAAAAATTTCATTACAACTAAAAACACACTTTGTCTTTTGCGTTCACTAAAATTCAAAATTAAAAAAATAAACATGAATTTTTTAAATAAATGAATTGTGACAGTAATAAAAAACATGTTAGCATATATACATACACATAAAATAGAATATGAAACATGACTAAACGAATGTATATTACTATACTATACTATTTACAAAAAAAATTGATTCATACTAACCATACTATACTATATTTTTGTAAATAAATTTGAATAGGAAGAATGTTAAGCGTTTGGTTTGATATGTGTGGTCATTAATAAATGTTTAACGTTTATTTTTAAAAAATTAAAAACATGACATATATTAGAAAAAAATCTATATTTTTTTCAATCAAATTCCAAATTGTAATTATTGTAATTTTTACCAAGTCTCGAGAAAAGCGAGCCAAATCACCGTTTCCTCTCTCTTGAATTTACAAATAAAGCCACGGTCGTATTTATTACATAAAATATGCGGCATACTCTATTTGATCAAAACAAAAAAAAAACTCTAACTATTGCCTTCCAATTTCCCTAAAAAAACGTGTGTAAAAAGATATGTATTTTTTTCCACTTACAGTACTCTCTATACTATTTGAAACTAAACTCAATGAGTAACGCGTCTGCCTATATAAATGTAAAGCCTCTCCGAAACCAAAAACCAGATCACAAAAAAATGGATTGTCAAAAATGGAGTTTGGGCTTCATATCTCTCGCTTTTCTCTTCATCACTTCCTCTTCTGCTGAGTATCTCATTCAACAGGTTTTTGTTTCTTTGTAAAGCATTTTTCCGAGCGATTGTTTTGTACATTAAAGCTAATTTTTTTAAACAATGGAATACAAATCCAGGTCACTGAGGGCAGAGGAACAGAGTACAAGAGTTCTTACGGTCTCGAGGCGAATCTTGGTATTTTTGTTGTCTGAAATCGTTTTTTCTTTGGATTTTTCTTGATGTGAAACCCATTTCTTGATTTTCCTGGAAAACTTGATTGTTGACAGGATTGACAAGAGTGTTAAGAGAAGAGCGACCATCGAGTAAGATAGTGACAATAACAAGCTTCTCCGTGATTAAGAGGAGAACCGAACCCTACGAATCCTCTGTTTTTGAAGTTGCTGGTTACAAAATGTAAATATCTTACACTCTATCCTTTTTAATAATTTTATTTTTTTGTTTTTTGGGGTATTTATTGAGTTTAAATTGATGAGAAAACAGGAGATTGGTTTTGTACGTGAACGGTAATAAAAAAGACGGTGGAAGTGGTCATATTTCACTTTACGTGAGGATCGAAGAGACAGAGTCTCTTCCAAGTGGCTGGGAAGTCAATGTTGATCTCAAACTCTTTGTACACAATCCGAAGCAACACAAGTACTTGACTGTAACAGGTACTTTAATATGTAGATGGATTTTTACTAGATCCATTCTATTTTTTATAGATGCATTATTGGCCAAGGTTAATTCTAGCCACTGCTACTTTTACTTGGCAATTGTAGATTGTGATTTGCATAACTGTGGATTGCAGATGGAACAGTGAAGCGATTCAACGATGCGAAGAAAGAGTTGGGATTTGCACAATTGATTCCTCTTTCAACATTCTACAACACGAACGAAGGTTACATCGTGCAAGACACTGCTTCTTTTGGTGCTGAGATCCTCATCGTTAAACCGGCCGAGCAACAAGAGAAAGTCACATTCATATCAAATCCTCCAAACAATGTTTTCACTTGGAAGAAACATAATTTCTCCACCTTGGAAGATAAATCTTACTTTTCCGATGACTTTCTCGTTGGAGACCGATACTGGTTAGCACTTAGTTTATAAATCATATTTGCATATTTTTGGCAACCGGATCTTTTAGACCGAAGTCCAACTTAATCTCCAAGGTTGCAGCTGCTATATGTGAATTCCACACTAACAGTTTTTGGTTAATGGTATAATCAGGAGATTAGGATTTAAACCCAAAAGGGGATGGAGGAGGAAGACCACATGCACTTCCAATCTTCCTGTTTGCTCAAGGCTTTAGGCCAAACGCAGTCGCTACAACCACATGGGGAGCGGTTAATCTGCGGTTAAAGAATCAACGAAACTCCAACCACAGACAAATATATTGTAAGAAAACTAATTCCAAAAAAAAAATAATTTGTTTATCTTCAGAAGAATAACAAATCAGTGAATGAAATTAATAGTTGATATAAATTTGTTCTTTCTTTTTTTCAGCTGCAGCTTGGTACCCGATTCGAAGCGGTTATGGTGTGGGAGTGAACAATATCATATTGTTATCAGAATTAATGGATCCATCGAAAGGGTATTTGGTGAATGATGCCATTATCTTTGAAGCTGAAATGGTTAAGGTCTCTAAGACCAACATCGTTTCCGCTTAAAGATCTCTACTTCTTTATCATCCATCAAACAACCTTATGAATAAAGAGACGTTTATGAATAAATAAAGAGACGTTTGATGAGTTTGTAATAAGATGAAGTTGTTGATGCTTGTGATGTAATCGTCATTTCTGTTCTTCCAGTTTCCTTGTTTTTCTGTTTTGTTATCAATGAAATGACACTCTCTTTTTTTTGGGTGCAAATACTTAATTCATTAAAAACTTAAACCAAGCAAGGATTATCTTGGTTTGAAAACTTCTTTGAAAGACGTTGGGGAAAGTTGGAGTGTTTAGATATATGGATAAACTCAACCTATTCAAAATATTAATAATTTTTTTTCATTTGGTTTACATAGTTTCATTTTTTATAGCTGAATTTAAGAGAAACAGAACCCACAAAAGAATGAACATATTTTTTTCAGGTAAATCAAATATATATATTTGATCCCATCCCAAAAAAACCTGAACCAAATCTAGGCTGAACATTAGAAAAATAAAAGTTAAATAATATAGTCAAATCATGTGCGTATTTTCTTTCAAATCTGTTGAACCATTTTTAAACCTTAACCATAGTATATGGGCCGGGTATCGGGTTTAATGGTGATATATATAGTAAGTCATCATGATAAGGCTATAAGTTCGGTCGAGTCCTTGTTTTTTTGGTGTGCATAAGTCACAAACAAATATAACAAAATATCACGATTGTATAACGGAAACAGGATTTTAGTTGATAGAGTTTTTTTTTTTTTTTTTGAACTTTTAGTTGATAAAGTTTATATAGAAAATAACATGCTACCAAAAAATTCATGTTTTCTATGATATTTAAGTCACAAGGTTAAATATATCTGTTAAAACGTGTCTCAATCAATTTGACCTACTACGGCAAATTTTCTTATTGCCATTTCCTTTCATCGTTTTATTTTTTTTTCTATATTGTGACTGCAACTTTTCTCAAATATATCGAATTATAGAGTACACTGCTTTGCCTTATTGTGGTAAAATCGAACCTGATACTTTACATATTCAAACAAGCAAAAATAACGATAACGAATGTGTATTAAAATATTCTTTTCTTATTATAAACAAAACATATTCTTTTTTTATTACACGAGGAATCCACTTTTCAGTATTTTTGATTTTGTAACGTCTGTCTATATAAATGTGTAACAGTTCTTACAGTCTCGGGGCAAATCTTGGTATACTTGCTATTTGAAATATTTATTCTTTGGATTTTCTTTGGTGAAAGCTGAAACACTTATTTTGTTTATTTTCTTGGAAAATTTCTTTGACAGAAATGACAAGAATGTTGAGAGAAGAGCGACCATCGAGTAAGATAGTGACAATCGAAAGCTTCTCCGTGATTAAGGAGAGATTCGAACCCTACGAATCATCTGTTTTCGAGGCTTCTGGTTACAAATGGTTTGTCATTTCTCACTATTTTATCATTATTCTTTTTTTTTTTTTAATAATAGATAAAGGGTTTGTTATTGTATGAAACCAAATCAGGAGGTTGATTTTGTACGTGACTGGTAATAAAAATGATGGAGGAAGTGATCATATATCACTTTACGTGAGGATCGAAGATACAGGATCTCTTCCCAAGGGTTGGGAAGTCAATGTTGATCTCAAATTCTTTGTCCAAAATCAAAAGCAACACAAATACTTGACTGTTACAGGTACTTCAAAATGTATATAGATTTTCAACTAGATCTATTCTAGTTCAATAGATATATTGGTCAAGATAAATTCAGCATCTGTTACTTTTATTTGGCAATTGTAGATTTTAAATACTAGTCTGATATTTCCATAATTGTGGATTGTAGATGGAACAGTGAAAAGATACAACGACGCCAAAAAAGAGTGAGGATTCGGACAATTGATTCCTCTTTCAACATTCTACAACCCGAATGAAGGTTACATCGTGCGGGACACTTGTTCTTTTGGTGCTGAGATCTTCGTCGTTAAACCGGTCGAACAACAAGAGAAAGTCACATTTGTACCAAACCCTCCAAACACGAGCGGGTGCATGTGTGAAGGTGTAGGCTCAGATGACCCCTATAGGTTTATACAATGATTTGATTAATTTGTGTTAAATCTTGAAGTTAAAAGTGGTAAGCTGTGTTAGGATCTTAGGGACCTCAAAAGACATCCCTTATTAGGTTTTTTTTTAAGCCATGCCGTTGCATTTTTAAATTACTCTGTTCACATTTTGGCACATTTTCTAATTCCATGACCACATTAACTTCTTTTCTCCCATTTTTTTTTCTTTCATTGCTTTGATGTCCTTTTTAATCAAAAAATTACATATTTTAATTCTTCATTCTTACACCCTTTTTTAATAGGTTTTTATGTCATCGTAATTTTTTAACATGACACATTTTATAAAATTAACAACTCAATAAATTAGTTGACAAAAAAAGTAAATAGATTAATGTCAGATAATATTTTTTTTCTTTGTTTTGAAAACAATAATTTTTATTTTGGTGTTATGATATTAAAATTTTATGGTAAATATATTAAGATTTGAGAGTACATAATATTTAGTATATATCTGACCATTGACAAATAATTTTTTTTGTTGGCCCCGGTAAAAATAATTATAGATTCGCCGAACAATGTTTTCACTTGGAAGATACTTCGTTTCTCCACCTTGGAAGATAAATTCTACTATTCTGATGATTTATTTGTTGGAGACCGATATTGGTTAGTACTTTTCACAACAATACATCATACTATATTTAATTTATATATATCATATAGTTACAAGATCTTTTAGATCAAAATTCAAATTAATCTCAAAGGTTATACAACTGTAATGTGAATTCCTCAGTGGTCAAGTGTAATAACGGTTTTGGTTAATTTATAATTAGGAGATTAGGATTTAACCCTAAAGGGGATGGAGGAGGAAGACCACATGCACTTCCATTATTCCTATATGCTCAAGGTTTTAAGCCAAACGCAGTCGCTACAAACACTTGGGGAGCGGTTAATTTGCGCTTAAAGAATCAACGAAGCTCCAACCACAGGCAATTATATTGTAAGTGAATGAAATTAATAATTGATATAAAATATTGATTTAACTTTTTGGTGTGTGGGGGTGGATGAATGCAGCTGCAGCTTGGTACCCGATCCGAAGCGATTATGGTGTGGGAGTGAACGATATCATATTGTTAGCAGATTTAAACGATGCATCGAAAGGGTATTTGGTAAATGATGCCATTATCTTTGAAGCTGAAATGGTTAAGGTCTCTGTGACCAACATAGTCTCCGCCTAAATATCTCTACTTCTTTGTCATCGATCATAAAAACGTTTACGAATAAAGATAAGTTTGTAATAAGACGAAGTTGTTGATGCTTGTCATGCAAATTACTCGTTATTGCTGTTCTTCGAGTTTTTTTTTCCTGTTTGGTTATCAATAAAATGAAACTCTCTTGGTTTTAATATATTTCGAAGATCGATCGATCTTAGGGAAAGTTGGAGTGTTTAATCATATGGATAAACTCAACCAATGCATAAACATAATTAAATAACTTTTAATTTGGTTTATAGTTTTATTGTTTATAGCCGAATTCAAACATAATTCCTAATATAAAATAAAAACTAGCATTTTTAACGAAATTCCCATTACAAAAAAAAATGGCTATATCGTTAGTACACACCATTTTTTTTTATTGTTGACGGGAGCGTCTCTACATTTTGAATCAGTTGAAGTAAACAGAACAATACAATGGAAAGAAGAAAACATAACAAAAACATATATGCAATAATTCCAATGTATATATAATCCTAATTAAGAAGCAAAATTTGCAAAGACCAAAGAGACAAGGAGAGCCACCACAGCTGCCGCCGCACTCGGGAGAGAAGCGGCATCGCTAGGAGATGGACCGGGGACTCCGGCTGCAGGAATCGTAGTAGTCGACGGAGGAGGAGAAGAGGAGGAGGAGGAAACCGGTGGATCAGACAGCGGCGAGGATGAGGCGGGGTGAATGACGTTGAGGTCGAGCTTCTGACCGGCGAGGCAATGGCCGGGAACGCCGCAGAAGAAGAAATGGTGGCCGTGGTTGGTGAGTGTGATTGAGTCGTTGCCGGTGGTGAATGTGGAGATTGGTTTTGAACTGTTGCAGCTTCGGTACATTGGGTGCGTCACTCTCATCACATTGTGGAATTGTGGGTTGTATTCGAACACTGTCAAAAATCAAAGTTCCGTTTTACTCACATTTTCATGTAACTAACAACATTTTATGTACGTGCATGCCCTGAAAAAGAGAGCATGTTTTCTATGTTTATCTATTCTAATTTTACTATCTACGTATAAACTATATGTGTTTTTTTGTTATTTCTAAGGATGTCAATTCGGACAGACAGTCTAATCTCAAGACCGTCTTAAGATATTTGAATGTTTTGTGTAAAATATATAATACATGTGTACTAATTTTTGTCTGACTCTAGATTCAAACAGTTTACTATGAAAAAAAAAAAATCATTCACAAACAATTGTGAAAATGCTGCACTAAATTAAATAAGCCAGGAATTTGAAATAACTGACTTACAAATTAAATAGAAATTCACAACTTCACATTATAGATATCATGGTCCGAAAAATCAAATCATATTTTATTTCCCAAATCCAATCATAAATTAAGAACCCTGATTTTTTTATTCAGTTCTAAACTTATAAAAATCATTTATACTTTAAGCAGATGTGAAAAAATGTAAACAAATTCTCCGTATTTATCCAAATAGAATTATTATTATTTTAACCTAAAAGTCATAATGATTAGGGCGTGAGTGGTACTTTTACTTTAATTTCCACCTAAAGCTTTAAGAATTAAGATTGATGGAGGAGGGCCCACTTTCCGACAGAAGTAAAACGAAGGAAGTCAATATCTGCTATATCTTGTTCTTAATGTATAAGAAATGAAGGAACTCACAGACAGTATCACCAATGTGGAAAGTTTTGGTAGAGGCCCATAGCTTGTAGTCTACGTTGGCTATGGTTGTCCAGCCTGCTGAGTCGCCGACTTTGTACACCGCCGCTTCACTCAGCCGTAGCATCACCACCATACCCACCAAAGCCACCACTATCCTCGCCGCCATCGACCAACTCTCTCTATCTCTGCTTCTTCTTCTTCTTTGGTCGAAAGCCCCCACAAGGTTTTTCTCTTTCTTGTTTTTTATGTATGTATATATGTACAAGAGGTATGAATGTGAGTGGTGTGTATATATATGTATGAGGAGGGAGGCCACTATAGCTTTTTTGGTTAGTTGGCTAATTTGGAGAAAGGAGTGACTAAAAAGCAAAATACTGACAAAGATTGCTTACTTTACTTGTTTATCTTTTATTAGTGTTGGATTTAATATCTAATAGTACTAATACTGAGTTGAAAATTTGGAAGACTATATATATACACATGTTTAAATTTGCCTGAATCCGATAGGAAAAAAAAAAGAGAGAAGAAATAATGTTTCTTCTTTTGAAATTAAATACATTATTTTCACGCATATTATTTTGTGGTCACACTCGACTTTAAGATTAACCCACTCATGACCAAAAGTTTAAAATTTGAAACTTATGAATCTTGACATGATATCAGAGGTCAAGATATCAGGTCAAGCAACACAAAGACATTGATTATCTGAACTGAAATTAACCCGAAATTAGTTTCATAATGAGATTTCATTGACATAAACGACTTAGATGGAAAACCCATATATCATCTTGAGAAGTTTTGTTAAGAATCTCACATCAATTATATGTTGGGACCTAACCTAAATCCAATCCATGTATTAACAAGAGTTGAAAAAATTATAAACTTGTTCTTCTCTTAGCAAATTTTAATGTCACGTGAAACTAATCAAAAATGAAAAATAACACAAAAACAACCAGAAAATATTATATTTGTTATAAGCTTTTTCTTTTGGTTTTATATATTCGTTATAAGTTGTCAAGTGTTCACATGGTTTAAAGTTTGGAAGGCTTGTAAGGAAAGAATGTTAAGTTTGTTGGTATGCTAATTTTGAATCATCAATATTTTTATACTTCGCAGTTACTCTTCCTCCTACACCTTGGTAAAGGGATTTTCTTTACTAATTTAAATTATAACTTTATGATAAATTCGTTTTTTTTTTTTTTATCAACTTAGCAATTTGATCACTGCAGCATTCAGCAGCGACTGTAATTCATATGGTTAGGAAATAAAACGCATTTGTTCGTGTTGGAACAAACGGCTTAATGTGTTGTGTGCTGTGCCTGACAAAGAATCAATCCATGCAATGCCCCCTTTCAAGAAAAATCTAATCGATGTCCATAATAGGCCCATAACAAACCCAATTTCGCCCCATCTAACATAGCTTAACATCTCTGTTATCAACAATGCAAATACGGGACTTTGAAATATACATTGTCATTCTCTTATAGAAAAAACAGAGCACTAAAAGTTCAAAAAAAAAAAAAACAGAGCACTTGTCGGATGACATTAATAAGTACTTTACTGTCGGGAACCACAACAAAGGAAAAAAAAAAAAAAGACTTTTACCTATACACAAACGCAGTTTGAAGTAACGAAATTAAGTAGAATGTATAAAAACTGTAATTGCCTTTTATCTATATGGTGTTTTAAATCACCTGTTGTGCTCTTTCTTCCTGCTTCTACTTTGGTTTTGGGCTTTTAACCAATTTAGAGCCGTGTTGAAGGATCAAAACCGTTAGATTTACCGTTACTCTTCTTGCCGGCGACATCACCGCTCACGAACATTTGATCATTGTGATCATCCATGAATCTAGCCCAGAACCAGTGCTTCTTCCACACCCTCTCTGTCATCTCCTCGATAGGCACGTTCTTAGTCTCGGGAAGGAGGAACATGACAAACACAGACATAACGAGTACCCACGAAGAAAAGAAGATGAATATCCCATACTTGAAATGGCACAGCATCGAGAGGAAAGCCTGAGCGATGATGAAAGTGAAGAGAAGGTTGACGCAGACCGTCACGCTCTGTCCCGCGGAACGCGTCTCCAGAGGGAAAGTCTCGCTCGGGATTAGCCACCCGAGCGGTCCCCAAGACCAGGCAAAAGCAGCGACATACGTGCAGATCATCACCACCACTAGAATCGCAATCCCTTTCTGGAGATTCTCAGAGTGGTCTTTGACTTTGATGCCGAGGATAATGGCGATCACGACCTGAGAGAAGAACATCTGGACACCGGCTTCAAGGAGAAGAACCCGTCGACCGACTTTATCGACGAAATAGATCGAGACTATAGTGGAGAGGACGTTGACCGCGCCGGTGACCACCGCAGAGTAGAGGGCAGCGTCATTGCCAAATCCTAAAGTGCTGAAAAGAACAGGAGCGTAGAACATAATGGCGTTGATTCCAGTGCATTGCTGAAAGATCTGCAGTTTTCATGTAATCGTCACAAACAAGGATTAGGGAATTTTCACAACACAATCTCCTTCGTAAGCTTTGAAATCGGGGACAAAGGAATCAAAAAGTTCGGAAGCTGAACATAAAATTTAGTAGTTTGGCTTCAGAATCTAGGGTTTCTGGATCCCAAACTGTGAGAGAGCTTCTAACAGCTTCGCTTCAATTTCGGTTCGAATCGACTACAAATTAAAATCTCCAGATCGGAGATGACTTTTTTTTTCCGATCACCGAATTGAGTAAAGAGAAAAGTGGTAATACTGACCTGCAAAGCGACGGCGATGACGAGCTGAGGGCGATTCCTGCGTTGGAGAAGGTTTCTGAAAGGGTGTTTGACTTCTTTGGCAAGACGGCTAGCTTCGAGGAGATCGGCGAACTCTGGTTCGACGTTATCGGTGCCTCGAATCCGACGGAGGACGGCTTTTCCTTCATCGAGACGACCTCTTTCGACGAGACTGTTCGGTGTCTCCGTCACCAATAGAGCTCCCACCGTCAGGAGAAGCGCCGGGATCCCGGCCAATCCTAGCGACAACCTCCATCCCCATCCTCCCTCGATCCTGCAAAACATTCAATTTATTTAGTGGGCCCGTATTTAAGCCAAGCATGGGCCTAAATTGATACATTAATTAAGCCCATTAACTCGGCTTCGGTGACAGATCAGATTCATAGCCTGATAGGCATTGAAAGTCAACTTAGAGGAAAAAATGTTAGGGCATGACGTGAAAAATGGGATACCATGTTCCCGCGTATTATAGGACGTAGGCATGTGGATAGAATTTGCCGAAATTACGGAAGACTTATAAATCTAGTCTAAAAAGGTTAAAATGCTTTGTGATGGTAACTGAATATGGAGAAAACTTGTTTTTGTTTTTTTTTGTATAAAAAAAGATATTTAAAGTTAAAAAAAAGGATATTTAAAAATACACACGGACAGCGAAAAGTTCGACAAAAAAAGGATAAGGAAAAAAAAACTGGAATGCTTTAGAAAGTACTAAAGTAGATGTAATGAAATCTTTTTCTACAACAAAGGTTGTTTTGAACCGTGAAAGAGAGAGAGATTCATGTGGATACTTTCAATAGTTCCCTTTAGAAACAAAATTTGTAAAATCATTATATTATGACCACCATATATATATATTAATTTGTTTTGTTCTTTTTCTTTAAAAAATCTCAAACCCTAGGTTTATTTCCCACAAATTTTAATTTCATTTTACCAAATAAATATAGAAAGTAAAAAAAAAAAAAAGATATGAGGAAAGAAATATTTACTTGGCGGTCCCATAGTTGACAAGATTGGCGAAGAGGATACCAATAGTGACATTTAGCTGAAACAGAATATTAAGACCACCTCGGATCCTAGTAGGTGCAATCTCCGACAAGAACAACGGCACGGCTTGATTAGCGAACCCAACTCCACAACCAAGCAATATCCGGCCTGCAATAAGCATGGCTAAGTCTTGAGCCGCCGCGTTGAGAACCACACCGATGATGAAGAAAACGCCGGCAATGAGCATGGTTGGCCTTCGCCCGAGCGTTCTCGTCGTGTATGAAGCGAAGAACGTTGCGGTTAGACCGGCTAAGTATAGAGATGATGTGAAGAGTTGTAGACCTTGGTTGTCGTATTTGCAGTAGTTGCTGTCTCTGTCGGCGCCGGCTTCTACTCGCCGGTGAACCACTGGGAAAAACTTTTTGAGAAAGTCCGGCATCGATGTCACTCCACCTACATATAGCCATATTGATGATGGAAATTATTTATCTATCCTTCCTTTCGTTTAATCTCATTTAGAACTTTGTAAGATACTCATTAGATTCATAAAATATTTTACTAATGCCGCGGATGTGTTATGAGTGTGCATGAATTGTAGGAGATAAAAATAACGAATCAGTTATTCTAAACCAAAAGAGAAAACTAAAAAATCTATGACATTAAATTGTCACTATACTATTAAAAACAAGGATGGTATATCCCTCTAGTTGCCAAACGTTTGTAAGCTTAATTAGACTTTAGATTATTTTGTTACTTCCACTAAAATTAACATTGAACTAGTAAGTGAAATTTCATTCTGATCAAGTATTTTCTACTAGTCCTCTATATTTTAGGTGAAATGTTTCAACCAGAGAAGTTGTTTGTGGTAGGTGAGAACATAACCAAGTCTTGTTTTAAAATCATTACTTGAGAAAACTTGCACTCACAAAAACCTATGTATCCTTAAAATCAAATTTTTTTTTCTACTTTTGTATGATATATTATATAAAATGAATTCATACCGGAGACACCAACGTCGTAGCCGAACATGAGGCCACCGGTAGCAGCCATGATGCAAGAGATGATGACTATAGGAGTTATCTTTGCCTCAAACTCCACTCCGTTCGCCGGAGCCATCGCAAATCCTCCTCCGGGCATCCTGAGATCTCTTCAGATACTAAAATTTAAAAGTTGTACGAGTTAAAAAGGATCACTTAATTAAAGAGACCATTGGGGTGTTTACTTCTTTAAATAGAAGAAGATCGAGGCAGTGAAGCACGAAGAGAAAATGTCTGCAACCAATGGGATGCTTACACGTCTCTGTTTATGTTCACATGCTCCTGAGTCATCAAGTCATTGGTCAACAAACGTTTCTTCTTCTGCTTTATGTGGCGTCTCCTTAGTCCTTAGTTGAATATACAATATGCCTATCAACATAAGTCATAACTCATAAGTCTTCTCTTTCTTGTTATTATATTATCCTCGAATAATACGTTTGTCGTTATAAGATTCTCCTCTCTTATTAGAGAGATTGTTACAATTTTTATATCGCCCTCAACGTGTTGTAAATCTTGCTACCGAATCAAAATATCTCATACCTTGCTTTTAGAACATGAGCGACATGTTCGAACCGTTAACGTCATGTGTAGGTCATACAAATTTGCTGTCAATCTAACTTGTGAATATCATCTTACTAATTGTCACTTCTGTATTGTTTAATATTGGGATTTTATATGGTGGTGGTGTTAAAAGCCTACGGGGTCCCAATTTCAAAATTCTAAAACAATTTAGGCCAATTTTAATCCGGTTCATATAGTCGATCTAGTCCTCAGCATAATCAAATCAGGAGACAGCGGTAAACAAATGCTTGTCGTGCAAATGCGATTTATGGAACAGAATATCTACTACTAATTTGATTTGTTTGTTCTTTTATGGGTTTCTCGCTTGCTGTCACGTTATTTGTATATCTTCCTCCAAATTGCCACTTTTGTATAATTTTATGGGTCCATATCTTAAAACCCACAACAACCATATTTGCGATCAGTACTACTCAATTATTATTGTTTGCGCGTCGGAATGCAGTTATGCAACAAAACAAATCTTCCAATAATTTTAGTGGATCTTCAAAATAAATAAAAAAATGTCGTTGATTTTTCGATCCAATTTGTTTATTATGATTTTTTTCTTCATTTGTGGCTCCCGGTAGGCTGTATTTGGAGTATCTTCACTTAACTGACTTAATTTAAGGTATAACAACACATGCAAATTCAAAATTGAATATTAACTGTGTCTAATTTCTTGTTGAAATATTCGCACCACGGATATAATGTGTTTAGACGTGCAAATAAATTATATCCACTTGACATATATACATTGTAAAATTATTTACGTAACAAAAATACTACTCTGGACCAAAAGGGTGTGTTTTACTTTTCAAACATCATTATCCTGTTAAGAGTTGGAGTCAACGATTCTAATTTGACAAACATCAAA
Organism: Alliaria petiolata; assembly: GCA_020283515.1. Lineage (NCBI taxonomy): Eukaryota > Viridiplantae > Streptophyta > Magnoliopsida > Brassicales > Brassicaceae > Alliaria > Alliaria petiolata. The sequence continues at coordinate 23,841,917 of JAHZTW010000005.1, read as the reverse complement.
TGAAAGAAACAAATAATAAAACGTGACGATGATTTAGAAAAGATAAGAAAAGAATACGCTAACAACGTAAATGCTTGTACACGTCTTATTATTATCCTGTTTTTACACACACAAAATATGTATATATAAAATATATGAACAAAAATATCTGTAACGTCTTCTTATTATTATCTTGAATAACCCGATCCGAATAGACAGCCCATTACACAATGAAATGCGATTAATGGTGTTCAGACTAAGATACATTGACACTAACGGTCAACTGAAAATTCCATAGAAAGTATTTTGATAGTACCCAAAAAAAAAAGAAAACTCAATCTTAAAAGGTCATTGTAGCAGAAATTTCAACAATGCACAACACAACTAGCACTCTTAAAAACCAACTAAGTGACCATGAAAATTCAAAAAAGCTTACATTCAGAAGAAGACAATAGCCAGAAAAAAAAAAGAAAAAGATAACCCCACCATCAAAAATCTTACCTCACTTAAGTAATTGCAAAATTAGAAGACAAAAGCCAAAAAAAGAAAAGAAAAAAAAATCAAAAACTAACCCGGGGAAATATTAAAAAAGTGAGAACAAAGATTGGTTGAACAAAAAAAAAAAAAGATATCAAAGATTGGGTTTCTAAGACCAAAGAGTTTCTTCTCATCTCTTAGTCGGGAAGAATTTGCTCGTTGTCTGCATCTCCTTCTGTCTCAATGGTAGGCTTTGAAGGTACAGCTCCAGGAGCTTGCTTCTTCTTAATACCACTCACTATATCATCTATCCTTAGAAGCATACACGCAGCTTCTATTGCCGTCTTGAAAGTTTGTGCCTTCACATTGTACGCATCCCATATCTGCATATTTTTAAAAAGTCATAGTCACTCTCTGAGTAACATTGGTTTCTTGTAGTTGAGAATCACACCAAGGGACCAAGCTTTAACCCCGTACCTTGCTCTCTTTCATGTCAGCTATCGCACCAGAGTTCCCATCTATACCGGTCCATGCATTTTCACCATTCGCATGCTGCAACGATTGAAGCAGAGAGAAAAGAGTTGGTATCTACTAAAACAATGGGAAAGAGAAGGCGACCTGGGTTCATGGTGCAGGACATCATTACCTTCCCTTGCAATGCAGTCATAGTACGGATCACATTAACACCACAGTTTTGAGCCAGGGTACGTGGAATAGCCTCGAAAGCTATAGCAGCTGCTTCATAAGGCCACTGTTTCAATAAGATTCAGAAAACAAAAACATTTATCAGCAAGGGAACAGCATCCTTGGTTTAGAAGCTCGGTATAACTTTGAAAACAAATCGGTTATCCGAGCAACACTTTGTAATCAAAGCAAAGCCAACCTTTTCTATGCCTTCAATTGTTGCACTCTTCTGTTTCAATGTGGCAGAAACGGTTAATTCTGTGGCTCCTCCACCAGGAACAAGCTTTGGGTTTTTGATAATGTTTCTTGCAACAGACATGGCATCCTGTAGGAAGAATGTCTCAGGCATATATGAAAACGAATGACTGAGAATTGCTGCTTGTAAATATCACTAACGAACCTGTAAATTTCTTTCCACTTCATTGAGGAGATCTTTACTTGGTCCCCTTAAGAGTACAGTACATGCTTTGGGTTCTTTGCAGTCAACTATGAAAGCAAAGAAATCATCTCCTATTTTCTTGACCTCAAACAATCCAGCCCCAGTACCGATATCAGACTCCTGTAGCTCATCGGGCCTGTTCACAATTACTGCTCCACAAGCCTTGGCAATTCTGTTGTTGTCCGTCTTCCTCAACCTTCGGATTGCGGTAACACCAGCTTTACTGAAATAGTGGCAGGCCAAGTCACTAAGCCCCTTCTCTGTAATAACTAAATCAGGTTTGAACTTTAGTATTTGCACGCAAATGTTCTCAATGTATTCCTCTTCCAACTTCAACAGCACTTCCCAGTCCTCTTCTCTAACCAACTCAGCATTGGTTTGATTTTCACCTTTCTTGTACTCGAGGGGGCAGTCGAGAAGAATAATCCGAGGGTTGACAATCTTTCTTTTCATTTTACCAGGAGCAACAACATCTTTGTTAAACATGACTCCTTTAAGAACCTTCGAGTCCTCCAACTGACCACCAGGAACCTTCTCAACCTTAATGTACTTTTTAATGTCTACTTCCCTCAAACCTTGCCCAAGATCAACACCAACAGTGGTAGTGGCATCAATGGCCAAATCCTAATAGCGCACATAAAAGTCATGCAAAATCATGTGAGTACAGTACTTTGCAAGAATTCACTCACCTTCTTGAGAAAACTGTGTCAAAATGAATGTTAAATGCAGGAGCCTGACCAGGTGATGCAGAAGTAAGAAGCTACAGTAATTAAGCTACTTACAGCAATTAAATCGCCAAATTGGCTAGTGAACTTTGTCCCGATGCAGCTCTTGACTAGTCCTAGTACTGTTGCGCCTGCAACATGCACATTCTTCCATAAGTATATACATGAGCGAAAACCCAACATCAGCAACCAAAGTAGCTAACCTCAAACGAACAAATAGAACATAGAAATGTTACTTACGGTCATTGACATCGATTGTCATTGCAATTTTGTCAAGAACAGCAATAGAATCTTCAAGGGCCTTAATGTAAGCTACAGAGAAGAAAGCATTGTTTAGATGAAAACGACAACTTACATGACAGCAATAAGCAATACATAGCGCAACTTTACCTCGGCATATGACTGTGGGATGGAAATTCTTCTCAATAAATGCTCCTGCAACGTGAAGCATTTCACCAGCTGTTGGCAAACAAAAAAGGGTCACGGTGAGTAAAAAACCATTGGAAGAGAACACATGAACATGATTGAAGACAGGACAATCCAAAAACATTGCAACACCCTAACAGCGTTTTCCTTAATAAACTCATTCACGGTCATCTAAGAAACAAAACGCTCATCCAAGCGAAGCTATTGGCACGCTGATAAATTCCAAGAAAGACGTCAATACCTAGAACAATAACTGATGTTGTCCCATCACCAACTTCTTCGTCTTGTGTACGGCTCAGCTCAATCATTGACTGCAATTACCGAATTTTTTTTAAATTTTTTTTGGAAAAATGAACATTATGAAGACAACAAGATCAATCGAGAAAGGGCGGAAGTAAGAACCTTAGCTGCGGGATGGGAAACATCTAGTTCACGAAGGATAGCATTTCCATCATTGGTAACAACAATCCCTGTAAAGACGCAAGAAACGAAGAGGCTGGAAATTAAAAGACACTATAACCCCGAAGACAAACAGAACCCACAACAATTTAGGTTTTATATAACATTAAACCTAACCCCTGCCCTAGGGGAGATCTACTGCAACATACAGAGAAGAGAGAAAGAACAAAAAAAAAGCAAGAGAGCAAGGTTTAGAAAACTACCTCCTCCAGCATCAAGAAGCATCTTCAGCATAGAGCGAGGACCCAATGTCGTGTGGATGATATCAGCCACAGCCTGTGAAAAAAATGGAACACAAAAACTGAGTGCGAGGCCATGATCGGACCAGAGACAGCTGCGAGAGAGAAGCAGCATCCCAAAAAAAAAAAAGCCATAAGATAAAATTACCTTGGAAGCCTGGATATTACCATGCTGAACCTTAGTTCCAGATTCACGCTTCAACGAATCGTCTGAGACATTTCACAAGCAGTTAAATGTTACCAACCTCGAGCACTGAACTAGATTGAAACAACAAATAAGACATTGATTCGACGAAATGAGATCTGGAGGAGGAGCGAGAAGCTCACTGAGAACAAGAACCGGTGCGTGCATATTTGCGATCTAAGCGTTCGTTCACAGTGAAGAGAAGCTGAGAGACGGCGAGTCGCGGCAGAGTAAATTCCCAGGGCGGCAACTGGAAAATTCTCTCTGATTCTCTCAATTCTCTCCCTGTCGCTTTTTCCATATGAGGTTGAGAAGCCCAGCCTTAAAGCCCATTAACTTATATATGTTAAAGCCCATAAGCCCTCTCTTTTTTTTAAACCAATTAGACTTAACCAGCTTACTCATAAAGTTTGTTTTCTGTGTGTGGGTTTAAATCTCTTATTATATAAAGTTGAATGCGTCAAAGTTGCTGATTAACATAATCGTGACACGTGTCAAGTTAATCAATAAAATTTTGACACGTGTTTTAATTAAAATATATTATAAAGAAAAAATATACTAATCCTATAAGAAAAAGGAAATATTACTATTTTAAAAAGAAAAATAAATAAAATAAAAAGAAAGATATCTTATTATAAAGAAAAATATACTAATTCTAAAAGAAAAAAAAATTACTATTATTTTTAAAATAAAAATAAGTTAATCGATAAGATTTTGACACGTGTTTTAATTAAAATATATTATAAAGGAAAAATATACTAATCCTAAAAGAAAAATGAAATACTACTATTTTAAAAAGAAAAATAAATAAAATAAAAGAAAAGATATCTTATTATAAAGAAAAAATATACTAATTCTAAAAGAAAAAGGAAATTACTATTATTTTTAAAATAAAAATAAATAAAATAAAATAAAGATATTTCAATATTGCTAAAAAGAAAAAATAAACGTCAAAGTTAGTAATTAATATGATCGTTACACGTGACAAGTTAATCAATAAAAAGAAATAAAAAGAAATTAACTAGGATATATTCAATTTAATAAAAAGAAATTAAAACAAAATGATCTATTTCATTTTAATAAAAGAAAAATAAAAACAAAAATTAAATTAGATTAACTAAGATATATTTCAATTAAAAAAGAAAATTCTATATGCTAATGATATGACATTTGACGATGATGAGTTTAATGTGGAGGAGGATAGCAAGAATCATGTAGAGAATAGGACCCGCATATATGCAGATTTTTAATAAGATATTTTAAATTCGTAAAAATAAATTGAAAACAAAATCAGATAATATATAAGAAAAAATAAAATTTAATTTTTTTAATATTTCCAAATATATATATTTTAATATTCTTATATTTATTTTGAAAAGTATAATTTTTCTAGAGAGTTAAAATCTCATATAAGGAAGAAACAAAAAGTAAGTTAAAAAAAAACTTGATTATCTAGGATATATTTCAATTAAAAAAAGAAAATTCTAGATGCTAAAGATATGACATTAAACGATGATGAGCTCAATGAGGAGGAGAATATCAATAATCATATAGAGAGGCTTTTGATGCGAGTCTTGAGAAACATAACTTCTCTAGAGAGCAAAAATACCATATAAGGAAGAAACAAATAAGTAAATTAAAAAAAAAAAATTGATTAACTAGGATATATTTCAATTAATAAAAGAAAATTATAGATGCTAATGATATGATATTAAACGATTATGAGCTCAATGAGGAGGAGGATATCAAGAATTATGTAGAAAGGCTTTTGATGTGAACCTTGAGAAACATAACTTCTCTATAGAGCAGATAGATCATATAAGGGAGATGAATGTGGAGAGAAAGAAAGACTTTATTTGCTTGAAAAAAAATTAATGAAGAAATTGTTAACATACTCGAATTGCATACCCAAGTTTTTAACGCAGCTGAACAGTAAAAGATAGTTGATAAAGTTTGTGAACTATATGATAAGTAGGATTAATGTTGTTTAGGACCCGCAACAGATTATGTGTTCTGAATATTTTAATTGAAAATAACTAAAAATTAAAATAAATAAATAACTCTTAGGTTTCGATTTTGTGTTTTTCATATATTTTTTTCCAGTAGTGATCAGATTTTGTTTATTATTTTCTTTTTTGATGCGAGTCTTGGGAAACATAATTTTTCTAGAGAGCAAAAATATCATATAAGGAAGAAATAAAAAAGTAAATTAAAAAAAAAATTGATTGACTAGGATATATTTTAATTAAAAAAAAAAAAATTTAGCTACTAATAATATTACATTAAACGATGATGAACTCAATGAGCGGGAGGATATCAAGAATTTTAGAGACTTTTGATTCGAGTCTTGAGAAACATAACTTCTCTAGAGAGCAGAGAGATCATATAGAATGTGAAGAGAAATATAGACTTTATTTGCTTGCAAAGAGTTAATGAGGAGATCGTTAACATACTCGAAGGACTCGAATTGCATACCTAATTTTTTAACGTAGCTTAACAGAAAAAGATAGTTGAAAAAGTGTGTGAACTATATGAGAAGTAGAGTTAATGTTGCTTAGGACTTGCAACAGATTCTGTCTTTTGAATATTTTAATTGAAAATAAATTAAAATTAAAATAAATAAATAACACTTAGGTTTCGATTTTGTGTTTTTCATATATATTTTTCAGTAGTGATCCGGTGTTGTTTTTTATATTCTTAAAAAAATATTTTAACGGGTTTTAAATTTTATTATAATAAATTTGCGTATATGCGGATTCTAATCTAGATTTTAGTTATGATAAAAGTAGGATAATTAATTCGTCAAAATTATAGATATATATATATAAATAGATAAAACATTAGAATTCAACCTAATTCATATAAGAGTATTAAAACATATATATTTGGAATATTAAAAGTAAATTTTTTTTTTTACATATTATCCGATTTGTTTTCAATTTATTTTTACGAATTTAAAATATTTTATTAAAAATCCGCATATATGCGAGTCCTATTCTAGTAGACTCATAAAGTTAAATCAAATCTTATTATTTTGAGAAGTCGAACTTTTTTGGTCATCTACTATACCCATACTAACAGTCACATACGCACAATTTCGAATTTAAGCCTAAATTATAACGCAGATTCGATATACTAATATATAAAGTATAAACCAATAGTAGTACGTACGCTACAAACTCTGATTATATTTGAAGCCGATAAGATTGCTCCATTTGTCAATCTTTGTGCTCCTCTCTTTTTTTGGCTTGAGTATAAAATGATTTTCTGCTACTTTACTTGATTAAATGCTATTGATGTGATGTGAAACTATGTTTAAAAATAAAAGATTATAGACGAACCGTATTCCTAGGATGATTATGGAAATCTATCTTTACGTACTTTTTACGAAAAGAATGGTTTAAGGCGTTATTATTATTATTTTTTACCACTCGCATAAAGAGTATATTATTAATCAATCAATCTATGAAATTTATAAAGTATTTCTTATAGAAGATATTTTTTGGACAAGTTTTGGCAATTTCCCAGAGGAAAAAGCGAAACTCCTATAATTGATTGTTAATGGGGATGATTTTTTGAGACTTTGGAGACTGACAAAAATCTCTTATCGTAGTACCCACAGCACCTCCAATGGAGAGCATTGGCAGCCATTGTTGCGGCTCTCCTTTCACCTTCATCACAAGAAACTCCTCGCTTCCCAGACTCGTTAACTTCACTCGCAGAGTTCGTCTTGGCCGCCAATCGGAGCGGCTCGGTAACTCCCCTTCTCGCCTCACTTGCGCTGCTTCTTCCTCCTCGGCTTCTTCCACCATGTATGACTTCTTCTATTTTTTTCGCTTTCTCTGTTAGTTTCGATCGAAAATCGGCTGTTAATTTTTTTGAATTCGAATTCGATCTGAGCCAGAGAGGAGCAGCGGAAGAAGAAGGATGGGTCCGGAACGAAGGTGAAGTTGAATGTGAGGCTCAATCATCAAGTTAAGTTCGGCGAGCATGTGGCTATGTTTGGATCAGCGAAAGAGATTGGATCCTGGAAGAAGAAATCGCCTCTTACTTGGACTGAGAATGGATGGGTCTGTGAGCTGGAGCTTATCGGAGGTCAGGTTTTGGAGTATAAGTTCGTCATCGTCCGGAATGACGGTTCACTCTCATGGGAATCCGGCGACAATCGCGTCCTCAGGCTTCCCAAATCCGGGAGTTTCTCCGTCGTCTGCCACTGGGATGCCACAAGAGAAACCCTTCATTTCCCCCAGGAGGCCGCCAGTGATGCCGGTGTGGAGCACGACGACAGCGAAAACCACGACGTCGGTGACGATAGAGTACCGGGCAGCGAAAATGGTGCGCAGCTTCAGAAAAGCACGCTGGCGGGGCAGTGGCAAGGCAAAGACGCGTCCTTCATGCGCTCTAATGAGCATGGCAACAGAGAAGTCGGCAGGAATTGGGACACTAGTGGTCTCGAAGGCTCAGCTCTCAAGATGGTGGAAGGTGATCGAAACTCTAGGAACTGGTGGAGGAAGGTATCTTTATGAATTTGATGTGTACTTTCACTTTTGGACTTTCAGTTTCCTCGTTTATTGTTTTCCTCTTGAAACTGGCCAAGAATGAAACATCTCTTGTTGTTTGCTGTGTTCAAGCTTGAAATGGTACGTGAGGTTATAGTTGGGAGTCTTGAGAGGGAGGAGCGACTGAAGGCGCTCATTTACTCTGCAGTTTATTTGAAGGTTTCTCTTTTTTCTTTTTCTTTGTAGCCTAATCTATCTTTTCTCATATATATCTGGGAGTTCACCTTGTTTATCTTCGATTTTGTTTGTTTGGCATCTTATGCAGTGGATAAACACAGGTCAGATTCCGTGTTTTGAAGATGGAGGGCATCACCGTCCAAACCGACATGCTGAGATTTCCAGGCTCATATTCCGTGAGTTGGAGCATATTTGCAGCAAGAAAGATGCTACAGCAGAGGTGACACATTTTCTCACCGTCTACTAAGCGCTTTCAAGTTCTCTGCTTTCACAGCCTCTCTTCTCTAAGTTGGATATGCTTTTATTCCGTAGGAAGTGCTTGTTGCTCGGAAAATCCATCCGTGTTTGCCTTCTTTCAAAGCTGAGTTTACTGCATCCGTCCCTCTAACTCGAATTAGGGACATAGCCCATCGCAATGATATTCCTCATGATCTCAAGGTAATACTCTTTTTAGCTGTTTTCTCATTACATCAGTTACTTTCGTAGCATTTATATAACCCATCTTTGTTCCAGCAAGAAATCAAGCATACCATACAAAATAAGCTTCACCGGAATGCGGGTCCAGAAGATCTAATTGCAACAGAAGCAATGCTCGAAAGAATTACTGAGACCCCAGGAAAATACAGTGGAGAATTTGTGGAGCAATTCAGAATATTCCATAATGAGCTAAAGGATTTCTTTAATGCTGGAAGGTACTATATTTCTGAAGCCAAACCTATTCTTTCATCATATGCGTGCTATATGATGGTCCCATGTTCTGTATAATTCAATAGCTCTTGTATCTTGTTGCAGCCTCACCGAACAACTTGATTCTATGAAAATTTCTATGGATGAGAGGGGCCTTTCTGCTCTCAACTTGTTTTTTGAATGTAAAAAGGTAAGCTCTCCCTTTTCCTTTTCTTGCGATTCGGTGCTGAATGGCCCATTTATTGGGTTCTGAAAAAAAGTACGCAATATTTATTGGGTTTTCTTGGTTGTCTTCTGAAGTAGTATGCCCACAATGTTGGGGTACAATTATTAGTCAACATAAAGATGCAATTCAAATTGATAATAACCCCATCCTTGGTTGCATTCTTCGTTTTAAGAAAAGGAAAGAAACTGAATCCTAAAGAGGATGTACTTTTAGAAAAGCCACAAGAGAAAAAAATGTCTGACATGTTGATATGTGTCCATACAGTCACATCATTTGATAAATTGCGCATATTAAGCACAATCATTGCAAAGTTTGTTCTTGTAGTCTCTTCATGAGTCTGACGACGAAATTCATATTTCCAGCGCCTTGACGCATCGGGAGAATCAAGCAATGTTTTGGAGTTGATTAAAACCATGCATTCTCTGGCTTCTCTAAGAGAAACAATTATTAAGGAACTTAACAGCGGCTTGCGAAATGATGCTCCTGATGCTGCCATTGCAATGCGCCAGAAGGTGAGCTTTTACTAGACAATTCAGCATTATCATGTAGCAATTTATTTATATAGTTTGCTCCTTTGATTAGTGGCGCCTTTGTGAGATTGGCCTCGAGGACTACTTTTTTGTTCTACTAAGCAGGTGTGCATAAGATTTTTATTTCTTTTTGGAGCAATATTTCCTTTGTAAGTTATTTATCTCCTGCTTTATTTCTCCGCCTCACGTCTTGCCAATGATTTGAGTAGATTCCTCAATGCTCTTGAAACTATGGGAGGAGCTGTTCAACTGGCAAAAGATGTGGAATCAAGAAATGTTGCCTCGTGGAATGATCCTCTAGATGCTTTGGTCTTGGGTGTTCACCAAGTAGGTCTATCTGGTTGGAAGCAAGAAGAATGTTTAGCCATTGGAAATGAACTCCTTGCTTGGCGAGAGAGAGACCTACTTGAAAAAGAAGGTTATTTCCTTCTCACTTATGTCAACTCGTTCTATGTAACTCTGACGTGTAAGGCTAGTTTGAGGTTGTAAAGAATTTGCAAGCTATAATTATAAGCTGAAAATGCTCCTTATCTTTCTTTTTCATGAAGGGGAAGAGGATGGAAAAACCATTTGGGCCATGAGGCTGAAAGCAACTCTCGATCGAGCACGGAGATTAACAGCAGAATATTCTGATTTACTTCTTCAAATATTTCCTCCTAATGTGGAGGTACACATTATCCCATGCCTTGCATTCTGAAGTTAGTGATGCAAATTTTATTGTAGGTCAAATTCGTTTGGCCACCTTTTTTTCTTCCACCAAAAAAAGGACATATTAGACCAAATTATCACTCTGCTGGTAATCTAAATAGAACGAGCTTATCGTTTCAGATATTAGGAAAAGCTTTAGGAATTCCAGAGAACACTGTCAAGACCTATACAGAAGCAGAGATTCGTGCTGGGTAAGTCAGGCCTTTACTTCCTAGCACTTAGCTTAAGCCGTACAAGCAACCTCAGGAAATCATTTGATAATGTTTTCGGATTCTTTTCTTACTTATTTTTCTCAAATTTCGATCCTTCTCTGTATTTTCATCTGGCCGTACCCGTGGTTCTGCCCTACAGCATAATTTTTCAGATCTCAAAGCTCTGCACTGTTCTTCTAAAAGCTGTAAGAAATTCACTTGGTTCTGAGGGCTGGGATGTCATTGTACCTGGATCTACTTCTGGGACATTAGTTCAGGTACGTGGAGAAGGCAAATGAATACATAGCTGAGATTTTTAATTGACTACTATTTTTGTGATACACTTTTATTTCTTAGAAGGAACTATCATTTCAAAGCTCAGTTATCAACTCATAATGTCTGGTTCTAATGCTATAGAAATTTCCAGTCTTAAATTTGACGTTACGTGTGAAGTATGACCTTTTCATAAGTATTAACACTCATAATAATTTTTCATGTCATTAGCAAATTACTCGTAATAAAGGCTACATATGAAAGAACTATTATCTCTTTTTGTTGTGTTTAGACTGGGTGTCTGCTTGGTTGTTTTGCAATGATGGAAATTTCCAAAGCTATGCCTTAGGCTTTGTAACATTGATGAGAATTCACATTTGCAAATTTTTCTCTGGCTTTTGTAACTGCAGGTTGAGAGCATTGTGCCGGGATCATTACCGTCAACTGGTGGTGGTCCTATTATTCTATTGGTCAACAAAGCTGATGGCGATGAAGAGGTTTTTGACCTAAATTCAACCACACCTTGATTCTTAACATCATACTAAAGACTACCTTATAACATGCTTTGACAGGTAAGTGCTGCTAATGGGAACATAGCCGGAGTCATGCTTCTCCAAGAATTGCCTCACTTGTCTCACCTTGGCGTCAGAGCGCGGCAGGCAATAACCTTTTTTCCCTTTTTTCATTTCCCTAAATTTTTACTAAAGAAGTGCATTGTCGAAACTCTTCATTTCACATAATTTTCCACAGGAGAAAATTGTCTTTGTGACATGTGATGACGATGACAAGGTCGCTGATATACGGCGACTTGTGGGAAAATATGTGAGGTAATTTGTCTGATTTTATCCTTTTGGAGAATTATCTAATCTTTTAATATCATGTCTCTTCTCTAATGTTCTTTCTAATATGAACTTTACAGGTTGGAAGCATCTCCAAGCCATGTAAATCTGATACTTTCAGCTGAAGATAGGAGTCGTACTTCCAAATCCAAAGCAAACAAAAAAACGGATAAGAAAAGTTTATCTATCGATGATGAAGAGTCCAAGCCTGTTTCTTCATCCTCCGATAGCCTCCTTTCCTCTTCCAAGGTAAACTTTTGATATCTCTGTGATTCCGTACACTTCACATTCAGATGGCCTACTGATATAAGAACTCTCATCCATAGGATATCCTTAGTGGAGGAATCATAGCACTCGCTGATTCAGATGCATCAACCTCTGGTTCAAAAGCTGCTGCATGTGGTCTTCTTGCATCTTTAGCAGCAGCCTCTAGTAGAGGTAAAGTTTTCTTAATGTCCAAAGGGACTAAATTGACTCGAACCAAATCTTATTTCTTTCTAAATTACGTTTTCTGGTTTCTAATGAATGTGCAGTGGACAGCGAACACGGAGTTCCGGCATCATTTAAGGTTCCAACTGGAGTTGTCATACCTTTTGGATCGATGGAATTAGCTTTAAAGCAAAGTAATTCGGAAGAAAAGTTTGCATCTTTGCTAGAAAAGTTAGAAACCGCCAGACCTGAAGGCGGTGAGCTAGACGGCATATGTGATCAGATCCATGAAGTGATGAAATCATTGCAAGTGCCTGAAGAAACAATCAACAGCATAAGCAAAGTCTTTCCCAAAGACGCTCGTCTCATTGTTCGATCAAGCGCTAACGTCGAGGACTTAGCCGGAATGTCAGCAGCAGGACTCTATGAATCAATCCCCAACGTGAGTCCCTCAGATCCTTTAGTGTTTTCGGATTCGGTTTGCCAAGTTTGGGCTTCTCTCTACACAAGAAGAGCTGTTCTAAGCCGGAGAGCTGCTGGTGTCTCTCAAAGAGAAGCTTCAATGGCGGTTCTCGTCCAGGAAATGCTTTCTCCAGACTTATCTTTCGTTCTGCACACGGTGAGTCCAGCTGATCCAGACAGTAACCTCGTGGAAGCCGAGATCGCTCCTGGTTTAGGTGAGACTTTAGCTTCAGGGACAAGAGGAACGCCGTGGAGACTGGCTTCGGGTAAGCTCGATGGGATTGTGCAAACCTTAGCTTTTGCAAACTTCAGTGAAGAGCTTCTTGTGTCAGGAACAGGCCCTGCTGATGGAAAATACGTTCGGTTGACCGTTGATTACAGCAAGAAACGGTTAACGGTTGACTCAGTTTTTAGACAGCAGCTCGGTCAGAGACTCGGTTCGGTCGGTTTCTTCTTGGAAAGGAACTTTGGATGTGCACAAGACGTTGAAGGTTGTTTGGTTGGTGAAGATGTTTACATCGTTCAGTCAAGGCCACAACCTCTGTAGAATCTTTTATTTCTCTTCTATAAAGCGAATAATAAAAAAATGTCGGAAATAAAACTGCATTGCATCATTACCATATGTGAAGGTATGTTTAATAATGATATATGTTCACAATATTTATTAGTAAAGTTTGTGGAATTGTCAGATTTCAGTGTTATTAACTTAACTAATAACACTTTGATCTGTTTTTATATATAGACTCAAAGTATCTTTGGAGAGAAATAATATGTATAAGATTTTACCATATCAGTGTGTAACTTTTGGTTTATAAATAAATTTCAAATCTTTTACGTAGATATTGATAGAACTTTAAGAAACAAAATGTAGATTTTTTTTCTTTTATAAATTACAAATGAATCAAAAAATTTAGATTTGCAAATGAAACATTTCTTGCTAAATGCATATGTATGTACATGATATAAATCTCGTATTGGCAGAACATCCTCTATAACTATATAATCATATATGATTATTTGCTATTCATGTCTATTGCTCACAGGGTGTTTTGGCTAATTAAAATCTCAAGAGATCGGCATTGATTGAACTAAATCTAAACCCTAAGAAGGATAAGTTAAAAAAGGATCTTGGTCAATATCGTGAAGAAAAAAAATGTAAAATCATGCAGAGAAAGCGACGGCTGAGATTTATTACCCAAAATAGAAAAAGTACAAAAGACCACTAGATCTCCTCCGAATCCAAAACACAATCCAGCTGATACTGTTGGGTTCTATAATTGCTGATTCTTTCTCAATGTGTCTTCTCTTCTCCTTTAAATAGAGACTTGCAAAATTTTTTGAGTTTCCATCACAACAGAATAAGTTTTTTTTAATATTTGCCCTGAGGAAACAAGAGTTGGAATTTTTAATATGACGGGAGAAACAGCTGATGAAGTTCCAAATCTGGCAGAGTCAAAGTTAACAGCTTTGGTCGTCGATGACAATTTCGTAAACCAAAGCGTACATCACAAACTGTTGGACCGTCTAGGGATAACAAACGACGTCGTTTGTAACGGCAAAGAAGCCGTCGACGTTCATTGCTCCGGCAGAAACTATGATCTCATTCTCATGGACATGGACATGCCCATCATGAACGGTATTCAGGTATTAAATTTATCTGATACCAAAGAAGCCGTAGGAAACTGTTCTACTTAGTTTTGGAATAAGACTCCTTATTAGTCCCATACTTAATCAGGTCTATTTTTAAAGCGAGATTCTCTATATATTATACTTAACGATTTTTTTTTTTTTTGGTTTGATTGAATGAAATATATTTATAGGCGACAAAGAGACTAAGGGAGATGGGGATAGAGAGCAAAATAGCAGGAGTAACGACTAGAGCAAACGAAGTAGAGAGGAGAGAGTTTATGGAAGCTGGCCTTAATGACTTTCAAGAGAAACCTCTCACCATCTCTAAGCTTCTCTCTATTCTAACTAATCTTGATTTTTACGTCCAAACCTCCTAACTAATTTCCATTGTTAATGATTTTTTTTTTTTATATCTTCTCTTGGTATTTGCTATATATACATAATTATAATTTTGAATTTCATACTTGAAATTGTAATTAATGCCAATTATACCAATCAAGCCAGGCGCTTAATCTACATAATAATTTGTTGAGAGAATTCAGGTTTATGATTCAAAATTAGGTCAGGTTTATGATATGATTTATCACGACATCATCATCACCTCTTCACAGAGATCAGCGATGATAGAGCTACCGTATGGTTAAATCCGAAGTATCCTGGCTTATGAAAAAAGTGTTACACAAAAACAAAAAACGAATTTATCAAATCTATTACTCCACTTATTCTAGTTTGTTCCATTGTCCTTTTAACATGTTTTTTTTTTGAACATTGTGTGTCATGAACTTGTCTGAAAATTTTCAGATAGCATATGTATCAGATGACACAACCATTAGTTTTTGTAATATCCCCCAAAAGCCAAAAGTAAAGCTCATTTATTCAATATCCATTGCCATTGATATCGACTAAAATCTATAATTACAGCAAAATAATAATGCTTCATATCTCGACAATGTTGAAAGATTAGATATTCTTATGACAACATCAATTACTACAAGATTTTTTTCTTCTTTTTCTTTTGTCAAATTAAACAGTACTATATTAAAAGCTTGATTTAAATGAAAACTTTACAAGTAACTGACACATGGACGGAAATTTAAAAGTCCCCTTAAAGTAACAGCAGAAGATTAAAAAATAATTAAAAAGGAATGTCTAAAAATATATAAATATATATGTGTGCATATTTATATATATTTATATATATCGCTTTGCATCTCCTTCCTCATTTCTCACTTTTCAGCTTTCAACCAATTTCTCCGTGTTCCCTTTGCTTCAGGTTCGCTTTTTCTCAGATCTTTCTTCCGTTTTCTAAATTGTCTCTTTCACAGTTTCTTATTTATGTCTGAAAATTGCCTGTGAATCTCAAAAAAAAATGTGTAATGGAGCTCGAATCGGGTTCGTGTCTTTCATTCATGTCATTCTCTCCAATGCTCCATCTTACATTTCGTCCAAGTTTGCATCTTAATTAGATCCTCGATTCGTTCTCCAGCTCTTTCATTCAATTCTGGGTATCGAATCGATTTGTCTTGAGTTTTTTTCCCATATGTTTATCGATTTTCTGAGAAATTCTCCATTGTTCTTCCATCGGATCTGATTTCCGATGCTGATCTACATGCCTGGCATTTAGATCTGCGCTTAGATCACCTGGTCTCGGATTCTTCTAGAGTTTTTTTTTTGGTAAAGAGCACATTTTTAGGATTGAATTGTTCCAAAATTTTCATTTTTTTTAGCTTCTGTCGGATCTGATTTTTGTTGATCTATATACGTCAGCATTTATCTATGCTTACATCACTTGATCTTTCTTTTGCATGTGTTTTGTTTTTGCTTCCTAGAATTGGTAAAAAAGCAATAAAGCTGTTTTAAATTTCCAACCTTTTGTTCCCTTGGATCTTGCTTTTCCTGTCCTTCTATATTATGCCTATCATTTAGATCTGTGCTTAAATTTTCCTGTTTTTTTGTCTGTATTATCGAGATTTTGATGAAATGACACTCCATACTATTACAGTATAATCCAATGCCTTATCTAATTGTCAATTGATTCTTCTTCACAGGTAATATTTAAACGAATTGCTTAGTGTCATGGGATCCGTTGATGCTGCAAACAAGGTAACGATTTCACACTTTTTGCCTCTTTTATGTGACTATAATGACACACTAAATAAACAACTCTTATTGTTCAAGGAATCCTATTAACGAGAAATCTTTGAGGAAGTAAATCATGATTATCTTCGATTTACACTGCTTGTTCTGCTTGGGAGATACATTGTTGTACCTTGTGACATTTATTTATGGATTATAGATCAATACATGTGTTTAAGAGTTTTTGTCTTTTGCCTCTTTTATGTGACTGTAGTGACACACTATATAACCCATCTTTTTGTTAATGGACTCCTATTAAGCAGATTTTTTTTAGGCTGTAATAAACATGAATTCCACTTACACTGCATGTTCTGATTTGGAGATACATTGTTAAACATATTTGAAGTTGATTGTTTGGTGTATTTTCTCCAGGAGGTCAATGGAACCGCAAGTGGGAAGAAACCCACAGTTATTTTTGTCCTTGGTAAGTTCGGGTCTCTTATTTGTGTTGCTGAACCGTTACTTTTCGGTCATCATGTTTGTGGTCTTCTTATCGCATTTGTCCTTATGATCCTTGAGATGGTCTCTTAGGTCGACTTGTTGCAGGTTAATTGTATTTCTTATTAGTTCATTGCTTGTATATATTCCAACAGGTGGTCCAGGAAGTGGAAAAGGTACC
Organism: Alliaria petiolata; assembly: GCA_020283515.1. Classification (NCBI taxonomy): domain Eukaryota; kingdom Viridiplantae; phylum Streptophyta; class Magnoliopsida; order Brassicales; family Brassicaceae; genus Alliaria; species Alliaria petiolata. Next base: position 23,824,840 of record JAHZTW010000005.1, on the reverse strand, counting down.
CAGTGTGCCTATATTGTCGAGCATTTTGGCTACACACATCTGAGTGCCGGAGACCTTCTTAGGGCTGAAATTAAATCAGGTTCTGAAAATGGGTATGCTCTAAAACTTTCTGGCATTGTCAATCTTTATGCATAAGCGCTACTGGTTTTTATAAAGCCTTTAACTAGAAATTTGGCTTGCTAAATATGAAGACTCGATAAGAGGCTATTGGCTATTGCGTTGATTGAAGCTGGTCTATTTTATTTATAAATTGTTTTGTCTATCTCGATGGTTTTGCAGAACTATGATCCAGAATATGATTAAAGAGGGGAAGATTGTACCTTCTGAGGTTACAATCAAGCTTCTGCAGAAGGCAATTCAGGAAAACGGGAATGACAAATTCCTCATTGATGGTTTCCCTCGCAATGAGGAAAACCGAGCAGCATTTGAAAAAGTTGTAAGTACATTAAAATTCTCAACAGATACTTGTGTATTTTTTTTTTTTTCTTTCTTTTTTGCAATACCATTGGCTAATTACATGCTTTTGATGATTTTTGTAGACTGAGATTGAACCGAAGTTTGTCTTGTTCTTTGATTGTCCTGAGGAAGAGATGGAGAGGCGCCTGTTGGGCCGAAACCAGGTTAATACGATATGAAAAGCTCTGTCACTTTATTCTGTCTAGGCTCTGTGTTCCATTCTACGTTACATAAATATTGATTGTTGCCTCCGTTTCTGTTGTTGAAGGGGAGAGAGGATGACAATATTGAGACTATAAGGAAGCGTTTCAAGGTGTTTCTTGAATCTAGCTTACCAGTGATTCAGTACTACGAATCTAAGGGGAAAGTCCGGAAGGTAAAATCTTGTTCTTGTTTGATTGCGTTAAGGTCCAACGATTGTAAGTTGTAACAAAGTGTTGTTGTTCTACTTTACATTCAGATCCATGCCGCAAAGCCCATTGAAGATGTATTTCAGGAGGTGAAGGCAGTCTTTTCTCCTGAAGCTGAGAAGGTAAAAACCAATAATAGTTGTGCTATTCTCTAATCTCTAGTAGCCAAAAAGGAAATAAAAGATTCCTATGAACCTCCTGTAATGTAGAAGCCTGTAACTAATGTTTACAGGTCTAAATCATATGATTGTTCTGTAAGATAAATAATAATGCATTTCCATAAACTTTTATCCAAGTTTGTTTTATTCCCCTCGCAATTCCATTTTAAATAGAGAAATGCAAAAAGCTCGGCACAGTGATATCGTTTAGACTATATAGGCCAAGTAGCTGCAGCTATGATGTCATTATTTTATCACTTGAAGCTAAAAACTTTTGTAGATTCTTGAGTTAATGATTCTATGGACGTTTGATTTAGGTTGAGGCCTAGGCAGCAGCATCGTAAAGAGATACCCAAAACCCGATAAATTGATCAGGTAATGTATTTATCAGTCAATGATGATCATTTTTATATGTATGTTCAAACCCAACTCAAGTTTTGATCTCTAAAAGTAAAAGGTAACTTTAGAATCTGGAATAAAGGGTGTGGAAGCTGATGCTTGATTAAGCGTATATATGATGGTATCTAGTTCTGTAAGAATCTTTAGGAGCAAAGGAGTGTATGTGTGATGTTTAATGTCTAGTTCTGTAAGAATCCTTAGGAGCAAAGGAGTGTATGTGATGTTTAATGTCTGCTTTCTTGTGAAATTTGCAGGTAGCTGGGCGTTGCATCTTTACCAGGAAGTCTCTCCTTGGCCGTATTTTTTTTTCTATATAACCATATGATTACTGTTATTGTTATTATTATTATACACCTTTTACCTATTCTATAATTTTTGTTTTGATTTTTTGTACTTGATGATATTGTGATTGGTACTTTTGCCTGCCAATCCGCGATTGGCTTACTGTAATTTCATAAATTTGAATTCATGGGATTTTAATATACTACAGTTGTTGATTTTATCTCTCTTTTTGCACCAACATCCATATTATTGTACTAAATATCAGAAAAACACTCTTATATAACATGGTTATATAACATGATGGCAACATTAGTACAAACAACTAAATTACAAGTTCCGGTCCAATGTGAATTTACATGTATAAAATTATGGAATGAAATATACATGTATATTTTACATATATATTTATTCTAATTTATTCAACCTATAGTTAACAACATACAAGTTTCTTTTATAAAAACTAGGAGAGAACCCGCGCGATGCGCGGGTTTTATTTTAATTTGAGTTTTTAAAAATATATTTTATATTTATATTTTGATTATTGATTTTATATTGTTTTAAAAAATATTATTTTCTACTTTATTTTTTGATGAAGTGTATAATCTCTTTCATACATTATTTCATGAATGTTTATTTATTCTTCAATTTTCATACTATTTTCATTTGTCTAAATCTTAATATTATGATATTATTATTTTTTTTTCAATTTATTATTTTGAAGCTTTTTTGTATATCTTTCATTGAATCCATATATTTTTTTCATTTTTTAAAATTTTGTATATTTTTGTATCCATTTTTCTTATTCTCTATTTTTTTTATATAATTTGTTATCTTCTCGATTTTTATTGATTTTATTGTTTTTTTTTATGATATTATAGGTCGGAATTACTTTTTTAATTTATTCAATATCATAAAAAAATTTCGATTTGTGGTCGCGTAGACAGCGGTCGCGACCAAGGGGTCATAGGTGCAATGGTTTCTTAATGAAGAATCAAATCAGAATTTTTGCATCTTCTTATCTTCTCGATTTTTTATTGAATATTTTGTTGTATCTTACGATTTATATGTTGTAATTAACTTTTTAATTTATTCAATATCATAATTTTTTTTCAGTTGTACCAAAGTTAATTATCCTAATTTATTTGCAAATAAGTATAAAACAACATAAAAAATAGAATGATATATATATATATAATTATGTATTATATAAGATTTATATATATGTATGTTTTTAAATTAAATTTGAATTTCACCTACTTACAATAGTTTTTAAATAGTTGAATTCAAATTTCATAGTTTATATTTATAGCTAATTATACATATATTAATTTTTATTTATGTTGCATGATGTTTAAAAATAATAATAATTAACTGCTTATATATTTTATACATGTGGAAAAATAATGTTACGATTGACTAATAAGAAGAAACTGTTGTGACATCTTATAAAGAGTCTCATTCATCTGTTATATAGTAGATGATGATTTGTGATTTATGAATGTGTTATTTGTTTATTTTTTTCAATGATTTTTTTGTTGTTGAATATGTTATTTTATTATTTTTTATACCGTAATAATAGACATTTTATTATATACATAACAGTTGACACAATTTAATCTGAAAAAATAAGAAAGTGAAAATTGAAATTGTTTATAATTATGTTTAGTCTATATCTTTTTATCATATATAGTTGGATGCGTTTAAATTAGTAATTAACATGATCGCGACACGTGGTAAGTGAATTGGTTAGATTTCGACATGTGTTGCAATTTGAATATATTATATAGTTAAAATTAAATTTAATGAGTAGTTAGATTTTAATAAATAAATGAGTGTTAGTATGTTATCGATTATTAAAAAAAAAAAAAATTAGCTGACTTCATTGTAAGAAAAGATAAGCTGAAACACTAATCCTTTAAAAAAATATAACTTGAATGCTTTTTTTTTGGGTTTTGTGAATAAGATTTTATTTGTCATTAATTACAATAGATATTGTATATAATTTAATGATTTGATAACTTATAGGTGGTGTTTGTTTTAAATTTTTTTTTTTTTTAATTCTATAATTTATCCTTTTGATTTATTTTGTTATGTTATTTTCAAAGTTGTAATGTATATTAGAACACCATAGTTTTTTTTTACGCCTTTTACTATTATTATAGTAATTTTCGCAAAATTTGAGAAGGAGTACTTATGGCATAATGGATAAGACTGTTGATTTTCATTGAGAAGATTTTGGGATCGAATCCCCTTAGATGTGATTTAAAAGTATTTTGTTTGGTTCGCATTTAATGCCAAATGAAACAAAATTTAATAGGTACTAAAATTTTAAAATTTTTTCTTAAATAAACTAAAACTCACATGAGCAAAATGTGAAAAGAATAAAAACGGTCAGAGTTCTTTCGTTTTCTTCCACAACTTGTTTAATTCCCACTAACTCATAAAGTTAAAGACTCGTATTTATAGCTTATGTTTCTTTCTTTAGTCCGGAATTTTTAAAGTTTAATAAATGAGTTTTATCTCTATACCTTATATTAATTTTGGTTAATTTCAACTTATTGAGATTTTGATCGATTTTGATACATGATTGCAATTCGATATCACTATGAAAAATATTATAAATCAATATTAGACCACACATCTAAAAAAAAATTTACGGGGATCTGCACATCCTCTCTGAGGCGTATATGAAACGATATTCATCAAACTTGTTGGATGATGCAAAAATTATGATTTGACTTTTCACTAAGAATGAATTCTTGTGATTGAAAATTGATGAATGACAAATAGTACCCCTTGTATCTATTTCATCTATGCGGACTTTTTGCCTATCCCACAAGTATGTGTACAGCTTGATAAATTGAAAGGGTTATTTTTTGGAGAAATTAAAGAAATTAAGGTGTAAAATATATTTACCATTTAACTAATTATGAATGGATTAATACTAACATGAATGTAATAAATTTAAATTTGTTATTTCACTAATCAGAAATTTGGAATTTTGACTCACATCAGAAATTCAAATTTGAAGTCTAAATTTACATATAAAATATTTAAAACTATCAATGGTATCTGCTTCTCATTTAATGTGTAGAAAATTGCAGAAAAGAGCGAATATCACATATTTTTAGAAAGAATAGCCAAGAAGTATCCATGGTCTAATGGTTAAAATGATTGACTTTTAATGAGAAGATTGTGGGTTCGAGTCTTGGTGGATGCAAAACAAATTTTTAAAAATTAAATAAAATTAATTTTTAAAAATTAAATAAAAAAGGACAGGTGGCAGGCTCTTGTGTGATGACGTGACACTTCCAGGAGAGTTCCCTTCTACTTTTATATAGTAGATACTAGTGTATATTTTTATGGCATAGAATTATAAATTCAAAAGTCTTAACCATATTTAGTAAATCGATACTAATAAACTATACACCTCGAAGGCTCGAACATTTTCATATTTTCCAATCACTAAATGACAGAAAAATAAAGAAACAACGAGAATGCAATTCAAACTATTGTTAGCCAATCCTATTCAGGTCAAACCCAACAGAAATAAGAAAACTCTATTTAAGTCAAACAAAACTAAATAGCAACGAAAAAAACAAAAACAAAACACACAGAGATAACAAATGTACTATATATAGAGGCAAAAAAAACTCAATATAAAAACGCTTTCCTCTCTATCACAATATACACATCTCATATCTATCAAACAATAAAACACATAACTTTCTTTCTGAACAAAAGAGAGAAAAAAATGGCGGGAAAAGTGTGTATGATGATGATGATGGCATTGATAATGATGGGATGTGTTTTACAAGCATGCAATGGAACGAGTGTTGATGAGAGCAAGGCAACGCAAGATCCAAGATTCGATTGCTTCAGAAACTGTTCCATAAGCTGTGGCAAACAAAACAAACCTTGTTACCAAGATTGTTTGACCAAATGTGGTCTCCCACAACGACCTTCTAGACCAACACCATCTGGTTCATCACCTTCCTCCACCATATAGAATTTGTGATTTGTTGTGTCTCTTTCGTATTACACGAAGTCTTTATCTACACATATCGATGTGTCTTCTATATATGTTTATGGTGAAGAAGAAACCGAGAATAATAAACCTTTAATGAATTTCTGGTATTTGTGTGACAAATTCTGTTCAAACTATATTGCTTTCTTTCAAACAAAACCACTACTAATAAATAAACATTATTTCGATTTAACTTAAGAGAGAAACGATTCTATTATAATGACATAGTTCCTTCTGTCAAAACACATGTGATCACGATTCACATAATAATAGAAACGTACAAAACCAAAAAAAAAGGTAGTTTTAATAGACTGGCTAACCACTTAACTTAAATCATACAAAACTCAGAAACATGGAATCTGATCATTATAATAACCTAAAACAAAAAGATTCATCAGCTTTCCCGTGTTTCTCAAGCAATCTCTGAAAATGCCAATCGAGGAAAACCTTCTCCTTCACTTTCTTTTTCTGCACTATGCTTGTAGTTAAACCTTGTCAGAAGCTTACATCCTCCATGATTGCACTCTCTACCGTCTGAAACAAACGGTTGAAGCAACCACGAAAAGACTTGCATTAAGAACACCAAAAAGGACAAGGATCTCTCTCTCTCAAGAGCAGAAACCATCAATAATAACACTCTAAAATCCTCTCTTGTCAGGACAATCTGCTGCCCTGTGCCCTGAACTTCCACAATTGAAGCAAGCACCTCCAAAACTCCTTTTTTACAGACATCAATCAATCAGTTGAATGGTGTAAGCGCGCGGATATATACAGAGATTTGTTTGAAACTCAAAAAAAAGAAACTCACCTCTCCCGGGAAGGAGCTCTGCTGCTTGATGATCTTCTGTCACTACCGCCGCCAATCAACCAATCATCAGAACTTCCTCTGGAACCACCACCACCACCACGGGACCAGCTGCTTCCTCCGCCACCACTGCTTCTACTTCTTCTGTCATCATCACCTCCCCAACTATCACGTCCTCGTGATGATCCTCCTCTACCGCCAGATCTTGACCCTCTCGAACCTCCTCCTCTAGGCATCCTGTCTCTGCTAGAGAACCGTCCATAGTTATCACTAGACGGTCCATCATCTTGCAGCGGAGGCAACTACAGTCAAAACCCAATATGTCAAGTGTTGTTAGTCCAAAAGTGTCTTACTATGAATATGTTATGTTGAATCAAAAGAGTGAAATCGTCCAGCGGAAACTAAGAGTATCCGGGATCAATACCTTTGTTATCATGGATAAACTGTTTCCTTCTGGCATTTCTTTCTCTAGCAGATCTTTCGCAATGTCCTCTGGTAGATCAAAAACAGCTCCTTGCACCTGATATATAGCAGAATCAGAGATTTCCAAAAAGAAGATAGTTTCAAATATACTCCTAATATAACGATCATTGCAATGATACTGACCCTATCATCTGCGATCAGGAAGATTTTTCCAACTTGATCTGCAGCTTGACGGTAAACATCAGAAAGAAAACCAGTGACAGACCTCGCAGACAGGAAGCCTCTAGAGTTTGTTGGATCTCGTATCAACTGCAAGGTTACCCATCCCTGCAGTCCAAAAATTTAACTTCAGTTCATGATTGCCGGATAATCAAATCTATATAAAAGGGCTTAAATCCATTGGAATGAAAAAACCGTTGCTATATAGTGGGTGTTGAAGTTTAGAGGACTCTCAAGAAGCACTCTAAAAATGTCAAAGACCTATCATTGGTTTTCCTGAATCTTAAAGCATGATTGAGAATTAAACCTGCTCATGACTGAGGAGAGATCTCGATGAAGGTGGCTGAGAGAAACCGCTCAGGTGAGCTAGAGCTGCAGCTAAAGCATCTGTTCCTTTTTCCTCAATTATTTTTTGAGCAGTTGCTGAGAAAAACTTTATAGACTCAGGGTGAACACCGTTTAGAGTGGCCACCACTTGGTCTGCTGACGCTTCCAACAAGTCTCCAACCGTTGGTGGGCTAATAAACTCAAATCTGCAGCCTACGTCACGCTCCAGAGACCTCACTGTTCTCTTTTGGCTGCTGCTGTGCATGAGAATGGCAGAGCCTTCTTTCCCTGCACGCCCAGTACGGCCAGAACGGTGCACAAACGTCTCTGGGTCATTAGGCAGTTCATAGTGGATAACCTGAAGAAGAAAATGTCAGAACATACAGACAATCATGCCATATTAGAGGATAAACTATGTACTGAAACTCTGAAAAACTTACTAGATCTACGTTCGGGATGTCAAGTCCACGAGATGCAACATCAGTGGCAACTAGAACTGTGAACTTCCCTTGGCGGAAACTATTGAGTGTTCTTTCTCTTTGATGCTGGGATATATCTCCATGAAGTGCTTCGGAAGCAATACTGTTTGACAATGCTAGAGAGACCTCGTCTGCATCTCTTTTTGTTTGGGTAAAAACAATGGTCTTGCCACCCTTGGCATACACCTTCAAGTTTTGAAAATAGAAATAATCAATTCAGAGCTAAAGAGACCAATCAATTATCAACCATGTTTATGTAATTTTTAATTTTTATTTTTTTCTTTTTTTTTTTTTGTTTTTTTTTATTTTTTTTTTTTTTTTTTTTTTTGTTTTTTTTTTTTTAATTTTTTTTCCCTTCTTTTTTTTTTTTTTTTTGTTTTCTATCTTTTAATTCTTTTAAATTAATTAATTTTTTTTTTTTATTTTTTTTTTTTTTTTTTAATTATTTTTATGTATTAATTTGTTATTTAATGTAATTTTTTTACCAAATCTATATTCAAGGGATTGTCAAGGTACTTCCTCGCCAACTTCTTGACCCAAGTAGGCATAGTTGCTGAGAAAAGCATGCTTTGTCGCTTCTGTGGGAGATTCTCAAGAATCGATTCCACGGCCTCCTCAAACCCAACAGCAAGCATCTGATCAGCTTCATCAAGTACCATATACTCAACTTCACCCAATTTTAGGCTCCTTCCTTCGATCAAATCAATGATCCTTCCAGGAGTTCCGACAACAACATCAACACCACGAGTCAGAGCACTCTGCTGAATGGTATAAGAAACGCCACCATATACACAGACAGTGCTCAAATAAGGCGCAGACTCCTTAATCTCCTTCTCCACTTGCTTAGCCAGTTCTCGGGTTGGCGCAAGGACAAGGAATTTAGGAAGACGACCAGCCCTCCTGCTCGATAAAGGAAAACTAAACATTTAGAAAATCCAACGGAAAGGTCAATGTAAACAAAGGGTATGTAAAGTGAGAAAAAAAAAAAAAATAGACCTGAAAGCAGAGTAGTCTCCAGCTTGTTCAGTGAGCCGTTTGATGATAGGGATACCGAAAGCTAAAGTCTTCCCAGTTCCTGTCTTTGCACGAGCAATGATGTCTCGTCCTTGCAGTGCAGGAACCAGCACAGCCCTCTTCAAATACCAAAAACAATATGTCACTCAACATGTATAAGATTGTGGTCTTAAGCTTTCTAGTGTAGATAAGGCAAACAAAGATACGTCTTTTTCCAGATTATCCGCAAAGGAGACATCTTTGTAATTTGATATTGGGAATGAAAAAAAATTGGAAACCTAAGTTGAAAAGATTATCCAGAGAGAAGAAAAAGAGACGAACCTGAATGGGGAAGAGGTGAGTAATACCACGCTTCTCAAGAGACTCACCGAGACGCGGAGGCAAACCGAGTTTAGAGATAGCGAGTTCTTCGGCATCGTCGCTGTTGTCGCCGTCGAGGCCGAATTCGTCGTGGTCGGAGAGGCCGAGGCTCTTGAAAGCTTCCTCGCTGAGAACGGAATTGGGAGTAGCGACGGCGGAGGGAATAAGAAGAGAAGAGGAAGAGGAAGAGGAAAAGGAGTGGATAAGACGAGTTCTTCGGAGAGAGATGGGAGAGAAGAAAGGCTTATCCAGAGAGAGAGCTAAGCAGCCAGACCTCTTCTTGGAATTGGGTTTAGAGATTTCAAGGTGAGGAACCTGGTAAAGAGATGGAACTCCCACCGTCGACGCCATTTCCAATACTCGCCGGAGAGGAGGAGGAAGAGAGGGAAGAGGGAGAAGGATAAGGTGAGAGAGAGAGAGAGAGTGTTTTTTTGAAAGGCTTTGCAACCTTCCACGCTTTTGCTTCTCTGCTCCGCCCTATCTTATTTATTCTCACTTCCCCCAAGTGGTGCAAAATATCAGATAGGATGGGCCTTTATTGGGCCGGTTTTATGTTTATATAGGCCCATTAAATGGCTTTATATTTCTGGCCTTGTATGGATATAGATAAACCCCTTTCGCAACGGGTTAATTTTTTTTTTTGCGGATTGTGGACAAAAGTGATTTAGAACACATTAAGATACAGTATGGTTTTTAAATCGATTAATTTGGTTTTGAATTTGATCGTTTTTCCAAACCAAACACTCTTTTGCCGATAAATATTTTTTTCTAAATACATACAATTATAATGAACAGTTTTACAAACAACAATTCTATGACACGATCCGGACGATCCTACTTGTACTTTATAGTATAAAATGATGAACGGCTATACCTACAGTACTTTATAAACATCCAATAAACATTGTATCGATTAATCAACAAGATATTATCTGAAAATCGAACTCAAAATGTAGTGTAGAAAAGTGGAAAGGTATAATTATAACGAAATGTTAATGTCCGATCTCACCTTAGTGGTGAAATGGTAAAGGGCAATGTCCGATCTCACCCTTTGCCGACAAAAATTATAACGAAGTTTATAATTGTAATCAATAATAATATCGAAATCATTGGATTGGATAGACTTGTGAATGTTAAGGAAAATAGATTATCCCAAAAATAAGTATAATAAAATGTTAGAAATTGAATAATTTAGGGTTTGAAGTCCACAGGCTGGATTGGAGGGAGGTTGAACGGATTCCAACTCTCTGTGCTCATCTAAAAATCTTGGGAGAGAGAGAGAGAGAGAGAGAGACTATAATTAAAGATTCTTTTTTTTTTCACCAAAATTTCTTCTTTTCGGTTTGCTTTGCTGTGAAAACCCCATCTCCATAAGTTTTCTCCTTTCTAAGGAAAGAGGAAGAACAAGAAGGAAGGCTTATCAAAACCCTCGTCACAAAATCCAATTAACTGCTCTCTGCCCGCAATTTCCTCTCGAGGGTTTTTTTCTGTTCCTTCCTTCTGTTTTTTTTTTTTTGCTTCGTTACTACGGTTGCATTGTTCTCTTCCTCCTTCAATTCAAGGTACGCTCTTCCCGATCGCAGATCGTGTCTCAATTCTGGGTTTTGCGTCATTTTGATTAATAAACCACTTGCCGATTCCTTACTCGCGAAATTGGGTTCGTCTTTAGGGTTCCTGTTCTGCTCTGTGATCTTTCGATTTCAACACCCTCTTGATACCATTGGAGCAATTTGAGCTTTTTCCCAGATCCGTCTTAGCTCTTGTAGAGAGGTTTGTATCCAGAATCTCCATTTGCAATTTGCTTGATTAAAGTTCGACGAGTTTGTTTCAATAGCGAAATGTCTCTTCTTTTTGTTTGCAGGATGGCGGATTTGATACCGTTTTATCTCAATATCGTGGCGTTTCTATGTACTGTTGGAGCCATTGCTTTGGCAATCTTTCATATCTACAGGCACCTCCTGAATTACACGGAACCAACTTATCAGAGATATATCGTACGCATCATCTTCATGGTCCCGGTCAGTATTCTCAATCTCTAACCTCAACTGTCTACTCCTCCTTAACCACGTTGGATTCTGTCTCCCTGACATGTCCTTGATGTTTTCTTCTCCCTGCCAGGTTTATGCCTTGATGTCATTCTTGTCTCTTGTGCTACCAAGAAGCTCGATTTATTTTGATTCCATACGAGAAGTGTGAGTTTTCCTAAGTTTCTTTCTACTTGTGCTGCTTAATGTGTTTCCTCTAACAACTAAAACAACTTATCTTGTGCCTCTAATGACCTTTTTTCTGGTGTATCAGTTATGAAGCATGGGTCATTTACAACTTCCTATCACTGTGCTTGGCATGGGTTGGAGGCCCGGGAGCTGTAGTGCTAAGTTTAAGCGGCCGCTCTCTAAAGCCATCTTGGTCTCTCATGACATGTTGCTTCCCGCCCTTAACATTGGACGGGTAAGTTCAAGGAACACAGCCTTTCCCGGTATTTCCTATCATTTTACATACTGTATCATCACGTTTATAATCATTACGAGTTAGTGCTTGTCATCAGAGACAATCATTTGTTTGCACGCAGTTTAAGTTTCATCAGAGAGACTGAATATTCTGTTTGGATGTCTCGGTCTCTTGATGATTTCTGTGTTTATCTCGCGTTCTTTTAGACGATCCTTTGAGCTGACACCTATTGACACATGGTCTTTCCTTGCAGGCGTTTTATTCGGCGATGCAAGCAAGGTTGTCTGCAATTTGTAATTCTAAAGCCTATCCTAGTTGCTGTCACACTTGTTCTTTATGCGAAAGGGAAGTACAAGGATGGGAATTTTAACCCTGATCAAGCATATCTCTATCTTACTATCATCTATACCATATCCTACACAGTGGCTTTGTACGCACTTGTGCTATTTTATATGGCATGCAGAGATCTGCTTCAGCCGTTCAATCCAGTTCCAAAGTTTGTGATCATTAAGTCTGTGGTCTTTCTAACCTATTGGCAGGTAAATTTGCGATCTAACTTGAGAGTATTTGACATCAACTCTTGCCTTTTGCTATCTTCCACATATAGTTGCTTTCTTCTAATTTTGTTCCATGGCCCTCTTCTTTATACAGGGTGTTCTAGTTTTTCTAGCTGCAAAATCTGGATTCATAAAGGGCGCAGAGGAAGCGGCTCATTTTCAGAATTTTATAATATGTGTCGAGATGCTTATTGCTGCAGCATGCCATTTCTATGCTTTCCCATACAAGGAGTATGCCGGTGCCAATGTTGGTGGATCTGGCAGTTTCTCAGGGAGCCTATCACATGCTGTCAAACTAAATGACTTCTACCATGACACTGTTCACCAGGTAACTGATTTCGTTTTAAACCATCTGTAATTCAAATAATTGCTTTGTCATTTTGGTTTGCTGATGATTGGTTATTACAGTTTGCTCCTACTTATCACGATTATGTGCTCTATAACCACAACGATGGTGGTGACGAGGGGACAAAGAAGTACCGGTCGAGAACTTTTGTGCCAACTGGCCAAGAGATGGATGCAATGAGAAAGAACAAACCCGTGTATGCTAACAAGATAGATGGTGTTTCGGTCTCAAGTAGTCTATCTTCAGGGACAAGCTCACCGAAAAGCTCTAGCGTGACTTCTGATCCTGCACGCTCTGATGCTGTGAAATCTTCCTTGCTCGTGGATGCCTCGGATTCTCTTGATACAATGTATGATATGTCGCTCATTGACATTGATATATCTAGTTTCCCCAGCAATGTCCCCTCTGCAAATGAAAGTGGACCTAGATAGGAGCGGAACAAAAAAAGATGTAGAAAGCACCATTTAAAGGTACAAGATGTGCTCCTGATAGCTGGATTCAGACGAATCTTCTCAGGTGTGTTCTTAGTTGGAAGATGTTAGTAGGAGACTTGAGGATAAATGAAAAAGCTTCTAAACCCATTTGCCTTCAGCTCTTGTAGCTTTATATGATGAGTCTTCTTCTGGCATTTTCTTTTAAAGCATGTTTCTTGTTCTTGCCTGCTTTGTAGATACAATAGGATATGGAACTTCTCCTTCATTGCTTCTCAGCCTTGTGAATTGTTTCGCAGCGCGAGAAACATTCTTCATATACATGTAATTAGATGAGTTGCAAGAATCTTTTAATGCATACATATTGAGTGTTCTTGGCATCAGTTTCTTAAGTTTGAGAGCATATTAAGAAACAAAGGCCTTGAAACTCTTGAAGGCTAAGGATCAGACGGTGAGCTTGTGTGCCTAACACTACATTGCCTTCACCATGGAAATAGATGATTGTTATGCTTTTGATGTGCCATTAACAGCCATAACATAACCAGGTCTTGTTCTTAGGATGATAGGGTAGGTTTTGACGAAAGCAAGCAAAGTAAATGCATAGAAGTTGCCTTATCCCTCTTTAATGCCTATGTCACATCTTCACACGCCTAATCACACTCGACTACTTTGGTCTCTGAAAAAAAAAATATGGCACTACAGTCTACAGTATAACTGTATAAGACTGTGTCGTAGAGATCGAAGCACCCTTTTGGTCAACGATTGATATACTCTTTTATATTGTAGAAAACTTTAGTTTTAAGATAAAGAAAAAATAATATATTTGCATAGGGCATTCTATTAAAATCTTTGAACTATTTGTCTTGTATAATACTCCGTTTAATACTCTATTAAAGGGTAAAACAGAAAAATACGTATTTCACGGTTTTTTTTTTTGAAACAATATTTCACGTTTTTCTGCATCTCGAAAGTGTCCTCTGATTCAATGTATGTGTATAATAAAAAGAAAAAAAATTATTTTACTTCATTTTCGAAACAAATGGCCTCAGAAAGGGAGTCATTTCTATTGATAAAAGTTTCATTCACTGTTTTTACATTATTTTTTTGAAAGTGGGATTGTTGTTGCTCATCGGGAAAAGGTTAAAATTAAAGTCTCACCAAATATTTGGATGGATTAACGAGGACAAGACTTTAAGATGAGCAAGCGAGAACACAGTGCCTTAACATTAAAGCAAACTCATACATAGTATTATTATTTATCAATTATAAATAGAGAATATAAGCCCTTAATAAAAAAAAAATGAGAGAGAGGGAGAAGAAAAGGAAAGTAGAAACATCAACACACACACACACACTTCTTAACCAAATTCTTTCGCCATTACACGACTGTGTTAGCGGCGGCGTTTAGGGATCTCAATCAAAAAGGTTCCTTTTTCCAAACGCAAATCCCTGATAAAAAAAAGCCCCCTTTCTTCAGATTCCGATGAGTGAGAAGCTCGTCTTCAGAAGCAGCAGTGACTGGTGGCAAGGAAACTACGGCCATGGAGCAGCATATGGAGAGTATTTGGAGAAGAGGCAGATGTTTCTCAGGAGCTACCAGTTCTCCAGAAAACAGAGCTTCGCGGAGAAGGTTACGAGATCTCTGAGGAGAGTGAAGAGAGTTTTGTGGACGAGATTGAGATCAGCTCGGAGGATGAAACGCCTTGTCTGGTCCCGCCTCAGATGGGCGTTTTTCTACCGCCGGAGACGTTTTTTCCGCTTTTTTCACTTACACGACGAACCCTCTTACTGTTTCTAAAGGTTTTAGATTTCTGTTTTTCAGCGTTTGTTTTGTTCCGTCTTCGATTTATGTTGTTATGCTCAATTTTAATCACCGTATAATCTCGTTATTGATCACATTAATAAGAAAGATTATCGTTTTAACTTTTGGTTGTAAATTTTTTTGATCTTGGGAAAGTCAAAAAGAGGGTTTATGTGTGTACGGAGACGGAGATAGTCATGCAAGAAACCTTTAAATATCCATTTTAGCTGCTTCGATTCACAGTTAAGACACGAGAGAGTGGTCAGTCAAAGAGAGTGGTTCCTCTTTTCTCGTGTCCTCTCTCTCTTCGTCTATAAGTCAATTATATGCCATTTTTCTCTTGTTTTTGTTTGTTTGTGCTGTTTCCTTATTAATGGGCCTTAACTGGGCCATAGTGCCAAGTATTTTTTTTGTTTTTAAACATCTCGTGACCAACTGTTGTTATGTTCCCTTTGTTATATCCATTTTGTAATAACTACATTTGTTCTTTTCATTTTAATGCAAGCATCCGAAGTTTTTTATCTTTTTTTTTATTATCGAACTTGTGAATTTGGAAAATGCTTAGAATAGGTTTTTTGGCCCACAAAATACTTGAGAAACAAAAAAGAATTTTGTCAAAAAAATGGTTGTAAAAGCATAACATCATACCATTTATAACCCAACAATATATTTTGTAATAATATTGTTGGACTAAATGTTAAACAACAATTTCTTGAACCAAAATACAAAAATTAACATCTGGGACTTGTCTTTCTCAGTATCCTCTCTTCTATTCATGTTGCCAAATGATGATTACGCCGCTGGCTTAGGTGGGCTTCTCTTCTCCTTAACCTCTCTTATTTAGATATAAAACCTCTTATTCAATCATTGCACATGGCTCTCCATTTTCCTATTCACTATAACATCAGTTCTTTATCTTTCTCTCTCTCTTTTTCATGTGACAGCCATAGCCACATAGGTCAAATACATGGCAACTGCAGTCTCTCTCTGGCTTTATGTGTTTAAACAAGAACTGCAAAAAATTCAGAGGATTTGGGGATTTGTGGTTTTTTAATAAATACAAAAGAAGAATATAGCCATGTGCTTTCAGAATCTTTCCCTCACTCTCTTATCATTTAATGGAGCCCCTTCTCTCATCAATCATCATCAAACTGTTCTTTGTTTGTTACTCAGCTGTTTCTCCTTAGATTCATTACTCATTTAGGTGTGTCTTCTTTGTTTTAGAACTACTTTCCATCACTTCATAAACAAAATCTTTGAAGCATCTTCTTTTCTCTGTTTTGTTTCTTACAAACAAACACAAAAAAAAAGCTCAAGATGCTGCAGATTATTGGTAAGTACCGGTCAAGATCATCATGCCGATACCAGAAGCTAGGTCATCATTACGAGAAGGTTACGACAAGAACTATCAGACATAACTGGGGGAAGAAGATCGAGGGTAGGTCAAAAGGGTTCAGGCTAAACCGACCAAGGAGGCTGGTTCTTAAGGCACTGGTTTTACCAAGAAGGATCTTGAGCCTTTACACGCGGATCACTGATAAAATGAACAGAGAAGGTTTCTATCCCAATCTCATTCTCTCTTCTCACTGGGGCTTCCCTATTGTATTAGAGAAAAAACTCAGATTTTGACGACGGTTTGTGACTTGGTATAGACAAAAAGAGATAAAACAAAACAGAGGAATGATGAAAGTGTAACCGAATGGTATTTACGATGTTAAACCATATGTTATATATGATGTTATTGTAGTTGTGATGTTATGAAATAGAGGAAAAATAAGAACCGGCCGGGTTCAATTTATCTCTTTTTTTTTCATAGTTGAGAGCAAGTGGAAGAGTGAGTCCTCTCTACTTTGTTGAATGCTTAGCAACATTTTAAGAGAAAAATAAAAAAAAAATCCAAAATTATATGTTTGTGTCCTCCAAAGTCCATCCAATAATGATGAAGCGAATTTACATTACTCATACTAATTAGTCTGCAAGCTCGCTCTCCAAGTTATCTTTGATACACTTTATTTCCTACACAAATCTCGTACTAGTAAACCAAAAGTCTCTAATGTACATTATATAGGATTATTTTGTCTGGGATTAGTAGTTGACAATATACGAAATAAACTAGTAAATTTCCGAAAAACATATGATTTAATATAATTGCTGAAGATTAAGCGTGACAGATAAAGCATCAATTAAGGGAGAGGAAAACAAAAAAAAAAGGCAGAAGAGAGATAGCATGATAAAGGAGAGGACAACTTTACAGAACATAAAGACTTTACAAAACGGAATGTGATGATTTGTGACAACCACCTCGTTTTTTTTAAAAAAATTTGTGCTATAATGAGAAGCAACACATTTAAAGATTAAAGCTTATCTGTAAAGTAACAAACTTTTTGGGTTAACTTTGAGAGAATCAAGAAGTATCATTATAAAGCCGTGAAAGGGTTGGTGAAAGCCATCACATTTTCTGCAGTCTGATGTGACAAGAAGAAACAATTTTGAAGAAGGAGAAGGTTATATGAGGAGTTTGGTGTATAGGAAGATGTGGTGGGCTGTACATCGAAGGAGCAACAAGAGGAACTTACACCGCGATTGCGAGGTATACGTAGTGAAAACCTGAGATTCGGATTCATATATTTTCAATATAGACATGTAACTTGAATTATACAAAAATATATATATATTGTGATTTGACAGAACAAGAGGATACATGAGTTGGGGAAAGACTTGGATGAGATACTAAAGGGGAGGCTAGAGACGATAGAGGAGGAACCTGAAGCAGAAGAGCGAGAGTGGTTAGGAGAATCGCAGAAGCCAATGTTGGTTAAGGCTAAGATGAGAGTGGAGAAGGGAAAGGCAATAGTAAAAGCAAAAGTCAAGAGTGGGAAAGTGTTTTACATGTTGTGTGTCATTGGCTTAGCCTCTAAGCGCGGTTTTAATGATCTTGTTCTTCACTAAACCCTCTCAACTCCTAATTTTCTTCTTCTTGATTTTTTTGTTTTCTTTACTTGACTGTGGATGTATATATATGTGTATTTATTTCGGTTATACATACTTGTTGTGTAACGCAATTTTGTGTTCGTCTTTTTTTTTTTCTTTGACTCTGGTGGAGTATTCTTTATGTAGTCCAACACATATATAGTATTTGGTGCAATTCAAGCCTAGGGTTTGATTTGTTGTCTCGTGACCGCTCGTAAGAGCGTTTGTGGGAGATTTCGGTTCTAACCACTAATAGATCCTGAAGGTGCGCTTTCAAAACGATAAACTATCTCCTCCGATTCAATTTTTTTTTTTTGTCACTGTATACACACGGATTAGAAAAACAAGTAAAGGTTAAATTAGTTCTTGGACTTTACTTATCAATTTTAAGTAAGGACAAGTCAAGCATTTTCTTTTCTCGTGAAAACTTACAATAAAATCATAAACTGATTAAAAAAAAAGAAATTGAAACGGGTGAAGTATGACTGAGAGATAGAGAAATTCCACACACGAGTGTTTCTTGTCACACTTACTAGATGAAGAAAAAGTTGAAGTCATGAATCAACCATGCATCAACTAATCACCACGAGGCTTATACCGGTTTAGTATAACTCTTAAAATTCATGAACTTCTGAGTTTCCCACATAGTATTATATAAGTTTGTTTTCAAAGTTTGAGAATTGACAAGAGTGATCATGATTCTAACGTCAGCTAGTATGAGATCTCTTTTCCTAATAGTGGCTCCTATGTTTTTCTTTCTTGTAACGATTCTTGCATCGACCGAGCCACGTCCAACTCCCATAATATTGAGGCATGACAACCAAAGCAGCGACCTCGCCTCTGCCATTGCCGACATGAGAAGGGAATCTTACTACGGTTTTGTCACCCTTCTCCATGTCCTCAACGATACAAATTTGTTCAGGAACCAAGAGATCACTTTCTTGATGCCTAGCGACGACGATCTTTCTCAAGCAGACATGAGTCGAGAGTTTCTTCAGACATTTATCCTAAGACATACGATCCCTGCGTGGCTCATGATCAACCACATGCTTCGTTTTCCAAACAAAACTCTTGTTCCTTGTAGCATCCCTGATAAAATGTTCACCATCACAAAGTCCGGTGGGTCGGGGCTTTACGTGAACAATGCGAGGATCGTTTCTCCTAACATTTGTCAGAATTCTCGCATATCTTGCCACGGAATCAGCAACGTTATTACATTCTCCGAAGACTCATTTTCAAAGGTAATGTTATCTCACAAAATGTTATCATCAGTCCGTGGAAGAATCGCTTCGTCGAGGCTCTGAAGCTGTCTCTTATACACATCTAGATGTGTATAAGAGACAGAGTCGAGAGAGTCTTCAGACATTTATCCTAAGACATACGATCCCTGCGTGGCTCATGATCAACCACATGCTTCGTTTTCCAAACAAAACTCTTGTTCCTTGTAGCATCCCTGATAAAATGTTCACCATCACAAAATCCGGTGGGTCGGGGCTTTTTGTGAACAATGCGAGGATCGTTTCTCCTAACATTTGTCAGAATTCTCGCATATCTTGCCACGGAATCAGCAACGTCATTACATTCTCCGAAGACTCATTTTCAAAGGTAATGTTATCGCACAAAATGTTATCATCAGTCCGTGGAAGAATCGCTTCGTCGAGGCACTGAAGTTCTCTCTTTTTTCTCATAAAATTATTAGGAGGGTGTGAGAATCTTCTAATGTTTCCCAAAAAAATAAGAGTTGTAGATTTCTCAAAGTCATGTAAGAGTTGCAGCGTGCGTGACAATTAAACTCTACTATATATACTCCTATGTTGTTGCACATTTTTATTTCCAAAGAAAACGGCAGAATAATTCACCCTTCTATATGCATTTTTCCAAAAATCATTCAATCAACCAATAGATCACAAATCATTTGTCAAAGTAATTGAAACAAAACTGTCTACTTTTATTGTTTTTTTATTTTGTTTTTTTCTCAAACATTAAGCAATATGACGTTATATTCTTATTATTGATAAAGTATATATGCTGTGAAACCCTTGTTGCAAAAAGAAAAGAAAAAGTATATGCTGTGAGTGAAACGTCGGCATTTCCACAAATTACATATCAATAGACAATAGCTGAAGATTATGCGTAAAACGGTAAGTAATATTTTTTTCCAGGAAAAACAAATATTTATGGATCCGGGCGTAATTTTAAATAGCTGAAGATTATGCCTAAAACGGTAAGTAATATTTTTTTGTTGTCGGCAAAATAGTAGTAATAAACTTTGATGAAAAAAGAAAAAACAGTAGTAACTTTTTCTAAAAGAATAAAAGAAAAAACAGCGATACCGAATCTACTAAATTAATTAGTAAATTAATAAAGTCGTTTACCACGCAATTTAATTGGTAGAGAGAGAGAGAGAGAGAGCCAGCGAAGGTTTTTTGATTGGAAAAGGAAACCTAGTGAAGCCGTGGAGGAGAAGACCACAGCGAAATAGGAGCAGATAAACAAACTCCTTTTTCCTCTCAATTTCTCAACCACCGATCGATCTCTTCCATCGATTCCGATCTTTTTTTTTTGATTTGTCATCGCTGAAATCGGAAACGGCGTCTGGTTAATGCCTGGAAATCACGGGGAGATATCGGTGGATGAACAGAACGGAGTCGATAACGATAACAAGACGACGAGGAGGAGGAAGAAGAAGAAGAAGGACGATGTGAAAGAGATTGGAGCCGCGGATGATTTTGAGAGCGGGAGTCAATTGGTAATGCCCTCGATTTCGAAGACCAGGAAGCGATTTATAGACAAGTTCAGAAAGAAACCCAAATCGCCGAAGCGATCTTCTCCTTCTCCTTCTCCACGTTCTGGGTCGCGTAGTAAAGGAGGCTGCTTTTCTGTGATGAGAGTGAGACATCGCAGAACAGAGGAGGAGGGTTCTCCTTCTTCTCCACCTTCTGACCCTAACGACGAAAGCTTCACTCATGAGATGCTGAGAGTTATGTTAGAGACCAACGATTTCTGCTCTAATGAGTGCAATCCACATCGGTGATTTGTGTAAGTTCGATAATTGGGGTTGATTCTTTGTCATAGTGTTTTTTTTTTTTTTAATTTTGGTTTGCTCAATTGTATAGATAATTATTCTTCTGGTCAAATCCATCAATGCCTATGAGTGTGTTTTTCTTATGCCAATGATAAATGTTGAGAAAGCTCTGTGCAGAGGACTGATCATCGTCATCTATTACTGTGATAAGCAATTTGTGTATTGAATCTGAGTCGTATAGCAGAGTGTGATTGATACGGTTAGGTTACAGTTTTCACTGAATTGTGTCATCTATAGCTTTGTAGGAGATCATGGTCATGATAAGCTCAATGCTCATAATAAATTTGGATAATCTCTAATGTGCCAAATGGCAAAGACAGAGAGTGGGTCTATAATATTTGAGGAAGTTCAGGTGCGCAAGCCTAGACTACTATAACTAACCTAGGACTGGAATGTAGTAGATTATAGATTTTGGCCTGTTGTGACTTGGTTAGAGAGCAGTTAGTGACGGCTAGGTTCTTATCATAATATCAGTAGTTAAGCAATGAATCTGTATCTGTCCAAAGAAGAAGCAATAAAGCATATTGCATTCCAGTGATATTGCTGAATAAGCATGGTTTACTGCCCATTTTCTTTCTGTCTCGCCGAGCTGAATACATATTTCTTAGG
This sequence comes from Alliaria petiolata, assembly GCA_020283515.1. NCBI lineage: Eukaryota > Viridiplantae > Streptophyta > Magnoliopsida > Brassicales > Brassicaceae > Alliaria > Alliaria petiolata. Next base: position 23,803,234 of record JAHZTW010000005.1, on the reverse strand, counting down.
TCGATTAGAGCAGAGTCTGTTTGATACTATGATGAGTCTATGACACATTGAGTATTCAACAACGTGTAATGCCTGTTAACCTTTCTGAATGGCCTCTGCACACTTGGAGCTTATCAAGACTTCAATGCTCATCTCCAAATGTTACTTGCCTTATTTCTGAACCTGCGTGATGCTCTTTTATTTAGTAGCGATTTTTGCAAATGATGTATAGTTTTTCAACTTTCAACCATTTTTTCTGCTCGTATACTTTGGACCTGAAACAGCAAAAAAAACTCCTTTATACATGTAACATACAATGTAGTAGAGATGAGCATACTTTTGCAGACAACAGTGGATCCCAATGAACTCAAAACATCTGATCTCTCTCCTTGTGGACGAAATATTGAACCCAAAAGAATGACAATTTTGTTCTAAATAAAGACTTAATCTTCTTGTCAATGATATAAATTTATGGACTAGAAAATAACGCAATCAAAATGTTTTCACTCCTACGGCCAAAAAGGATGAAAGAAACAAATGTTCAATAATTTCGTCACACACGTAATAACGTATAGTTAAATTTCCAATTTTCCAATTTTACCTATTAAAATTTCTGACACATGTTAAAATCTAAATTAATTTTTATCATGCGTCTTCCATGTTGGTTTTGCTAATTACCTTCTTTCAATTATTCTCCGAAATATATTATAATTATTATGTCGCGTTTACATTTGAAGTCGTCTAGCATTTTTATACAATACTCGTAAAAGTAAAACCTTTGAGCGTGCTAAGAAGTCCTGTACCCTAAAAACCTAATACAATAACTCTTTTATCGTTGTTTTTCGCCGCCCATTGTTTCACCTGTTTCTCATCTCTTAACAAACACATTGTTTCTTGGATTTTGAGGGGTTTGGATTCAGATCCAGCTCGCCCAAGGGAAGGAGATGGACGGTATTAAGCTTTCTTTCCCAGCGGATACTCCACCACTTTCAGTCATCGTTGCTATCTCTCTCTCAGCCTCTCCGGTCACTATTGACTCCTCCGCCGCCGCTACCACCGTCCCTACTTTCGCCTTCTCCGACGGGTACTTTTCTTTTCCGGTCTGATTCCTTCTTTCTTTTTCCCTAATTCTTCTCTGAAACCTTTTTCTTCTAATTCTGGATTTAGGCGGAAACTGAGTGGTACTTCCGTTCTCCTTCGCTATGTTGGTCGATCGGCGAACACGCTTCCTCATTTCTACGGCCGCGATGCTTTTGAATCTTCCCAGGTCTCGATTCTTGTATCAACCTTTCTTCAATCATAGCATCGAATCTTCTGATGTAACTTTTTTAATAAAAAAATCCTTTGTTTTGTTTCTTCTTCTTCTTCTTCTGGATCATTAACAGATTGATGAGTGGGTAGATTACGCTCCTGTCTTCTCCTCTGGTTCAGAGTTTGAGAATGCTTGCACTCGCGTCGATAAGTACCTCGAGAGTCTCACGTTTATTGTTGGCCATTCTCTTTCCATTGCCGATGTTGCTATATGGTCAGCTCTTGCTGGTAAAGAAATTCACTATCTTAAGATGACATTCTTCTGTTGATTTGAAAGCTCATTAGTTTATAGTCTTCTGTTGATTTGAAAGCTCATTAGTTTATAGTCTTGACTAAGGTTTAACGCACTGTTACCAGGATCCGGCCCAAGATGGGAGAGTTTGAGGAAATCGAAAAAGTATCAGAATTTGGTTAGATGGTTCAATTCGATATTGCTCGAGTACACCGAGCCCCTCAACAAGGCAGCAACGTATACCGTGAAGAAAGGCTCAGGGAAGCCTGTCGCTGCACCCAAGTCCAAAGACCAACAACAACAAGCTCTGAAAGCAGACGCAAATGATAAAGGAAAACCTGAAGTGGACCTGCCCGGTGCAGAAATCGGAAAAGTCCGACTCCGGTTTGCTCCAGAGCCGAGCGGTTATCTTCACATCGGGCACGCCAAGGCCGCGCTGCTGAACAAGTATTTCGCCGAGCGCTACCAAGGGGAAGTTATCGTGCGTTTTGATGATACTAACCCTGCTAAAGAGAGCACTGAGTTTGTGGATAACCTTGTGAAGGATATTGGGACCTTGGGGATCAAGTATGAGAGAGTGACCTACACTTCTGATTATTTTCCTGAGCTGATGGAAATGGCGGAGAAACTGATGCGCGAGGGTAAGGCGTATGTTGATGACACACCGAGGGAAGATATGCAGAAAGAGAGGATGGATGGGATTGATTCAAAATGCAGGAATCATAGCGTCGAGTAGAATTTGGAGCTATGGAAGGAAATGATCAAGGGGACTGAGAGGGGGTTAAAGTGCTGTGTCCGCGGGAAATTAGATATGCAGGATCCTAACAAAGCCATGAGAGATCCGGTTTATTACCGGTGCAACCCTATGCCTCACCACCGTATCGGTGCTAAGTATAAGATATATCCAACATATGACTTTGCTTGCCCGTTTGTGGACTCTATTGAAGGTATAACGCATGCGCTTCGGTCTAGTGAGTATCATGATCGGAATGCTCAGTACTATAAAGTTCTGGATGACATGGGTATGCGAAGGGTTGAGCTTTACGAATTCAGCCGGTTAAATCTGGTTTACACTCTTCTCAGTAAGCGCAAGCTTCTCTGGTTTGTCCAGCAGGGTTTTGTTGGCGGGTGGGATGATCCACGCTTCCCGACAGTCCAAGGAATTGTTCGCAGAGGTTTGAAAATCGAGGCTCTGATTCAATTCATTCTCGAGCAGGTAAATCTCTCTTCTCGTTTGTCGCTTGCCTCATGTGAATGTTCTGTAATAATTATGTCGTGATTTTTGTAACGTTTCTAGGGGGCTTCGAAGAATCTAAATTTGATGGAATGGGACAAGCTCTGGTCTATTAATAAGAAAATAATTGATCCTGTGTGCCCTAGACATACGGCTGTGATTGAAGAGCGGCGTGTACTGTTGACCTTAACGGACGGTCCTGATGAGCCGTTTGTCCGCCTGATACCAAAGCACAAGAAATTTGAAGGTGCTGGAGAAAAGGCGACCACTTTCACAAAGAGCATTTGGATCGAGGGAGTCGATGCGAGTGCCATCTCTGTTGGTGAGGAAGTAACTTTGATGGATTGGGGAAATGCCATTGTAAAGGAAATCACCAAAGACGAGGAGGGTCGTGTCACTGCGTTATCTGGCGTTCTGAACCTCCAAGGATCTGTGAAGACTACGAAGCTGAAGCTCACATGGCTTCCCGAGATTAATGACTTGGTCAAGCTCACGTTAACAGACTTTGATTATTTAATCACCAAGAAGAAGGTAAGTTTTGGTTGATGCTATTTATACATTGTTCTCTCTCTCTCTCTCAGAATCACTGATATCTTTCTCTCTTTTTTTTCTTTTCTTTTTGCTGCAACACAGCTGGAAGAAGATGATGAAGTTGCTAATTTTGTGAATCCTTACACGAAGAAGGAAACATTGGCAATTGGTGATTCGAATATGAGGAATCTGCAGCGTGGAGATGTGATTCAGCTTGAGAGGAAAGGCTATTACAGATGTGATGTGCCATTTGTCAAATCGTCGAAACCCATTGTCTTATTCTCAATTCCAGATGGAAGGCAACACCAGCCATTGGCGGCTAATTGAGAGATTTGAGGCACAGACAACCAAAAAACTCTTTTTCGTTTCTCATTTTATGAAAATTGTGTTGAGAATTTGCTCTTTAGATTAGAGAATTCTCTTTTTAAAGACAATGAAATCTTCTTTGCTTTTAGTATCTCTTCTTCTTTGGTTAAGTGTTTTACAATCGAGAACAAAAAAGAAGAAGAAGATTATGTTTTTTCTTAAATCATTTCTTGGATGGGTATCTGGATTTGATCCTCTTAACCTGTTTGGGTTTGATCTGGAATGACTTGGCAAGAATGTCTTCCGGAAGAGCTCCGAAGAGAGAGGCCACGAGGGATTGTGTTCCGGGCAATTGGCTGTCGAAAGCTGCGATCACAGAGGCCGGAGAAGATTTGGCAGTGTTCTTCTGGAAATGCAGAAGTCCTTTGGGGAAAACGAAAACGTCTCCTTTGTTAATGTATTTGGCGATGAGTTTTCCGGCGGTTGTTACGAAGCCGACGTAGAGCTGACCCTCGAGGACGAAGATGATCTCGGAGGCACGTGGGTGCACGTGCGGTGGGTTTAGTCCGTTTGGTGCGTAATCGATGCGGGACATGGAGAGGCCGAGAGTGTTGAGTCCTGGCAGCTTCTCCACGTTGGCTCCGGTTACGACGGAACCGGTGGTGGTGTTTGCTGCGGCGGCGGAGGCTAAGCCCTGGAAGTAGAAGTCTTCCGGTGTTACTTGTGTCGACTCCTTGCAAGTGTATCCGTTGACCTTGACCGCTTCGTTTGTAAAAAAATCGAAAGAGAAAGAAAATGTTTAAAATTAGGATATATTTTGCGGGAAGCTCTCGACAAATCAAAAAAATTTGAAAAAAAAAACAGAAAGGAATTATAAACAGGATTTTATTTTCAAATTTGTGTATATTTTTTTGATGCTGTTGGAAAAGAATGTTTGAAGATTCTCTTTCTACACCTAGTTTTTTTCTTCAATTATTAAATTCGTTATGTCGAATGCAACAACTTACGAACTTGCTTCTGAAGATACAAATATACTATTTTTCTTTCAAAAATAGTTGAGAAAAAAGTAATTTATAATAAGAAACAATGTATCAATTAATTTAAATCCAGATAAATTTTGAGGAATCTCTTGAATAACACAATACTATAAAACCTCTAGACGTTCACTAACTTTAAAGATTTCATCTAATTCTAACCCATGCAACTTCTAATAAAACATCAACTTAGTTAGATGGCCGGAAAATCAAATGGTGACCCGCAAAATTCAATTTATGGGAGTAAATTACCGAATGTTTGAAGATATAAACATCCTATGAGAATAGGAATCTCATTTTCGTTTCAAGATATCACAATTGGTTTCAAGGTGCTGTTTTCTTAATAATGTAATTTAAAGTTCGGTAGAAACAAAAAAATTATAATACCCGGTGGAAATTGAAACACTATAAGAAAAACTCTAAAATGCTTTTAAAAAAAAACTTGACTCGTTTTTTATTCTAAAGATGAATAAAGAAAGAGGCTGAAACGTAAATATACCATTGGACAAATCAGCAACACAAACATCTTGAAGCATGTTGGAATCTGCGACGGCCACGGCCACGACCAACATGGTAACAACAACAACAAGATGGGTCGCAATAGACGCCATTATTGTTGTTATTGTTTATCTTCCGAAAAGAGTTTGTTGTTTGCTGAATTTATTTATAATTAAGAATAAATTAACGAATAGAGAAGCTCTACAATCGGTGCTCTTATAATATTGAGAGGGCAATGAAGGTTTATTATTAGGCCAACTGTGAAATGTGGGGTTGGGCCTTAATTTAGCCAAGATTAGGTTTTGGGGTTTAATTGTTAGTTACTATTTAGGACGGTTGTGATTAACAGTTTATTTATTGGAAGAACAGAGACATCTAAACTAATATCTAGTAGTACCGTACGAGGAAACTCCCCAAAAATAACTTTATCTTCCTGGTAAATTACTAAAGTCCAAATCACCAAACTCAAATGATTATTTGCATAAACAAATAAATAAAAAAGTGGAAGTTGGCTGGTTTTTACGTTTATAACTCAGCAAAGGTTTTTTTGTTTTGGTCAACTGAATCCAACCAAACCGGGGAGATTTGCTGATTCACGGTCCGGGTTAATTATGTCCGAGCCAAGTGAAACCGGAATCTGACAAAGGAGGAGGACAGAGATTGTCTGCTAAAATGTCATTGTCAAAATGTCAAGTGCACAACGTATTAATATGTTAATAAATATAAAATAAAGAGGCCAATTACAAATAGATAGACTTTGGGACTAACAAATCCCCTCTTGAACAAAATCCCTAGTTCAAGTTGAGTCCACCATATTAGATGTTATTTATATATCAACCAGGTAAATGCCACCAAGAAAAACCCCATATATAATTCAATAATTCAAAATGTACAATATATTAATATTTATATGTACACACTCGTATCACATATGTATAGATACGTATATAGCTACAGTGATTTCGTTGACGCAACGGTTTGGGATTCCAAAGACTTAATCAAAGTCAAGTCCCTCTTCAAAAAGACGATTCATATATTAAAGGAAGATGTTGAGAAACGAGAACAACAAGAGACCAAAAGTCGAATGCTTCATCTATCTCTCTGTCTTTAAATATTTCTAAACTTCTTCTCCTCCATTCATTCTAAACTCCATAATCCATATTCTTCTCAATTAATCTCCATCATGACGGTTAAGGTAAAAACATCCTCTTACTACTAATATCAAAAAAAAATATCTTAAAGAGTTTTTCTTTTCATGAATCATTCGCTTTTTGTTTGTTTCGACGGTTTTGAGCAGAAAGTCGAGATCAAAGTGGATATCAACTGTGGGAAATGCAAAAACGCAATCATGCAGGCTGTCACAGAGCTAGAAGGTATGATTAAGAAAATGAAAAAAGTGTTACTATATATGAGAGATGTAATAAAAAGACGAGAGATTTGAATGCAGGTGTGAATCAGGTCGCGTTGGATGAAGAGAAGAGCTTACTTACCGTGGTGGGTACAATGGATCCGGTTTGCATTGCAGAACAGCTTAGGAAGATCAAACAGAAACCAGTAGTAGTCAGCGTTGGACCACCAAAACCTCCCGAGCCCAAACCAGACCCCAAGCTCGAGTGGTGCAAGCCTTTCTTTCCTTACCACAACTGTGACGTCGTAACAGTTAGCACCTCTGAAAACGGAAGCGGCTGCACCATTGTTTGAATCCTCTCTCCATCTCTTAGCCTTCCTGTAAAATCCTGCAATCTTTTTAGTCAAGAAAAATGTTTCTTATATTATCATGTTTCATATCTTTAATTCTTATTATCATGTGATGAATCTTTGTTATTGGCATCTCTCCTGTTTTCAGAACCAAGTTCCTAATATCATTAGAAAAGACATACAGTGATTTAGCCTGGAGTCTTGCTTTTACATCACATCAGAGTTCTGAAATTAGCACGCGAATACAGAAGCACAAACTTTTCCCTTGTCAAAATACAATCCATGATCATCCCTTAACAGAAACCATAGTGATGAAAATGAAGTCCAAGCCTGACTAATTTTCTACCACTCAGAAAGCAGAGACTATCAGAAACATGGTAAGACAAAAAGCAAACAGACTACTTAAAAGCTAGGAAAACCAATCACAGTTTATTGATCTTCTCCCCAGATCTTTGCAGCAGTAAGCGTACTAACTTAGACTGTGACTCTACTTCTTCTTCCTCCCACCACCTCCCTTGGTTTTCTTATTTGCTGCTCCTTTGGCGTTACTCTCTGGGATTTCCTGTTAGCAAGTAAAAAGCAGTTCATAAACACCAAAAGATGGACGAATATCTAGAAACATGTGAAACGCAAAGTAGAGTGTTCTATTGATCCCAGGAATCTTAAGAATGGAGGCGCTTAGTCTATGTCACATAGGTTCCAGCTCAAAGCCGAATGCTAAACATACAGCTGAATAGAACTATAGAGATTACGTAAGATTGATTTTAAATGTTCACCGTGATATTTTAGATTTTTGTGCATATGCCAACTCCAGCCATTTGAACAGAAAGGTTGGAACCGAGGGGCACAGAGAACAGCCTAGGGCTAACAATGTTATTGGAGGTGTTCAATCCAAAAGCATGCAGAGAGATCACTTTATTGCTGATAGCTGGTTTATACTGCTGGAGCAAGCATTTGGTACCCTGTGATCCAGTATATTGAGGAATAACCTCAGAGTCGACTAGGCATATAAAGTTTACCTAAAGTGTGTTAAGAGTTTGTGGCAGGCTAGTACATGAACATGGAAACAATGAAGTCATATTCACAAGATGCAGGCAGAACGCATGAAGAAGATCAATGTTTCAAGAACCAAGAATCGGAGCATTCTTTTAACATCCGTTTGGAAAGCCTTCGAGCTACCTATTAATTTACTAACTAGTGTTTCTTTTGTACTTATAAAATGATAGGATGTACAAGATCATGTAAAAGTAGAAAGAAAGGAGCTTAAGAACTAATAAGTTCAACCATATATAAAATTGTAAGAGACAAACCTTTCTCTTAGCAGGCACGGATGAGTTGGCAACTGGCTTGAAAAATGACTCCAGCCTATGAAATGTTTAAGAAAGAAATGAGCGGAAGGAAAGGTACAAGCTAAAATCACCAATAGTTTGTTTGAAAGGTGCAAACCTTCCCTGGGATGACTTGTTCTTTGCAGATTTGATTTTCTCTACAGCCTGTATAAGAAAATCAGATCATCCACGAAATTTTGTCAGAAAAAACGATTGTCCTATATATGGCAACGGAACAAAGTATGATAACATACCTTGGTCACCCTATCTATGTTGAATCCATTTTCATTCACCAAAAATTGAACGATACCCTGGCCAAGGAGAAAAAAAAGAGATAACTAAGAAAATGTCCCGAAGAATCCAAAGAATGGGGGGAACTGAAAAGGGGAGAACTAGGCTTCTACCTCTTCATCTGGAGAGGTCCACTTGATATCAAGCTGCTCCTCATCGGTTAATACATCAGGTTCTTTAAAAAGTTGCCGAGCTTCATTATATGGCCATTCCTCGGGTATTTGATACCTACGTGAAATACCAAAATGTTAAAAGTCGTGAACGCATTAGGGCTATTGTTTCTTAGAACACCAGATGTTAAAAGTAAGAAATCAACAAAGGTGACAGGACGGATTAATATAGATTAGACTACAAATTGACAGACAAATGCTTCTTAGATATGAGGTTATGGTAATGCAGCGCGGAGAGAAATGTTTTCAGCAAAAGACACAGGTCATGTGCAGCCAACTACACTAACTTCGCAAGCTTGGTTGGTTTGACCTCTTATATCATAGATTCCATATTATAGTCACCAAATCAAGTTACTCTTTGATAAAGAAAATTAAACAGAGTTAAACCTTTCTTTGTTTATATTTTCGAGTATAGTCTCAATAGATCCATGCTGGCGAATGAGCTTTAGGGCAGTCTGCCCTCCGATACCTGTGGCACAAAATGCATATTAGTTTCAAACCTTCGTTCTACATTTAACAGAGAAAAAAAACCACATTGTTGATCTATTTCACCCACAGTTGAAAGATATGAAGAGATAAAAAAAATCTCTAGATACCTCGGATGCTGTCACAATAGTCACATCCGGACAATATGCACAAGTCGATGAACTGATCCATGGTAAGTTGAAGCTCTTCTAAAATCTGAAAGAGGACCACAAGATCAGAGATGATCTCATTTACTTAACATGTAGTCTGTATGAGAGGGAAACCTTAGCAATGTCAAATTCCATGACAGGGATCTTTCTGGAGCTAGGATCCATGAGATGGCGAAGAAACTTAGGAGCTCCAAAAGTTAAGGAATCCATATCTTCAGAAGCCACACCATACACCTAAACAGATAGAAGCATATCATAAGAAAACATTGCAGCTGATATACCTTGTAAAACCTCCACTTATACAAGCTTGAAGACACACTGTCACTCTAAACTATCAGCAAAACACCTGAAAAGAATACAGACCTTTCCCGATTTGCAAAGTGCAGCACATTGCGCTTCTGCTTCGGAAGTGGCCTGTATGTAAAAGAACATCGGTTAGCCATTTCAATTATAATAGAGAAAGATAGAACTAACAGCAGAGATTTAGGCTCTGGGGCTTCTTCACATAAGTACCTCAACAACAGGCACCCCCATGAGTCTTAAGAGTCTTTTGCAGTCGTCATTGTGCTGTTTTGTCACCTGGAGAGTTGGAGGTTATACAAGTAATTAATAAGAGTGCTAGATTCAATTGCTTTGAAGTGGATGCTATAAAAACTAAGGAGTCCAACGATTCGTAGATGGAAAAAAAAAATAGACTACCTTCACAGTTCGTTTGCTGTACTTCTCAATGTCCTCCTTGTTTCCTGCCTGTCAGCATTGAATAGCTTCTAAAATTATGCTCTTTCGGTAGTAAAACAAAGCTAGGTAAGTAACTCGAAAGGCGAGTAAGAGTGACAAACCTCAATTGCACCACTCAAATCAGCGGTTGCATCAGCTCTCTTGGAGTAACTGAATCAAGAGTAGAATGTGTAAAAACATAGTTAACAACAGTTAATAAACTCATGTTAGCATTTTCAAGCTAACAAACCAATTGGAGCAGCAGCATTCAGGATGATAAAAAAGTTCACCGTTTTGCTAGTTCTTGTCTCTTTAACTCCGGGGGCTTTCCATCGAAAACATAGCTGTAGCGAAATTCATAACTAATTTAGCGAAAGTAGTAGTAAAAGGAAAACCCACAGAGAAAGTAAAAAAAAAAGAAAAAGAATGAGGGAGAAAAACGTTACACAGGCTTAATTCCAGCTTCGAGAAGACGAATCGTTCGATTAAACATCCCTTGTAAATGGCTACATGTACAGAGACATTAACATAGGAATTCAGAAAACAGCAAATGCTAAAAGACGCGAAAAGCACAACACAACAAACCGAAAGATCCAAATCACTACAAATGTGGAAAGAGAAAAGAAAGTAATAACTAATAACCTAGTGACTTCACCAGCTTCATTCGTGAGCATTTCAGTCCCAGTTCTCCCCACCACAATCTGCGTCACATCGATTATCGGGATTCACATTACAGAAAGATACACTCTTTGAGTGATTGTTGCGAAATAAGATTGATATTGCAAAGTAAGAGAGGACGAACAAGGAACTGGTAAATGCTCATGCTAGCATCAACGGCGATTTTCCGACCGAAATAGCTCTCGAATTTCTGCTCTTTCATGGCAGTAGGCGCATTGTCGGCTAAAAGCTTCGTTAAACCCTAAAAATCAGACATTTCCACCCAACAAAACACAGGCAATATTAGATCGAATTCAGGAATCGCAATCAAAAATTGAAACAAGGAGTAACCGTTCTTTCGAAGTAAACCCATCAGACCTTGATACCCATGGCGATGACAGAGAAAGCAGCGAAATAGCGAGCGAAGGTTTCTCTCTCTCTCTCTCTTTCAGGGGACTTTGGTCGCTCAGGGGACGCCGGTGATGTTTCCCGCCTCTTCAACACTTGTGGGCTCTATATATCAAATCCACTAGAGATTGGTCAACTTTGTAAGGCTTGTTGTTGTCAGGCCTGTTAACACAAATGAGCCCATCAAGTGGTTAAGGCCCATGAGCTATGGCTCAGTAGATGCATCGGTTTTCTTTCTCTGGTTCGGTGCAGTTTGGTTTCAGGTTGCTGGTTCGGTTTGATTTTCAATATAAGATATTAAGATTATCCTAAGATAATAATTTATATTAGTTTAATTAAACCTAAAAATATATCTTTAATGTGTATACACAACTAATAAAATCAATCGGGTTATTGATGAATTTTGATTTGAGTTCAGTTTAAAATTTTCAATTCAATTTGGTTTATATGTCCACTTTAAAAGTTCTCAACATCGCTAACTATTTACAATAAAAAGATTAAAAAAAATTCGTCAGGTAAGGAACAAAAAGATGGCGAGTTTTTTTTTTCTTTTTGCTAAAGGGAAAGATGAGGAATTAGTTTGTTCTTTCAAAAAATAATTCAGAAGTGAATATACTCCAAATGTTTAATATCTATCTTTAATTTATTTTATAAAAAAAGTAAAGAAAAACATTTAATAATAAACGAAATGGAGCAAATGAAAGTACTGTATATGGAAAATATAAAAACAAAATACGGGACGTTGCATTAATTATTCGTGCATGGGAATCGTATGGGGGCTGGGAGTAAAAACCAAAGAACGCAACGGTGGTGCTACGTGATCTTTCTCTAATGTCTACTCTATTGATATATATTTATCGAGAACGAATACAATCATTATGCAGAGCATTGTCTAAGAAACGGTGGTGGTACGTGATCATTTAAGTTATATACTTACTATTTACGCTCTAAACTCACACCGACACGGTTTTATGGAGAAACGTACATTATTAAATACGCTCCACGGGAAAATACAAGGGAACAACGGTGCCCTTCATATTTCCAAAGTTCACAACTAAATCCTTTAACTTTTTTTCTTAAGGAAGTCCCGTAATATTTTGGGTGAAAAGGACCAAATCTTTTTACCCATTCCTATTACCAGAAAATGGAGTTTCTATCTCTAACAAGATTCAAAAGCTAAGGATATAATACAAGGTTCGACATTTTCTGAAAAGGACTACCGAAACGGTTCTAGTCTATCTACACTTGATAAATCCTTAAATTTTACTTTGTGTAAGCACCCTATTAATTATAATGTTTAACAAATAAATAAAGTTCAAAACAAAATAAAATTGTTTAACAAATAACAGGAATGGGTAAAAGTCTAAGTGTTGGTGGACATTTAAAACCAAAGAAAAAAGAAGAAAGAAAAAACGTTTGGATGAAGGTGGAAATGTTAACAAATTTCGATGTTGTAGCTCAAACGCAGATAAATTGAAGCAAAGGTCCTTCTTAAGAAACAAAATAGAGTTTGAGTGGAAGATAGCACCGTAGCGTCTGGGGCTGGCTGTTTGTTTTGTGATAGCGTAACATGTGCATCGGATTTATAAATAGCCCCACCACTTTCTTCCTTTTTCTCTCCCATCCATTAGTTTCAAACCGATTATACAATAAGACATTTAGCTTATCATTTTGTTTTTTTTTTCCCAATAATTATGGCATTTTCTTGGTTTTTTTTTTTTTTGATTTATGGCATTTTCTTTGGTTAATCAAAGAGTTTTGGACTTATATTTGGACGAGGAAATCAGGAAATAATGACTTAAAATTTGGAAACAATTTTTTTTTGCCGACAAATTAATTTGGAAACAATTATTCAAATTAAGAGATCTATTTCATGTGAAGGATCTCTTGATGCATAAAATAATTAGAATTTCTTATTTTTAATTTTATTTGCCACTCTTTGACAAAATAGGGTTATGGCTTTGTGTATTAATTTGACCTCCTTGATTACTTCAGACTCAATCAAAACAATGAATCAATGATTGTATGTTTGAAATTAAATCTCAAAAAATGTTTTAAATCCAAATGGTTAAACGGCGTTACATGATTACCAATTCCGTAATTATCGCTCATGATTTTGATTTTGTTGTGCTTCTTGAAAATCATTAGACAGGTAGATAGGTAGGTGTCATGTTGTGAGGGGAAAAAACCATTAGATAGATATCATAAACTTAAAAGTTACTAATTAATTGAGTAGATAATACTTTCCAAAGCGTGATGTAGAAAATACCATAAAATTAAAAGTATGGTTTCCTCTTTTGTTTGATAATGTGTGTTTCAAGTATGAACCAACAACATCTAGTAAACAAAAATATGGTCTCTGTCTATTTTTTTTTGTTCTTTCAAAATGGTCTCTGTCTTAATTACGATTATCCCATTGTAACTTTTTATTAGTATAATCAATTAATTAGTTAAGAAAACCAAAGGTAATGAGATTCCAAACGTGAATCCAGCCGTGAAATCTTCTTTTTTTTTTTTTTTAAACAGTCTTCTTCACTCACTTCTCCACTGCTCTGCTCTGTCTCTTTCTTCTTCTTCCTCATTAAAAGCTGAAACAGAGATCGATTCTTTCACTATAATAACACATGCAAGTTATTGCATTTTTTTTTGAAATCTCTTTAAAGTCTGTTCCTTTTTCTGCTCTAAGCATTTCCGACTCTTGGAAAAAACGAGTAAGGGAAATGAATAAGCTTCTCTTGTTAGGGTTTGTAGTGGCAGGACTGATTCTGGGGACTGAGGCAAATGGGTATTTAGAGTTCAATGCCACAGATTTAGATCGCATTGAGGAGTTAGAGTATGGTTTCTCCAAATTTAGCTCCAATTTCAACCCATTAATGGTCGGCCTCACACTTATCAGAGGAGCTGGTGCCAAAGGAGCTGGTACTCTCTCTCTCTCTGCTCCTTTTGTTTGTTTGTTTGTGTTATATTCAGTCCAATGGCATTCTCAGATTTAAACAGAGTTTTGTATGACAGAAATCTAAATATTATTATCAATCCATGTGTCTAAGGTAGTTGCATTTTAGTAATTTACTTTCTAATTTTGAAATGTGAGGCACATTATGTATGTGCATCTGAAATATGGCTATAAAAAATCAATATGAAGTCCTCGGGAAAAAAATGTAAAAACAGAACAGTGTTTTGAATCTAAGATCTTCGAAAGACAAATCTTGTTGTGTCTTTAATTACAGTTTGTTTGGATGGAACATTGCCTGGATATCACTTACATCGTGGACATGGATCCGGAGCCAATAGCTGGCTAATTCAGTTAGAGGTTAGCAAAGAAGATTTGTTTTCCGATACATGTAAATAGATAAAGCTTTTGGTTTTTAAAGTCTTGTTTAGTCTCAAAAATTTGAATGTGTGTTGATACTGGAAATTTGGAAAGGGAGGAGGCTGGTGTGACAACATTAGGAACTGTGTATACCGAAAGAAGAGTCGTCGTGGATCCTCAAAGTATATGGAGAAACAGATACAGTTTACAGGAATACTTAGCAATAAAGCTCAAGAAAATCCAGGTCTTTGCCTACATGCTTTTCATCAGTGAAAATCTTGATGAATACTCTTTTTTAACCCTCTTTTTTTTGTAATGTCATTCAGACTTTTTCAACTGGAATAGAGTCAAGCTTCGTTACTGCGATGGTGGTTCCTTCAGTGGGGATAGTCAGAACCAGGTTTGTTTCAAGAAACCTAGAACTTTGTCTTAGAGATCATACATTTCATTTTCTTGATTTCAAGCTTCTTAGTTTCGGGGGTTTTGAGCTGTTCTTCTTTCCATTCTATTAATCATGTCAACTTTTTTCAGGCTGCACGGCTTCAGTTTAGAGGAGAGCGGATATGGAGAGCCGCGATGGAAGATTTGAAAGCAAAGGGAATGCGAAATGCCAAACAGGTGTTATCACTTTGTCCTTCCTTGTTTGTAGTCTCTCGTCTTTACATCGATCAAACAGTTTTTTTTTTTTTAATACGTTTGATATTCTTCAGGCACTTCTATCTGGATGCTCTGCAGGTGGTCTAGCAGTGATTTTACGCTGTGACGAATTCAGGAACTTGTTGTCAAGATCTACCAAAGTCAAGTGTTTAAGCGATGCAGGCTTGTTCTTGGACACGTAAGCTAGTTCTCATGAATCTTTCCCTTTGTCTTCTTCTCAAAGTCAGCTTTTGTGTCTGTTACTGAATGGCTTGTTTCTCCATGGTTAAAGGCCTGATGTGTCCGGTGGCCACACCATCAGGAATCTATATAACGGCGTTGTGCAGTTGCAGGTGTGATTTTTGTACCTCATCATCTTCATATTGTAAACTTCATAAGGTTAAAAAGATCTTTACTTTTACAAACTTTGCTGCTATGGTAATGAATCTGGCAGGGAGTGAAGAACAATCTGCCACATATATGCACAAACCATCTCAATCCAACTTCTGTAAGCTCTTCCTTCTTTAGCCAAATCGCTTCTCTTTTTTGTATATAATAGCAAAAGCTGACCCGTAAACTCTTATCTTCGTTTCTTGGACAGTGTTTCTTCCCTCAAAACTTGATAAGTCAGATTAAAACTCCTCTTTTTATTGTCAATGCAGCATATGATATTTGGCAGGTAAGCTTTCTTATTGTAATCTTCCATGTAGGAATTAACTCCATGCATGTTCTATTGCTAATTGAGATTACTGAAAGTAACTACTTTTTTTGTGTGTTTTTGACTGATTTGTTAAAAAAAGATTCAAAGCAGTATCGCTCCACCAAGTGCAGATCCTAGTGGTTATTGGCATGAATGCAGATTAAACCATGGAAGATGCACTCCAGCACAGATCCGGTTCTTGCAAGGTCGAAAGCGTCTGGAAATTTCCAAACTTTTTTTCTGAAGTCATCATTCTCAAAAATGACACAGCCTCACACTCTAAAGGTGTCATTTGTAACAGGGTTTAGAGATCAGATGCTGAGAGCTGTGAGGGGATTCTCGAATTCAAGAAAGAACGGTTTGTTTATAAACTCTTGTTTTGCTCATTGCCAAACCGAACGGCAAGACACTTGGTTCGCCGATAATTCTCCGGTTATCCACAAAAAGGTAAGCACTACTTCATGTTCATTTATCTTGAGAAGCCTTGATGGTTTTACTATTCACTTTTTGCGTTTGCGTTTGCGTTTACATGGTACTTTAAAAATAAAAAATAAAAGAGTTGACAATTTAGAAACTTTTTTAATTCGTTTCAATCCGGCGTTTGAGTCTGCAGTTAACAAAAAATGCAAACAAACATTCGAGGTCTAAAATTAGTCAGTTGTTTAACTCTTTGAAACTTTGATTAGGCGGTGGCGATAGCAGTTGGAGATTGGTATTTCGATAGAGCGGAAGTGAAGCTAATAGATTGTCCGTACCCTTGTGATAGGAGCTGCCACAATCTGGTCTTCAGATGAATAATCTTCTCAAATTTTTTTTTTAATATACAAAGTAGAAGTGAAAAAAAAAAAAGTTTCATTTCTTTCATCTCAGTGATCTTGCTGTATTTTATCCTTTGGTACGTATCAATTCCTCATTGGAAAAAAGTTTCCTAAAGAGATGAAGAAAGACTTTTCTTTTACTTCAATGGTTCTGTTTACAACAAGTTTGCTAATAGTTTTTTTTTTTTCGGAGAACACAAATAAAAAAAATAAAAAGTAGTAGCATGAAAATGTAAGATGGTATTCATCATAACTATCTCATCATATTTAGATCACACTCTTTATTTTGTTCCATACACACATTGACTAAGTTCTTATTGTTTCAAACGCAAATATTTGTGTTTCTTCGCTATTATCTTCTTCTCTTTTTTCGGTTAAATTAATGGGTTCTTCTGGACCATTAGGCTCTATGATATCTATAGCTGGCTTATTGTAAAACATTATGATGAGCACTTTTGATTCATTTAAATTGTTGCTAAGAAAATGTATCTATATTGTTTATATATGATCTTTTTGATATTTTTGTTCTAAAAATTGTAATATTGGACCGACTCTGAACATAACCATTTTTAAAGTACTTATGTTGATAACCATGCAACTGCAGGCACATATTGTTCTTCTGATGATTTTAAATGCGTATATTCGTGTTTGTTTTTTATATTTTCAATCAGTAGTGAAGTTTTAAGTTTCTTTTTAACCAAACTTTGTTCATAAATTTATAAACACAAACACATCCTTTGGCGATTTTATATGAACTACATTTAAGAAAAAACATACATATTTAGAAATATTTCAATAAGTTTGATCAATTCATCATAAATTAATAAACAAAAAACAAATCATAGATAAAAGTTGGCTGTTGTAAAAGTTCAAAAAAAAAAAAAAAGTTGGTTGTTGTATTGTTACAGAAACATTTTATATGTAGAATTATATGTTATCAAGTTTCACAACAAAATTAAATTGTAGCGAATACTACTGGATCATTGTTTTCGCTGGAAATGTTTATAAATATTTTATTATATAAGGAAATAGTTATCTCACGTTTTAAATATTAGTTTAGTTCCCATGACTGGTTGATAATGCAACTTTATAATATTGCCTTGACACCGCCACATCGTTGTCTTTACCAACAAACTAGCTAGTTTTTTGTTTACGTTATCATTATCTCCACATTAAAACGACAACGATCCTTTTGAAAATTTTGATACAAAAATAACTCCATACATTTATACGTTATGCAATATGATCTCTTTTTTAAAGACAAGTTGAGAAATTTATAGACAACAATGATCGAATCAAACAATAGAGCTATAGTGATATTTTGTGATTGTAATTTAGAAATGAAAGTTATGATTAAAGTAGGGTCTCAATTATTTTGGCTCACATGCAAATTATGAGGTGTAAGGATAAAAAATGCCTTTTTTATAAGTCTTCAAATACAAATGATCAACTCATAAACGTTTGCTTTATGAAATTTCTAGAGAATCCTTTGTATTTATATTCTCATTCAACAATCAACATTGGAGGAGATATTAAATTAATAGTCATTTTCGGCTTTGAATAATATTGGTTTGTCTCTATTCATAATAAAATTTTAAAGATATAAAATAGTAAAACCCTTTTAGTGTAGTGGTTTGACCAAAAAATAAT
The DNA here is from genome assembly GCA_020283515.1 of Alliaria petiolata. NCBI lineage: Eukaryota > Viridiplantae > Streptophyta > Magnoliopsida > Brassicales > Brassicaceae > Alliaria > Alliaria petiolata. The sequence goes on along the minus strand of JAHZTW010000005.1, from coordinate 23,785,091 downwards.
GAATGATTTTATACTAAAAGGTTTGGGGTTCGATTTCTAAAGGATGTTATTTATACAGATTAATAAAGACAAATTTACAAAAAGTCTCCTGGTGTAAACAAAGCTGTTCATCGTAAGCGCTATCGTGGATTCTTGGTAAAATAGATAAATTATCTGTTGAATAATTATTTTTATAATTTTTTTCATAATTTATAATAAAATAGTTTCAAAGATGACAAAAAATGATGAAGTACTATTAAATGATAATTTCCGTATAATATTTGAAAATAAAACTACTTATCAACAATGGGATTTGTTTACATAAAAGATTACATAGATATATTTGAATTCGGTCGAAAAAAATAAAAAATATATTTGAATTCAAACGTTTTAAAAATAACATTTTCTACTATAAAAACAAATATATATTCGTCATAAATTTAAAATAGTTGTTAGGTTTGATTATTTAGTTTTCATGATAGTAAATGCCATAACTTTTCTGCTGTTTTTCTAAAATGTAGTTTCTCCCTTAAATATATATCGGATTAGTACGTTGGAGAATGAATGTAAAATATTTGATCACATATGTAAATTATAAACCCTTAAACAAAAAAATATAGATTGTATATTTTGTCTTAAACCCTTAAACAAAAAAACAAAAAACCCTTAAACCACTCAAAGATATTTTGTCTTATCAATTTAATACGTACGCACAGAATACAGATGGTCGTGAACAGTGAATGTTTCCACTAAATCACTGTTCTTTCTAATCATTTTTAAACTTGAGAAAAAATGAGAACAGCATTTTGCCTTTCATAATTCTATTAATTTTAGTTAGAGACTGATGTTGGTGAGTTTTATTCAGTGAATGTCAATCTACTTAAAATAGTATCTTAATATGCAGATTGAGAAAGAAAGAATCATCAATGAATTGATTAGACAGCATCATAAATTTGCAGAATTAATGGAGCCGGACCGAAAATATAGGTATTCCTTATCAATTATGCTAGAGAGAAAGCCATATAAGCGTCAGTCTATCTAATAATAGCCGACAAAAATATGTAAGTTACTTTCATCTCTTCTTTTCATTTTGGCTTACGAAAAACTATATAATTGCTCACAGAGTCACATCAGTTTTATCAGGCTCGATACTCACATATCCAATAAGTCCATACCATCAGACCATANAGAGTTGGTTGATTTTATTGTTGTGCTTTGAGTTCGAGAACAGATCTTCATTATTCCTAACATTCTGTCTAGACCTGCAATTTGGATCACTTGAGAATTTCCCTGAACCTAGCGTTTCGTCTCCTGAATCTAAATCGTTTAATTGATTTCTGTCTTTTAATTCCATATTGTTTCTTAGCTTAATTCGAAATTAGAAAACTGTTGTGTGACTATCCCTTCTCTGTGGATTCGATCCCTAAGTACTACAACTGATCTCTTAATTTGAGAGAGTAGCTCTAGGGTAAATTTGACCCTTATCAAATTTTGGCGCCGTTGCCGGGGATCGAACCCGGGTCACCCGCGTGACATGCGGGAATACTTACCACTATACTACAACGACTATTTCAAATACTTACCACTATTCCAAATCTCTTTGGCGCCGTTGCCGGGGAAGGAGATTAGTTGCCTACATATTTCTAGTATTAGAATTTTGTCTAGGTTTTTATTTTTGTTTTTGTTACTCGTTTAGTTTCTTATCTTTGGTTTCAGATGCATGCCCAGTACCAGAAGCAACAAGGAAGAGGAACTAATCCCATTGAACCAGGAGCTCGGTCACCTCGAACGCACAAACCGAGCATCTGCACGAACGTCGATCGACACATCTAGCGTCGACCGACACCAACCCTTGGCATCGATCGACACCAAGAGCATCGATCGACACCTTCTACGAACAGAGATGGCAGAACGTTTGGTTATGATACGCGACGCGGATGGCAACTTAACCGACCTACAGGGCAACAGAAGGAACGCCCAAGGACAGCGACTTGATGAGGCTGGCGCCGTCATAGTCGAACCGGCGATACAAATCGCCGGTGCAGAAGCTGGACGTGGAAGAACACTTGGCGAGTACAACCACCCAGACCAGTTCTATGCTAATAGAGCTGTGATCCGTCCTCCTGCATTTCAGAGGAATGACTTCGAGCTGAAGCCTGCTTACTACACTTTAGTGGCTCAGCATCCCTTCCATGGTCTTCCTAATGAGCACCCTATGGACCACATTGAGAGATTCGAGGACTTAGCCTCAAGCATCAAGGCTAATGGAGTTACATATGATTATCTCTTCTGCAAGCTTTTCCCTTACTCGCTTGCTGGAGATGCATCATACTGGCTGAAGCAGCTGCCACCAGGATCCTTGACTACATGGGAAGATACAAAGAATGCATTCCTTTGCAATTTCTTTGATGATGCGAGATCCGAGGAGCTGAGGATGAAGATCACTACATTCTCTCAAGGACCCACTGAAGCATTCAAAGCTTCTTGGGTGAGGTTCAGATCTTACCAGAGGGACTGTCCACATCATGGATTCAGCGAGCCGCAGCTTATCGGTATCTTTTACCGAGGGATCGATTGGAGGTACCAGATGGCCCTAGATGCTGCGAGCAATGGCAACACAAGATTTCCAGAAGGTGCGGTAGAGCTTATAGAGAATTTGGCCTCTAGTAACAGCACCAAGAACGCAGACTTCGAAAGAAGACAACACGCTGGAGTGAATGGAGGAGCCCATATCGCTGAAGTCAACAGGAAGCTGAACAACGTACACAATCTCTTGGTGGGAAAAAGGCAAGTTCAGTTTGCTGCAGAAGTGGAGACCTTTGAGCCAGAACAAGAAGAGGTTAACTTCATCAATGGTGCTGGATTTCAAGGTCAAAGGTTCAGCAATCAGCAAGGCTATGGTTCTTCTTACCAGAAGCCTTTTCAGAACAACAACTTCCAGAGAAGCTATGGTTCTTCTTCTTACCAGAAGCCTCCTGCACAAGACAACAAGATGGAATCTATGATAGAACAGCTTCTAGAAGGGCAACAGAAGATGACAGTGGCCTTTAATGGGAAGATTGACACATTATATCAAGATGTGACTGGAAAGATGGACGCCATGTACCAAGACTTGAATGGGAAATTTGAATCTCTGAACAACCATGTCAAGAAATTGGATGTTCAAGTTGCTCAAACCGCAGAAGCTGTTCATAGGCAAGAAGGATTTCTTCCTGGGAAGACTGATACAAATTCGAGACGCCATGTGAATGCAATCACGACAAGAAGCAGAAGCAAGATGGAACCAGAGGAGAAGGAGAATCTAAGTGCTGAAGACCTTGTGGAGTTGGAGGAAATTGAAAAAGAAGCTCTGGACGCCCCTGCAGATCCAGTGTCGATCGACACAGGAGAGTGTCGATCGACACCCGAAGAACATCGCGAAATCAAGAACTCGAGCCCGTGTGTCGATCGACACAAGGCTGGTGTCGATCGACACCCTATACAGACATCGCTGGATCGAGCTGCAGCTTTACCATCTCAAGAGGAAAAAATATAAAAAACTAAGATACCCTACCCCCTGCCTCCCAGAAAATCTAAACAGGAGAGAGAAGAAGCCAGATGCAAGGAGGTGATGGATAAGCTGATGATTGAGTTACCCCTAGTTGATGCAGTCAGACTTTCACCTGCATTAAGAAGGATGTCAAGAGAATGGTTATCAATGACATTAGTCCTGAGGAAGGAGCATTGCTTACCAGAGAAGTGACTGCAATTCTCTTGAACATAGTTCCAAGGAAGAAGAAGAAGGTGTGAGTTTCTGAACAAGTCAGTGATGTAATTCAGAGGAGGATTCCAGAGAAGTTACCAGATCCAGGGAACTTTGTGCTAGATTGCTCAATCTCAACAGGAAGGTTTCCTCGCTCTCTCTGCGATCTAGGTTCAAGCATCAACTTGATACCATACTCAGTTGCTGTTCGACTTGGAATAACTGTTTTCAAGCCAACCAGAATCTCCCTTGTCCTAGATGATCGATCAAAGAGAATCCCAGAAGGTGTTCTAGAAGATGTTCCCCTGAAGATTGAAGGCTGCATGATTCCTACAGATTTTGTGGTTTTGAAGTATGATGAAGAACCTGCAGATCATCTTATTTTGGGAAGATCATTCTTGACTTCAGCTGGTGCCATTAATGATGTGAGGAAAGGGAAAATAGAGCTTGACTTGGATGATGTTGTCATGAATTTTGACATGGACAAGTTAAGAGGACCATCCACCATTGATGGACAAGCTTTTTCAGTAGAGATGTCCGTGGAAGAAGATCCAATCAAAGAGGATTCAAATGACATTGCCGCTAGAAATGACAAGGAGCTGGATTCTAAAGAGCAAGTGAACAAAGAGGCTGTTCCAGAGGCATTGGATGGAAATTTTGAGGAAGTTGTGGAGCTTGAAGACTGGGGTGGAAATGATCATATCTTCAGGACTATGAGCAGCGAGGATGTTCAAATCAATGACAAGTTGATGGAGGAAGGCGTGTTCATCATGGAAGCAAGGATTGCAGAGCTGAGTTGCAGAAAAAGCACAGAAACTCGAGCTGCAAGCTTGGTGTCGATCGACACCACTAGTGTCGATCGACACACCACACGGATCACACCAGAAGTCGCTTCCAATGCTGCAATTCCATCATCTTTGATCTAACAGATGCCTCCACATCCTACATGCCATAAACCTAGAAGGAAGCAAAGGTACGCACTCCCTGGATTCAATTCCAAACCTCCTGATCTTCTCAATAAGAACATTAAAAGTTCAAAAGCTGCTTCACACTTATGCAAGCAACGACATTCTCGTAGAAGGCTTGGTGTTTCTTTTGATGTTGCTGCAGGAAAACGAAGTGTCCCACCCGAACTCAAGTCCCACCCTGCTGCTGTTCCTCATTACCTTGGTCGCTCTCATGCACCTAATGCTTATACACCACCATGGATGAGAAGACATTCGTCTGGGAAGCATTCAATGCCACCCTCTGATCCACCAGACGTCTGGACCCCGACACAGTCAAGCTAATGACTGAAAACGAGCGGTGAGAGGGAGGCAACCGACTGTTAGGTACGTTTTTCTTTTTATTTTGTTTTGGTTTTACTAAGTCCTAAGTTTTAGTCAGTTGAAAAAAGGAGACATTGGACCCGACATTGACCAGTGTCGATCGACACTACTAGGTGTCGATCGACACCACGCGCAGACAAAGGTAAGTCTTCTATCTGGTCTTTTATGTTGTTTTTAATCCTTCTTTCAGCCAACTTCGGGCTTGATAACACTGGGGACAGTGTTGTTTAAGTCTGGGGGAGGTGATTACTGACTTTGTGTTTTGTTTTGAGAGTCTTGAGTCAAAAAATTTCAAAATTTGTTTTATTGAGTCAAAATCAGTTGGAATTTTCGGTTTTTCTAGAAACTAACCACAGGAAGTTGACACTTGAAGAACCATTGTTAAGAGAGTTGATTGCAGGACTTACTAAGTAGAAAGCTGCAAGTGGAATCAGTCTAACAGGGCGAGTTCAGATCCCCTTATAAGAACTAGGTATGCGCAGAACTTGATTCCTCTTTCAGTCNATCGCGCCCGATTCACTTCGTTACAAAAATCTGAAACGCAGAATTCAGAGAAATCTCACAGATTCACAAACAGAGAAGAGAAAACATGAACCCTAATGCTTCACTCAACACTCAGCTTGAAACAAAGCACAACGACGATAATTCAGAGAGAGAAAAACAGTGACTTTCGTCGGCGGAAATCAAACCCACAAACAAATCTCCAAAGGAACACTCACCGGGATCGCAAAGTCGGTAAAACTCCTGAACATCTGAGAAAAGGGAAATTGAAAAATTGAGTTTCCGGTGAAAATGGGAGAACAAAAAAAGACAAGGAAACGTTGAAACCAATATTACCGGTGGTTAAAGCCTTAATCATGCCACTCCTACGGCCCTTAAAATCCCTAAAAACCTCCTCCACGGTGCGTGGGTTGTACGCGCCACCTCCGTCCATAATCTTACAGAACAGCTTCCTCACCGAGAGACACAGACACAGAAGAAGAGAAGTATTTTGACTTGCCCTGAAAATTGTGAGCGAGCGAGAGAAATGTGAAAAAGGGCGGACCCAAAAACAATTAAGCGGATTTAATAAGATGAGGAAGAGTCCGCAAATGAGAGAATCAGATGGGGAAGCGAGCACCCTAAGCGTTACCCTACTAACCTCTTAGATCTTGACGCGTGTCTATTTTGGATTGTTGAGCCGTTACCTGACCGCCGGCGATGACACCGGCACATCCTGGTTATGTTATCCGAGTAAAAAAGTGTTTTGATGATAAGTTGTTTCGTGTTTAAGCTTTTGTGTTTGAGATGTTTTACTAGATTACTAAATCCTCTGTTTTTGTCGTGCCAAATTTTTTCCGTTAATATGGTATCAGAGCAATCCGTTAGATGTTTAACTAAATTATTAAATTTATTGTTTTTTCGCGCCAAACTTTTTTGGTAATATGTGATATATCATGGTTTTTACCCACTTTTGGACCATGATATAAGTGTTTTTATAGAGTCTTTTGTTAGTTTTCGAGTCCTTTCTGAGTCTTTATAGGTTGGACTACGTTTGGAGCATAATTGGAGATTCTGAAGCTTTTTGGAGCATTCTGCAAGAAGCTGCGAAGTGATGAAGTCAGAAGAGTGGAATTACGCACAGGGTGTCGATCGACACCAAGGAAGGACGGCCAAAGTTTCCCAATTCCATCAGAAAAAGGAAATCACTCAAGCTTTGAAGAATTACAAGATTGCCCCTGGACGAAAATCATTTTCTATAAATATAGTTTTTCAGCCATTGTTTAGGCCACGAATTATTTTAGAGAGAGATTTATAGATAGTTTTTGGAGAGAAGAATTTGTCTCCCTTAGAGCAAATTTGGAACTCCCTTATTTATTCTATTGATTTCTTTCATGCTTTCTATTCAAGTTATGATTTCTGTTTCATTGATCATGTCTGAGTAGTTTGCTTGTTAGGTTTAGGGTTTTTCAAAGATGATTAATGAATTGTAAGGACGAATTAAATTGTTAGGATAAAATCATTAGAGTTCTTCATCTGAATTTGTGTTTAATGCTTATTCTAGCTTCGCGACCTAGAATCTGATCTTAGGTTAATTTATAGATGCGAGAGTATTATTGATTGCCTGAACTAATGTTAGATGAGCAAAATACCTATTCGCAAAGAGATTTGGTTTAGGATTTTGTGAACAATCGAACCTGAACTTTAATGCTTGTATGAATTGATAGGATTTGCAAAGAGATTAGAAATTCTAGGGTTTAGACATAGAAAGTCTTCGCAGCGAGAGTTGGTTGATTTTATTGTTGTGCTTTGAGTTCGAGAACAGATCTTCATTATTCCTAACATTCTGTCTAGACCTGCAATTTGGATCACCTGAGAATTTCCCTGAACCTAGCGTTTCGTCTCCTGAATCTAAATCGTTTAATTGCTTTCTGTCTTTTAATTCCATATTGTTTCTTAGCTTAATTCGAAATTAGAAAACTGCTGTGTGACTATCCCTTCTCTGTGGATTCGATCCCTAAGTACTACAACTGATCTCTTAATTTGAGAGAGT